>CM069137.1:800997-1320423 GCA_035221665.1 Okamejei kenojei
GGGTTGATAAAGTGAATAGAAATAGGAAAAAGAGGAAAAAAAAAATGTTTTGAGAGGATGTAAATATAAGTATTGGGTTAATGGTGTTTAATGGACTGTGGAATTGGTATAAGGATGGACGTACCGCAAGGTGTTTGGCATTGGACTTTTGCATGCTTAGAAGGATTGGGACTTTGCCAGCTTGGGGAGTAAGACAGGCGGAACTGACAGCCCCTGCTATGCCATTGCTGCCACGAGTGCAAGCACCAACACTCACACCGCCCTTCCTACCGGTCTCTGGGCCTGACCACTGAGGATCCGCTGTCGTCGACCTCCCCGCGCAGCCTACCCATGGCCGTTGCCCGATGACCTTCACCGCTCACTAGAGCCGCTGACGACCTTCGCTGCCCTTTCTCCATTTATCCGCTGACCGCACTTTCATGCGTGTGCCATTCCACGACCTCCCTACAATCCGAGTCTAACCAGTCTTCTTCATATGAAAGTCCTGCCATCCCAGGAATCAGTCTGGTGATTCGTCTTCTGTACTCCCTCTAGTGGCAAGAATTCTTTCCTCAATTGCTGTAGCCCAAAACTGCGTTGCAATACTCCAGGTGTGGTCTCACCAAGCCCTGTACAACTGCAGTAGACCCTCCCTGCCCTATAATCATATCCTTGTTGCTTATCAATGTCTAACATACCATTCGCTTTCTTCACTGCCTGCTGAACCTGCATCCCTACTTTCATGACTGGTGTACCATGGAACACCCAGTCTCGTGCATTCCCCTTTTCCTAATCGCCACCTTTCAATAATATCCACTTTACCTGTTCTTGCCACCAAGTGGAACTAACCTCACATTATCCAAATTATACTGCATCGGCCATGCAATTGCCCACACCCAACCTTCCAAGTCACATTTGCAGCCCCTAACATCCTCGTCACAGCTAACACAGCTTCGAGTCATCCCCAAACTTGGAGAGTTGCATTCAATTCCTCGTCCAAATCTTTAATATATATTGGTAATAGCTGGGGTCCCAGCACTGAGCCTTGCGTACACACTAGTCACTGCATGCCTGTATAATAGAATACCGATTACTCCTTCTATTTGCTTCCTTTCTGGCCAGCCAGTTCTCTATCCACTTCAATACTGAACCCCAAGACCGTGGTGCTTTAATTTGCATACTAACCTCTTATGTGTGACCTTGTCGCAAGCCATTCTGAAAGTCCACTATAACACATCCACTGGTTCTCCCTTATCCACTCTACTAGTTTCCATCCACAAAAATTCTATAAGATTCGTCAACATGATTTTACCTTTGTAAATCCATGCCGACTTTGTCCAATGATATCACCAACTTTTCCCAAATGTGCTGCTATCGCCTTCTTTAATAACTGGCTAGCATTTTCCCCACTACCGATGTTAGACTAACTGTCGTTTCCCCGTTTTCTCTGTCCTACCCCCGGTCCCCTGCTGTTAACCACAGATTATCTATGTCTTTCCTTATGCGAAGGAACATAACCAAAATATTATTCAATTGGCCTGCCATTTCCTTAGTCCCAATGATCAATTCACCTGTTTCTGACGAAAGGGACCTACATTTATTTTAACTAATCTTTTTCTCTTCACATATCATAAAAGCTGTTAAACCACTCCGTTTTTATTTCCCTGCCACTTTCTTTCATATCAAGTTTCTCTTTCCTAATTAAGCCTTTGCCTCCTCGACTGCTGCACTCTGAATTTCTCCCAGTCCTCTGGTAGGCTTCTTTTACTGGCTAATTTTTATGCTTCATCTTTTGTTTTGAAAAATACTAATCCCTGATTTACCCTTGTTATCACACGGATGCACTACCTTCCCTGATTTATTCTTTTGCCAAACTGGGATGAACAATGGTTGTAGTTCATCCATGCAGTCCTTTAAATGCCTTCCATTGCATATCCACCGTCAACCCTTTAAGAATTAATTTGCCAGTCTATCTTGGCCAATTCATGTCTCATACCCTCAAAGTTACCTTTCTTTAAGTTCATAACCCTTGTTTCTGAATTAACTATGTCATTCCTTCCATCCTAATGAAGAACCCATAATTTGGTCATTCTGCCTGCAAGGGACACGCACAACAAAACTGCTAACATAATCCTTCCTCATTACCTGGTCTAGAATAGCCAGCTCTCTCGTTGGTTCCTCTGCATGTTGGTTTAGAAAACGATCCTGCATACATTCCAAGAAATCCTCTTCCTCAGCACCCCTGCCGATTTGATTCAAACCAATCTATATGTAGATTGAATTCACCCATTATAACTGTTTTAACCTTTGTTGCACAACGCATTTATTCTAATTTCCTGTGTGATGCCATTCCCACTGAACTCCACTACTACTGTTAGGTAGTAGTGGGAGTTGGGGATAACACTGAGGCAGAGAATTCCACAGATTCAGAACAATCCTCACCCGAGGCAAGAGAATTCCACAGACTCACAATTCTCTGTGTGAAAAAGTATTTCCATCGTCTCCGTTCTAAATGGCTTGCCCCTTATTCTTAAAATGTGGGCCCCTGGATCTGACTCCCCCCAACATTGGGAATATATTTTCATGTGTCTAGCATGTCCAAATCCTTGATAATCTTAATATGTTTCAATAAGATCCCCACTCAATCATCCTTCTAAATTCCAGAGTGTGCAAGCACAGCCTCTCCATTCACTCCTCGAGCATATGACAGTCCTGTCATCTCCCAGGAATTAACCTGCTGAACCTATGCTACACTCCCTCTAATGTCAATAATGTCCTTCCTCAAATTGAGGGGACCAAAACTGCACACGATACTAACTGGCAGGTGTGGTCTCACTAGGCCATGCACACACAAGCAGGAGGCAGGATCAACCCCTTTGCTCCTATACCAATCAAACTCGCTCCTGTTATGAAGGCCACCATGCCATTTCGCCTTCTTCTCTCTGCCTGCTGTACCAGCAGCTTATCTTTCTGTGACTGATGAACAAGGATCCCAGATCCCGTTTAACTTCCCCTTTTCCCAACTTGACACCACCAATCCAATAATAATCTGCTGGCCTCCTGTTCTCCCTACTACCTAAAGTTGATATCTCGCATTTATCCACGTTAAAATGCATCTGTCATGCATCTGGCTCCCACTCACCGATTCACGCCTGAAACCTGTCCCAAGACACACCCTGCATCCTCAGAAGCATCCTCCTCAGTTCACACTGACACCCAGCTTTGTGTCATCTGCAAATTTTGTAATGTTAACTGAATCCCTTCATCTAAATTATTGATATCTATATTACTAAAACTAAGTTCTTGACTGCTTTCGACTTTGTTTTTCGTGTTTTCCGAGAGAACGCCGCCACTTATGACTGTCATTTTTGGCCACCTCACTCACTGAGAGTTCCTCTCCGCCGGATTGGACTGGAGGATTTTTCCCATCGATGAAAAATCAGAGAGTTATTAATGTGTTTTTTTTTAATCGCCATTCTCTCTTGCTGCCCCCCCCCGCTGGCTGCAGGGGGAGAGAGACTTTAAAAACCCAGAAGTGTCGTGCCTCACACAGCCTCTGCGAGACGGAGGAAGCGAGAGTGTCACGGCTCTCTGAGCTGTGAATAACACTGAACGCACGTCTACTCCATGGTGAGTCCCCTCGATGTGGTTTTCAGAAAATGTGTTTGTTGGCTTGCAAAGTGTTTGCCTAAATTGGCTTGGGCTTTTTTTTAAAGGGGCTTTTTGGAAAATGTGGTCCCCTGTTGGCTGGCAAAGTGTTTGCCCAATTACATAGAAACGTAGAAAATAGGTGCAGTAGGAGGCCATTTGGCCCTTCGAGCCATTCGTTGCGAGCATGGCTGATCATCCCCTATCAATAACCCTGCCTGCCTTCTCCCATATAACCCTTGGGGGGGGAGTGTATTCCATCTGGCCCCTAGAGCTCTATCCGCAACTCTCCTCATTAAATCCATTCAGTGACTTGGCCTCCACTGCCCTCTGTGGCAGGGAATTCCATAAATTCACAACTCTGGGTGAAAAGGTTTTTTCTCACCTCAGTCTTAAATTATCTCCCCTTTATTCTAAGACTGGCCCCTGGTTTCTGGACTCGACCAACATTGGGAACCTTTTTCCTGCATCTACTAGCTTGTCCAGTCCCTTTATAATTTGTATATGTTTCTATAAATCATCCCCCCTCATCCTAAACTCCAGTGAATACAAGTCTAGTTTTTTCAATCTGTCCCTCATATGACAGTCCCCGCATCCCAAGGATCAATCTCGATGAACCTAACGCCGCACTGCCTCAATCACAAGGATGTCCTCATCAAATTTAGGAGACGAAAACTGTACACAGTAACTCCAGATGTGGTCTCACCAGAGCCCTATACAACTGCAGAACCTCTTTACACCTCCTATACTGACCTCCACTCTTCTTATGAAGGCCAACATTCCATTAGCTTTCTTCACTGCCTGCTGTACCTGCACGCCAACTTTCAGTGACTGGTGTACAAGGACGCCCAGTTCTTTGCAGCACTCCCCCCTTACCTAACCTAACCCCATTGAGAAAATAATCTGCCCCCTTGTTTTTGTCGTCAAAGTGGACAACCTCACATTTATCTATATTATACTGCATCTGCCACGCCTCTGCCCACTCACTCAACCTGTCCAGGTCACCCATGCAAACCTCCTATCACATCTTTACAGCTCACACTGCCACTTAGCTTTGTGTCATCTGCAAACTTGCTATGTGTTTGGCTCCTAATTCCCTCTTCCAAATCATTAATATATCTGGTAAACAGTTGCGGCCCCAACACTGAGCTTGCGGCACTCCACTCGCCACTGCCTGCCATTCTGAAAAGGACCCTTCACTCCTTCAACTCTTTGCTTCCGGTCTGCCAACCAATTTTTTTATCCATGTCAACACCCTACCCCCAGAATAAACCCCCCATAATCACCATGTTGCTCTAATTTTAGTCACCCAGTCTCCCGTGCGGGGGGGGAAAACTTATCAAAGGCTTTCTGAAAGTCTAGATACACTACATCCACTGCTCCCCTTCATACCATTTTACTTGTCACATCCTCAAAAAATTCCAGAAGATTATCAAGCATGATCGATTCTCTTTCATAAACCCATGTTGACTTGGACTAATCCTTTTACTGCTATCCAAATGCCTCATTATTACCTCTTTAATAAGCATCTCCCACCATCGAAGTCAGGCTAACTGGTCTGTAATTTTCTCTCTCGCTCCATTTCTTGTGAAAAGTGGATATCGTTAGCTACCCTCCAAACCACAGGAACTAATCCCTGCATCTATTGAACATTGGAAAATGATCACCAATGCGTCCAGTATTTCTAGAGACACCTCCCTGTGGACCCTGGGATGCAGACCATCAGGTCCAGGGGAGTTATCATCCTTCAGTCCATAGCCTAACCCAATATATTTCTCACCTAATGAAATTTTCTTTCGGTTCCTCTACCCCCTTAGATCCTCTGTCCTCCAGATCATCTGGGAAATTGTTTGTGTCTTCCTAAGTGAAGACAGATCCGAAGTACCTATTCAACTCTTCTGCCATTTCCTTGTAGCCCATAATAATTTCACCCGTGTCTGCCTTCAAGGGACCCACATTTGACTTTGCTACTCTTTTTTCCCTTAACATATCTAAAGAAGCTTTAAACTGTCCTTCTTTATATTCTTTGCCAACTTCCCTTTGTCTGAAGAAGGGGTTCTGCCCGAAAGGTTGCCTTTCTCCATTGCTCCTTAGATGCTGCTGCACCCGCTGAGTTTCTCCAGCCTTTTGTGTACCCTCTGTACTTTTCTGCCCGTATTGCCCGCTTTGTTTCCTTCTGTGTCCTATGAAAGTTTCCCAATCCTCTGGCTTGCGGCTACTCTTCGTTGTGTTACATAGAAACATAGAAACATAGAAATTAGGTGCAGGAGTAGGCCATTCAGCCCTTCGAGCCTGCACCGCCATTCAATATGATCAAGGCTGATCATCCAACTCAGTATCCCGTACCTGCCTTCTCTCCATACCCTCTGATCCCCTTAGCCACAAGGGGCCACATCCAACGGGCGACGCACTCTTAAATATAGCCAAATGAACAGGCCTCAACTACCCTCTGTGGTCAGAGAGTTCCAGTAACTCACCACTACTCTGTGTGAAAAAAGTCTTCTCATCTCGTCTTAAAGGATTGTCCCCCTTATCCTTAAGCTGTGACCCCCACTTGTCCAGGACCCCCCAACATCGGAACAATCATTCACTGCATTTAGCCTGTCCAACCCCTTTGAATTTTTGTAAGTTTCTATAAGATGGAAGGCCCATCTCAATCCCTCCTAAATTCCAGATCTGAGTATAAACCGAGTCTGATCCAGTCTTTCTTCATAAGACAGTCCCGTACGGCGGGTGACATCCCAGGAATCAGTCTGGTGAACCTTCTCTGCACTCCTTTATGGCAATAATGTCCTTCCTCAGATTTGGAGACCAAAACTGTACGCAATATCTCCCAGGTGTGGGGCTCTCACCGACCCTGTACAACTGAAGTAGAACCTCCCTGCACCTGTACTCAATCCTTTTGCTATGAAAGCTAACATACCATTCGCTTTTTTCACTGCCTTGCTGCACCTGCATGCCTACTTTCAATGACTGTGTAACCATGACACCCCAGGTCTCGCTGCATCTTCCCCTTTTCCTAATCGGCCACCATTTAAATAATAGTCTGCTTTCCTGTTTTTGCCAACACCAGTGGAATAACCTCACATTTACCACATTATACTGCATCTGCCAAACATTTGCTCACTCACCCGAGCCTATCCATGTCACCTTGCCTTGCAGTGGGTCCCTCCTAGCATCCTCCCTCACAGAGAACACTGCCCCCCAGCTTAGTGTCATCCGCAAACTTGGAGATATTGCCTTCAATTCCCTCATCCAGATCATTAATATATATTGTAAATAGCTGGGGTCCCAGCACTGAGCCCTGCGGTACCCCACTAGTTACTACTGCCTGCCATTGTGAAAAGGACCCGTTTACTCCTACTCTTTGCTTCCTGTTTGCCAGCCAGTTCTGTATCCACATCAATACTGAACCCCGAATACCGTATGCTTTAAGTTTGTATACTAATCTCTTATGTGGGACCTTGTCGAAAGCCTTCTGGAAGTCCAGATATACCACATCCACTGGTTCTCCCTTATCCACGCTACTAGTTTTCTTACATCCTCGAAAAATTCCACAAGATTCGTCAGACATGATTTACCTTTCGTATAATCCATGCTGACTTTGTCCAATGATTTCACCACTTTCCAAATGTGCTGCTATCCCATCTTTAATAACTGACTCTAGCAGTTTCCCCACTACCGATGTTAGACTAACTGGTCTGTAATTCCCCCCGTTTTCTCTCTCTCCCTCCCTTCTTAAAAAGAGGGTTACATTTGCTACCCGCCAATCCTCAGGAACTACTCCAGAATCAAAGAGTTTTGAAAGATTATCACTAATGGCAACTCCACTATTTCCTGAGCTACTTCCTTAAGTACTCTGGGATGCAGCCTATCTGGCCCTGGGGATTTATCGGCCTTTAATCTATTCAATTTACCCAACACCACTTCCCGACTGACCTGGATTTCACTCAATTCCTCCTTTGACCCACAGTCACCTGCTATTTCAGGCAGATTATTTATGTCTTCCTTAGTGAAGACGGAACCAAAGTAGTTATTCAATTGGTCCGCATAATCCTTGTTCCCCATGATCAACTCACCTGTTTCTGACTGCAAGGGACCTACATTTGTTTTAAACTAACCTCTTTCTCTTCACATATCTATAAAAACTTTTTGCGCAGTCAGTTTTTATGTTCCCTGCCAGTTTTCTTTCATAATCTATTTTTCCTTTCCTAATTAAGCCCTTTGTCCTCCTCTGCTGGTCTCTGAATTTCTCCCAGTCCTCTGGTAGGCTGCTTTTTCTGGCTACTTTGTACGCATCATCCTTTGCTTTGATACTATCCCTGATTTCCCTTGGGGGGGGGGGGGGGGTGGGGGGGGGTTTTTTTTTGTTATCCACGGATGCACTACCTTCCCCGATTTATTCTTTTGCAAACTGGGATGAACAATTTTTGTAGTTCATCCATCAGTCTTTAAATGTTATACATCTTTTCTTATAGTTTTATCCTGTCCCTAACTTCTCTTGTCAGCCACGGTTGCCTCCTACTCCCCTTAGAATCTTTCCTCCTTTTTGTAATAAAATGATCCTGCGTCTTCCGGATTATGCCCAGAAATTCCTGCCATTGCTGTTCCACCATCATTCCTGCTAAGATCCCTTTCCAGTCTACCTTGGCCAGCTCCCCTCTCATGCCTTCATAGTCCCCTTTGTTCAACTGCATCACTGACACTTCCGATTTAACATTCTCCTTCTCAAATAGCAGATTAAAACTAATCATATTATGATCACTACCTCCAAGTGGTTCCTTTACCTCTTCTCTTATCATATCTGGTTCATTGGACAACACCAAATCCAGAATTGTCTTTTCCCTGGTCGGTTCCATTACAAGCTGCTCTAAGAATCCATCTCGGAGGCATTCTACAAACTCTCTTTCTTGGGCTCCTGAACCAACCTGATTTTCCCAGTCTACCTGCATATTGAAATCCCCCATCACCACAGTGGCATTACCTTTGTTACATGTCAGTTTTAACTCCTGCTGCAGCAGACGATCAGCCATGATCACAATGAATGGCGGTGCTATAGGCTCTGAAGGGCTGAGTGGCCTCCTCCTGCATTTTATTTTCTATGTTTCTATGTACACCCTACATCCGGGCTACTATTTGGGGGTCTGTAGATAACACCAATTAGTGTCTTCTTGCCTTTACAATTCCTCAACTCAATCCACAGCGACTCTGCCTCGTTAGTCCCTTTGTCTTCCCTCACAAGGGTATGATTTCCATCCCTCACCAGCAGAGCTACCCCCCTTCTCTGACCACCTGCCTGTCCTTTCTGTAGGATGTATAACCCTGAATATTAAGTTCCCAGGCCCAATTCTCCCGCAGCCACGTCTCAGTAATCCCCACAATGTCATATCTACCAACCTCTAACTGAGCCTCAAGCTCATCTACTTTACTTTTATACTTCGCGCATTCATATACAATACTTTTAATTCCTTACGCATCTCACCTTTTACATCGATCCCTATTACACTTGGCCATACTCTCCTATCCCTTTTGTGAGTTTCCTTTCACATTAATTCTGGGGTCAATAACCAGGGACTGGAATGCAATCACCTTCTACAAGGCGAAACCAGGAGGCAGCTCGATCTAATTAATGTCGGCGATACATCACTCCCTGATGAGCTCAATGCATTTTTACGCACGCTTTGATAGGGAGAACACCGATGCCTTCCCGAGCCCCCATTCGCTGCGATGGTATTTCAGTCTCAGTCACAGAGGCCGACGTCAGGAAATCCTTCAGAGAGGTGAACCCTCGAAAAGCGTCTGGACCTGATGGCATACCTGGTCGTGTTTTAAAAACCTGTGCGGACCAACTGGCTGGAGTTTTTACGGACATTTTCAACCTGTCACTTCTGATGTCTCAGGTTCCCAGCTGCCTCAAAAGGGCATCAATAATTCTGGTGCCCAAGAAGAGCAAGGTGACGTGCCTCAATGACTATCGACCTGTGGCACTAACGCCTGTTGGTGATGAAGTGCTTTCGAGAGGTTGATCATGGCGCAAATCAACTCCTACCTTTGACAAAAACACCTGGACCCACAGCAGTTCGCTACCGCCACAACAGATTAACGGTGGGAGACGCGATCTCGCTGGCCCTCCCACTCCGCTCTGGACCACTTGGACAACAAAAACTCATATGTCAGGCTGTTATTCATTGACTACAGCTCGCATTTAACACAATCATCCCCTCCAAACTCACGGAACTGAGTCTCTGCGCATCCCTCTGCAATTGGATCTCGACTTGCTCATTCACAGAAAGCCGCAGTCTGTTCGTATTGGGTGGAAATGTTCAGACTCGATAACAATCAGCACGGGAGCACCTCAAGGCTGCGTGCTCAGCCCCCCTGCTGTACTCACTCTATACTCATGACTGCGTAGCCGGTCACAGTGCGAACTCCATCATCAAGTTCGCTGACCGACACCACTGTAGTGGGACGTATCACTCTTGATGGGGATGAGTCGGAGTTACAGAAGAGAGATCGAGCGACTGTCCATATGGTTGCCAGCACAATAACCTGGCCCTCAACACCAGCAAAACCAAAGAACTGATTGTGGACTTTAGAAGGATAGGATGGGGACCCACAGTCCTGTTTATATCAACGGGTCAATGGTTGAAAGGGTCAAGAGCTTCAAATTCCTGGGCGTGCACATCTGTGAAGATCTTTCCTGGTCCGAGAAACACTGGTGAACACTGATCATGTTTCTGACAAACCTTCTTGAATTTTTTGAAGCGGTAACTAGGGAAATTGATGAGGTAAAGCAGTGGATGTTGTCTATATGGATTTCAGTAAGGCCTTTGACAAGGTTTCCCATGGAAGGTTGGTTCTAAGAGGGTTCAATCTTTGGGTGTTGTAAATGAAAACTTTACAAGCTCTTAAGTGTACAACATCTTTTAATGATAGCACTGGGTATTACACACACCCTTCAAGCACCGGATACATTTTTCTACTGAGGGAAGGCGTTATGATTGATGTTAACTGAGTGAGGTAAACTATATTATTGTTGCATATAAACCATCTACATCCTTCCCCTTAAAATAAAAAAAAACAGATTGTTGTCACGGCAACCGAATTAAACAGCAGAATTAAACGAAATCGCCGTAGCGAACAGGCGGCTTAACTGATCCTGCCCGAGCGCGTACGGGATGTCTCCCCCTCCCCCCGAAAGAGCGCAGAAGAAGCAGGAGGACGCAAGGCAGCCGGGGAACCAGGGAAGGGCATTTACGGGGTGGGAGAAACAGGAGAGGGAGAACCGCGATCGGCAACAGGGGACCCGCGCAGAGGGGAAACCAGGCGCCCGCGACGGGGACCGAGGCATGCAGGGAACACCAGCCGGGGCGGCAGCCAGGCTGCTGATAGGAGAGTGGAGGGGCATAGGCCCAGGGGGCTGCGGCTGTGGCTCATTAAACCGCAAGCAGGTGTTGTCGGCTTCTTCGGTAGATGGAACCCTCACAGTCGACCAGATACGAACGAGGTGAGTCGGCCACCCCAACCACGGTGGCCAGACGGTAGTGCCCACTGGCGGTCCTGCAACCGAACAACCTGTCCGGGCAACAGAGGGATCGAGTGGTCTGCCGACCGATCGTGGGAACGCCGCTGGCTGTCATGTTTCTCTTGAATTCGCCTCTGCACGGAGGCGGGCTCCAGCACCCGAGGTTTCAGCTGGCGCTGGGCAATCGGGACGGTGGATCTGGTAGTTCTGGACATCAGAACGCTGAGCAGGGGACCCCATGGCCGGATCCCTGGAAACATTCCTGATGGTTCAGGAGATCCAAATACAAATCAGAATTGATAGTCGCGCCTGTTCCATCAGAAGCTTGGCGCTGCGACGGCCCGTTCTGCTAGGCCGTTGCTCTGTGGGTACTCTGGGCTGCTGGTGAAATGCACGAAGTTCCATTTGTCGGCAAAGCTTTTTTTTGAATTCTCGGGCTTGTAAACTGCCTGCCGTTGTCAGTCTGCAGCCTGACCGGGGTCCCAAAAAGTGGAGAAGTGTTTCCGCAAAATGCTTGCGGATCACCATCTCCGACGTGAGGGATGTCAGCAAATCCACTTCGAACCAGTTGGAGTACGAGTCGACCAGGACAAGGTAGTGGTTACCACGCCACTCGAAAATGTCGGCAGCCAGCGAGGACCAGGCCAAAGCAGGGGCGGGCTGTTGCAGCAGGGGCTGTCGCTGCTGGTTTGCGGCGCAAGAACTGTTGCACGTGGAGCAGGCAGAAACTCTGTCTCGGATATATTTGGCCATTCCAGGCCAATAGAATTGGCACTGAGCGTGGGCATAGCGTTGCATCGACCCCAGGGTGTCCGCTGTGGGCTGCACAAAAAGTAAGAGTCAAACAGGGAGGACGGGACCACAACTTTATGTCCCTTGACGATAACGCCATCCTGGAGCACCAGTTCGTCGCGGACCAGGAAGAAAGGCTGTGCTTCAGATGGCGCGGCGGAGCGCTTTGTTGGCCACCCTGCTTTAATCACCGATGCAAGCTGCTGCAAGGCCGGATCGGCAGCGGTGTGCTCGGCCAAAACCTGTAGCTGCTTGGTGGGAATAAAGTTAACGCCAGTACGAGCAAGTCCTCTGTTTCGTAGGGGTGCGAGCGCAGGAGGTACGCGGGGCTCGCGACAGGGTGTCCGCAAATGTGCATCTCGGTTGCCCTTCTTGTAGATTATGTCAAAGTCGAAGCGCTGGAGCTGCAGCATCATACGCTGCAGCCTGGCAGGGGCAGCGTGAATCGGCTTGTTCAGGATTGTCACCAGTGGCTGGTGGTCGGTTTCGACCGTAAATCTGCTGCCGAACAGGAAGTCTCTGAACTTGGAGCAGGCGAACACCACCGCGAGCAGCTCTTTCTCGATCTGAGCGTACCGCTGCTCGGTGTCCGTCATGGTGCGGGAGGCATAGGAGACGGATGCAAGCGATCCATCGACAGAACTGAAGGCAGGCCGCACCCAGACCGAACTTGGAAAGCGTCACAGGTGACGGTGATGGGGCGACCCACGTCGAAGAACCGCAACGTCGGAGTGCTAATCATGTTTCGACTTTGAGGCGGTCAAAAGCCTGCTGGTGATATGGGCCAGGCCCAGGCGATATCCTTTTTTGTCAGCTGCCGCAGGGGAGCACTCAGCTCACTGAGGTTTGGTATAAACTTGCCAAGAGTAGTTCACCATGCCCAAAGAATCGTTGCAGGACCTGGCACGTCGGTGGGGGCTGCCATTTCGGAGATGGCAGCGGCCTTCAAGGGGTCGGGCTTTAGTCCGTTAGGGGTGAAAACATGTCCCAACATACGTGACCTCTGAGACACGAAACCGGCACTTCTTGGGATTCAGCTTCAGGTTCGCCTGTCGCGCGCGAACCAGGACGCGGCGGAGGTTCAGGTCGTGCCTGATGGCAAGGTTTAAGTCCTTCGGGTTGATAACACACGCGTATCTCGTTCTTGTCTTTCTTAATCGTGGCAACCATGGTGGAGACCCAATCGGTGGGCTCGCTAACTGCTACTAGCACCCCCTTTTCGACCATCTCGTTGAGCATCGCCTCGACCTTTGTCCTTCATGGCGTGAGACACCCTGTGAGGTGCAGCGGGACCACGGGTTGTATATTTGGGTCAATGGGAAATATGGTATGACACTGGTAACTTCCCCAGGTCATCGTCGAACAGGTCCTGGTATTCAGCAACCGGGGTCAAACGAAAGTTGCACTTTGTGGACCGTGCGGTCCAAAGGAGACCAGGCCAAGATCCTGGCACGCACGGTTGCCCAACAGGGTTACACAGTCAGAGTTCAAAACATAGAAAACCAGGTTTCTTGTGGCCTTTTGCAGCACGCAAGTTAAAGTTGGCCCTCCCCGCAGGCCTTAGAATCTCTCCACCATAGGCGTGCAGGGTAGCATCGTCAACAACCAGAGGCTCATTACTCCTTATCTTGTTGAAAAGATTCATGGACAAAACATTGACTCTCGCGCCAGTATCTAATTTGGCAGAGAAGGTTACGCCATTGACAGTCACAGGTACGGAGGGATCATTGCGGTGGGCGGGTGTCTGTAGGAGGGTAAAACACATGAGAGTCCTCGGCAGAATTAATTGGCTCCGCACCATTGCACTCAACTAAATTGGGCCGTGAGTCGAAACAGAGATCAGATTGGGCCAGCATGTTTAGACTGGGACTGGAAGCTTGTGCCTGGCTCCCACGGGAACGGAGTAAGCGACAGGAGGCTGAGAAATGGTTCAGCTTTTTACAAAAGTTACAGGTTTTACCAGAGGCGGGGACACGTCGACAGTCTATGGTGCATGTAGTTACAGTTCGGGCATCTTTTTCGGGGCACATCGCCAGGTCCAGGGCGGGCATGCGGCAGAAAAAACATTGTTTCCCACCCGAGGCTGTGGGCTCCTAAACCCAGCCAGGTTGACAGATTTTATTGCCCAAATCCCGGTGGGTCCTCTTGCAAAACAACGACCTCAGACAATCTGCAGGCATGCATAGCTTTGTCCAACGTTAGATCCGGATCCCTCAAAAGCTCACATCGCAGCTTCTGGTCACGCATTGCCAGTTACTAAAATGTCTCTAGTGAGCTGGTTGTCATGTCGCCAAAACGGCACCGCTGGGCGAGATAACGCAAATCAGCAATAAAACATTCAACAGGTTCATCAGGCAACTGTCTCCTCGTAAAGAACCGTGCCCTCTCTAGAATGCGGTTCGAGGGCAGGTCACAAATCTCCCTGAACTTACGTAGCAGGCAAGCGGGGTCGTCAGCAGACTCTGCAGGAGTAATCACCGCACCATCGACGCCCAGGACCGCTGGAGCGTAGGTGAAAGTTCTGGCTCTCTTCATGGCATCAGGTCCGACAAGGTTGAGGAGGAGGGAAGCTTTAAGGGAGTCAGGATCAGCGCGGTGTGCGAACGTTGACAAAGTGTGTGAAATCAAATTCAAAACGTGGCCCAGCGCTCAGAGATGTCAGCATCAAAGACAAGCTGCTCGGCTTTCTGCAAGAGGACGCCATGGCCAAAGAGATCAAAGCACAAAAAACACAAATCAAAAAAAAAGAAATAAAAAACCGATAAACAGGAGACGCAAGTATCTTCCCAGCTTCGACACCATGTAAATGAAAAACTTTACAAGCTCTTAAGTGTACAACATCTTTTAATGATAGCACTGGGTATTACACACACCTTCAAGCACCGGCTACATTTTTCTACTGAGGGGAGGCGTTATGATTGATGTTAACTGAGTGAGGTAACTATATTATTGGTTGCATATAAACCATCTACATGTGTTAATGGCGGAGTAGCAAGATGGATTCAACAGTGGCTGAATGGGAGATGTCAGAGAGTAATGGTGGATGGCTGTTTGTGTCAGGTTGGAAGCCGGTGACAGTGGGGTGCCTCAGGGATCTGTGTTGGGTCCACTGTTGTTTGTCATGTACATCAATGATCTGGATGATGGGGTGGAAAAATTGGATAAGTTAAGTATGCAGATGATACTAAGATAGGTGGTGTTTGTGGATAATGAAGTAGATTTTCAAAGTCTACAGAGAGATTTGGGCCATTTGGAAAAAGTGGGCTGAAAGATGGTAGATGGAGTTTAATGCTGTTAAGTGTGAAGTGCTACATCTTGGCAGGACAAAATCAAAATAGGACGTACATGGTAAAATGGTAGGGAATTGAGGAATGCTGTGGAACAGAGGGATCTAGGAATAACTGTGCATAGTTCCCTGAAGGTGAAATCGCATGTAGATAGGGTGGTAAAAGAAAGCCTTTGGTGTGCTGGCCTTTATAAATCAGAGCATTGAATATACGGAGTAGGGAAGTAATGTTAAAATTGTACAAGGCATTGGTAAGACCAATTCTGGAGTATGGTGTACAATTTTGGTCGCCTAGTTATAGGAAGGATGTCAACAAAATAGAGAGAATACAGTAGGGAGATTTACTAGAATGTTGCCAGGGTTCCAGCAACTCTGTTACAGAGAAAGGTTGAACAAGTTAGGTCTTTATTCTTTGGAGCGCAGAAGGTTAAGGGGGGACTTGATTGAGGTCTTTTAAAATGATGAAAGGGATAGACAGAGTTGACGTGGATATGTTTTTTCCCCATTGAGGGTAGGGAAGATTCAAACAAGAGGGCATGACATGAGAATTAAGGGACAGATGTTTAGGGGTAACGTGAGGGGAACTTTACTCAGAGGGTGGTGGCTGTGTGGAATGAGCTTCCAGCAGAAGTGGTGGAGGCAGGATCGATTTTAAACATTTAAAAAGTAAAGTGGATAGGTATACTGGACGTGAAAGGAATGGAGGGGTATGGAGGGAATGGAGCAGGTAGATGGGACTAGGGGAAAACAAAATGGTCGGCACGGACTGGAAGGGCCGAGGAGGGCCTTTTTCCGTTGCTGTAATTGTTATAATGGTTATATGGTTAAGAAAGCTCATCAGCATCTCTCCTTCCTGAGAAGAATACGGAGAGTCGGTCTGTCAAGGAGGACTCTCTCTAACTTCTACAGGTGCACAGTAGAGAGCTTGCTGACTGGTTGCATCGTGGCTTGGTTCGGCAACTTGAGTGCCCTGGAGAGGAAAAGACTACAAAAAGTAGTAAACACTGCCCAGTCCATCAATCAGCTCTGACCTTCCTTCCATCGAGGGGATCTACCACAGTCGCTGCCTCAAAAAGGCTGGCAGCATCATCAAGGACCCACACCACCCTGGCCACACCCACTCATCTCCCTGCTACCTTCGGGTAGAAGGTACAGGAGCCTGAGGAACTGCAACAACCCGGTTCAGGAATAGCTACTTCCCAACCGCCATCAGGCTATTAAACCTGGCTCGGACAAAACTCTGAACATTAATACCCCTCCAATCTGTTATTTGCACTTTATTAATTTATTAATTAATGTGTGTATTTAAGTATATAATTGTAGTCAATGCCTACTATGTTTTGTTGTGCTATGCAAAGAAAGAATTTCATTGTCCTGTCAGAGACACATGACAATAAACTCTTTTGACTTTGACTTTTTGACTCCCTTTTACTCTCTTTCCCCTTTAACTCCATCCTTGACTATCCCATTTGACACCCTTATTCAGTTTAAACCACCCATGTAGCAGTGGCAAACCTGCCTGCTAGAATGCTGGTCCCCCACCTGTTAAGATGCAATCCGTTCCTCTTGTACAGTTCCCTCTTACTCCAAAACAGATCCAGTGGTCTAAGAATCTAAATCCCTGCTCCCTGCACACCATTTCCTCAGCCACACATTCAGGTCCCGTATCTCCCTGTTCCTGCTCTCGCCAGCACGAGGAACTGGAAACAAAACCGGTAACAAACCCTGGAGGTTCTGCTTTTCAGCATTTTTCGCGAGCTCTCTAAAGTCACGCTGCAGAATATTCATCCCCTTCTTTCCGACATCGTCTGTGCCGACATGCACTACCACTTCCAGATGTTCACATTCGCCCCTTGAAGATTTTCTGCACTCTGTCCGTGACATCCTGGATCCTGGAACCAGCAAGGCAGCACACCATCCTCAAATCCCGTCTGTTGCCGCAGAAAACCCTGTCCGTACCTCTCACAATATCGCTGTCGCTGCCTCCCGTACTGCGTTGAGGCGTTTGACAGCTTGTGGGGGTTTGCGGCACTGTGACAAAGAACGCGTGGGGGCTGTGGGGGACACCAGCGGATACACACCAGAGTAGACGCTTTGTGTGCGCTGAGTGTGGCAAGGGTTTCACCCGCATGTCCAGCCGATGGCAGCACCGGCGTACCACAGGTACTCTGCCCATCCTGTGGTAAGGGCTTCACCCGTCTTGATCCACTCTGCTCGTAGCACCGACGAGTCCACACCGGCCAGTGCCCCTTGACCGCCCGCTCTGTAACAAGGCCTTTGCCCGCTCCTCCAGCCTGCTGGCATTACCGCCACGTGGATAGATTGGCGCTGTTTAGGTAAACACAAAATGCTGGAAGGAATCTGGGTAAACGTTACGGGTCATTTGCACCAAATCTCGTTGCACTTATGTGTAATGACAATAAAAAGATATTATTATTATTATTATTATTTTATCACTCATTCCATCTCTCTCTTCTCTCGCATTTGCGCCCTACGTAACTAATAAAGGAAAGTTTTTCCTGATCTCGTTGTGTTCTTTGGAATTTATCTTTTGCTATCAATAATGAAAGAAAATGCCCAACCATCTTCATAATGATAAGAAATTATTCTCGCCTCCATGCATATCTGTAGCCGTAGGGCAGTCGGACACCTCCCCACTGCTTCAGAGATAGTTCCTGCACTTGGCAATATCGTTTGGTGTTTGGCAGCTGAAACACGGTGGCGGGGCTACAGAGAGCCCGGCACCCGGGTGAATGACCCCATGTGGGGATCCGGGGGTGAATCATCCCATGTGGGGGTTGGGGGGGGGTGAATCAACCCGGTGTGTGGGTTGGACGTGAATCACCCCGGTGTGTGGGTCGGGGGGGGGGTGAATCATTCTGGTTTGTGGGTCGGAGGGTGGGTTGAATGAACCTGGTAGGGGGGTCATGGTACCGGTGCAGAGTGGTCAGTGACTGGGTGGGCGGAGGGACCAGACTGTCCCCAACTCTGCTGCAGCTGACGGGGACATTGCCAGGTTTACATCCCTGTGTGTCCACTGCCCGGAGCTGCGGCCCTGCTCCACCCGGCCCCGTGTGTGTGTGGGCGCTGCCGACCCACAGCCGTGACAGTGTGGTGGGAGCCAGATTGGGGGAAAGTACGGGTAATGGGACGTTGCCAGCTTGGGGGGTAAGGGATGGGAGGTCGCCAGATTGGGGGAGAAAGGGTAATGGGAGGAAACCAGCTTGGGGGAGTAAGGGACAGGCGGAACTGACAGCCCTGCAATGCCATTGCTGCCTGACGAGGACAAGCCATCTCCAACACCTACCGCCTTCACTGACCGGTCTTCGTACCCTGGACCCCACTGAGGATGCCGCTGTCGTCGAACACTCCCCGCGCGGCCTACACGTGGCCATTGCCACCTACCTTTCAACCGACTCACCAAGAGCCGCTGACCCTTGCCGCTTCCCGTTTATTCCGCTGGGCAACACATGTCACATACACTATCTTTTACCCGTGTGCATGCCAATCCCCGCGAGCCTCTTCGACCAGTGACTCAGCTGACCCTGGCCACTCAAAACGCCCACCAGTGGGCCACAGCCGTCGCCTTTACCAGAGTCGGTGTTTGTGTTTTTATTATTTTTTTTTTTTTTTTTTTTTTTCCGAGGCTCAGCACCGGGCCTGGAGTCTCCCACGCTGCAGACTCTCACACCACGTTGTCTGACTGCGCTGGGTACTTAATGCTCCCCCTCTTCCCACAGGGAACCTCAATAGACATTGAGGTGCAGGAGGGGAGGCCAATGGGCCCTCCGAGCACAGCACCGCCATTCAATGTGATCATGGCTGATCATCCCCAATTTCAGTACCCCGTCCCTGCCCTCTCCCCATATCGCCTCTGACCGTATTTTTAAGAGGCCCTATCTAGCTTCTCTTGAAAGTAATCCAGAGAACCGGCCTCCACCGCCCTCCACGAGGCAGAGAATTCCACAGACTCACAACTCTCTGTGTGAAAAAGTGTTTCCATTTTCTAATATGGTTACCCCTTATTCTAGGATAAACTGTGTGGCCCTAGTTCTGGACTCCCCAACATTGGGACATATTTCCTGTCGCTAGCCTGTCCAAACCCTTGATAATCTTAAATGTTTCAATAAGATCCCCTCTCATCCTTCTAAATTCCAGAGTGTGTCAAGCCAAGCCACTCCATTCACTCAGCATACGACAGTCCTGCCATCCCGGGAATTAACCTGGTGAACCTATGCTGCACTCCCTCAATAGCAAGAATGTTCTTCCTCAAATTAGGGAACCAAAACTGCACACAATACTTCAGGTGTGGTCTCACCAGGGCCCTGTACAACTGCAGGAGGACCTCTTTGTTCCTATACTCAACTCCTCCTGCTATGAAGGCCAACATGCCATTCGCTTTCATCACTGCCTGCTGTACCTGCATGCTTAGTTTCAGTTACTAATGAACAAGGACCCCCAGATCCCGTTGTACTTCCCCTTTTCCCAACTTGACACCATTCAGATAATAATCTGCCTTCCTGTTTTCGCTACCAAAGTGGATCTCACATTTATCCACATTAAACTGCATCTGCCATGCATCTGCCCACTCACCCAACCTGTCCAAGCCACCCTGCATCCTCAGAGCATCCTTCTCAGTTCACACTGCCACCCAGCTTTTTGTCATCTGCAAATTTGATAATGTTCCTAATGTGGCCTGCCATTCTGAAAGGGACCCGTTAATCCCTACTCTTTGTTTCCTGTTTGCCAACCAATTTTCTATCTATTTCTATCTACCCCCAATATCATGTACCCTAATCTCCTATGTGGGACCTTATCACTGTCGTTGCCATTTGGCATAATTTTTCGAGTCATAAATTATAGCATTTGCCTTTAAATTTTGTCTGCCTGTAATGATGTGTGTGGGATTTATGACGCAGTTGGATTCAGATTCAGATTCAAACGTTATTGGCATTGTGCAGTGTACCAGTCCAGAGACAACGAAGCAGTTAGCATCTCACCCAGAAGTGCGAACACAGAATAATGGAACAATAATATATATATATATATATGTATATTCAGTAGCAGTAGTGCAATTTTGCAGGGAGGGGGGGAGGGGAGATCAGTCACTGGGGAAAGGAAGGAGTGTCCGGGGGGGGGGGTGGCACTGGGCGCAATCACCAAGGTGTAACATACGCAGGGAAGAAGTAGTGTACCTGAACCTGCTGGTACCGGCAAAGGAGAGACCTGTAGCGCCTCAGTCTGTGGTTGGGGTTGAGAGCAGTCCTTGACAATGCCGCCTGCGCCCTTCGCAGACATCGCTTGTCTGGACAGACTCAATGCAGGGGAGTGAGGGACCGGTGATGCGTTAGGCAGTTTCATCACCCTCTGCAGTGTTTTCCGGTCGGATACACAGCAGTTGCCACACCATACTGTTACAGTTAGTAAGGATGCTCTCGATGGCGCAGCGGTAGAAGTTCTCCAGAATCTGAGGAGACAGATGGACCTTCTTTAGTCTCCGTCTGGTGAGCCTTCTTGATCAGTGTTGAGGACTTGCGGGTCCAAGAGAGGTCATCAGAGATGTTGACCCCCAGAAACGTGAAGCTGGAAACCCACTCCACCTCTGTCCCGTTAATATGGATTGGGGTGTGCGTGCCGTCCCTAGACCTTCTGTGCTCCACAATGAGCACCTTGGTCTTCTTGGTGTTAAGGGCCAGGTTGTTGTCAGCACACCATGCTGCTAGGAACTGGACCTCCTCCCTATAGGCAGACACATCAGTCGGCCTATAGGTCGGAGTTGCTCTTGAAGTCCTCCTCGATCCTTAGCTTGTAGCTGTGCTTGGCCTTCTTGATGCCCCTCTTCAGGTTAGCCCTGGATGAACTGTAGGCTTGAGCATCGCCTGACCTGAAAGCGGTGTCACGTGCCTTCAGCAGTAGCCTGACCTCTCTGTTCATCCATGGCTTCTGATTCGGGAGTGTGGTAATCCGTTTGAGGGAGGTGACACTGTTAATGGTGGAGTTGATAAAAGTCCAAAACCGAGGCGCGTTAGCTGCTGGGATTCTTGCGCAGAAGTTGTTAGCTTTTATTTAATATTTATTTTAGAGAAGAAGGAGAAGAGAGAGGGAGAAAAGAAAGAAAAGAGAGGCGATTATATTCGTCGACCAACCCATGCGTCCGCTCCACCCAGCCCTCGATCAGTTTCAAATTTGTGTTCAACAATTTGTGTTACATTTTGTTGCTCAAGAAATTCAATAAAAGGAGGACCATATTTTAAAAATTGGTTCTGGTTTATCATTTAAGACAAACTTTAATTCTCTCTAGATGTTGTGTATCCGTCATTTCTATAACCCACGTCTTCATGGAGGGACTGAAGTCTTTTTACAGAATTTAAGTAGAAGTTTTTTGATGATATTAGGACCGTTATCGAGAAAGTGTCGTTGATGAAAAGACCGTTAGATTGCTACGTGCCTCTGATATTCCCAGTATTATTTTTCAATTTTGGGTCTGGCTCTAATGGGATTTTCAGTGTCGGTTGAAGGGAGGATGATGCTGAATACTTCCATTCAAAAAACTTTCTATTTTTTCACACTAACAGTGGCTTCTTGAGACTGACATTTATGCAAAGAGGGAGGGGACACGGGGAGGAATACCTTGCTCAGTTTTTTTTTTGAGTAAATAGCCTGCTGCAGCACTTTGAACTGTATCAGGCAAGAGTGTTCTGGCATTAAGGAGCAATGGCGGATGTATTGTAGGCTTTCGTCTCCCATATATCCTTGTCTTGAAAAAACGATTAGTGTTCGGATCGTATTTATATGCAAATCTTGCAAGGAGGAAGAGGGTAACGGTCCTCTTCTGATAAAGGGTCCCCCCAGTGTTGATTCCCTCTGTTCTTCCCAACTGGGTGAAAAACACCATCGAAAGAGAGGGTTAAAAAAGAGGGATTGTTTGCAATAAGAAGAAGGTGAGACGTGTTCTCTGAATTTGAGGACTGAGCTTCAACTGTTTCCATATATATAGGGTTATCTCATACATTGAGTGCATAGCCAAATGTGCGGCTATTCAATATTTTAAATTGACTACAGCATCTTCCCCCCATTGTCAGGCTAATGGTGTATAATTCCCTGTTTTCTCCTCTCCGCCTTCTTAAAAAAGTGGGATAACATTAGCTACCCTCCAATCCACTGGAAACTGATCCTGAGTCTATAGAACATAGGAAAATGATCACCAATGCATCACGATTTCTAGAGCCACTTCCTTAAGTACCCTGGGATGCAGACCATCAGGCCCTGCGGGGTTTATTCAGCCTTCGTCCAACCAGTTACCCCACACCATTTCCTGCCTAATGTTGGATATCTTCAGTTCCTCCGTCACCACAGTCCTCTGGCCAATACTATATAAGGAAGATTGTTTGTGTCCTCCTTCGTGATGATGGATAAAAGTACCTGTTTCAAATCAATCTGCCATTTCCATGTTCCTCATCATTAATTCACCTTTTCGTTCTTCAAGGGTTCCAACTTTGGTTTTTTAACTAAATTTTCACACTACCTAAAGAAGCTTTTATTATCACTCCTGTAATATTCTTGGCCAGCTTACCTTCGTACCTCATCTTTCTCCCGTATGCGTTTTAGTTATCTTCTGTGCTCTTTAAACATTACCCAAATCCTCTTTGCTTCCTGCTCATCTTTGATATATTGTACTTCTCTTTTATTTTTATACTGTCCTGACGTCCGCTTCAGCACACGGTCGCCCCAGACTCCCCTTGGGAATCTTTTCTTACAGTCTAGAAATGAATGTTCCTGAATCCTTCTGTTTTATTCCCAGAAATAACCTGCCATTTTTTGTTCCACTGTCATCCCTGCTAGTGTATCTTTCCAGTCAATTAGGCCCAGCTCCTCCCTCATGGCACCAAAGTCCCCTTTATTTCAACTGTAACCCTGACACCTTCCGATCTATCCTTCTCCTCTCAATTCTAGATTTTAACTGACCATGTTTGGTCTCTACTTCTAATGGGTCAATTAAACTTCGAGGTCCCTTTATCAAATCCCGGTTCATTACTTAACACTAAATCACAATGCCTTCTACTGGTGGGCTCCAATACAAGCTTGCTCTCTAAGAATCCATCCTGGAAGGCACTTTGAAAAGGTCCACTTTCTTGGGGGTCCTGTACACCTAATTTTCTCAGTTACCTGCTGTTGGAAATCTCCCATAACAAACCACTGCATTGCTTTTGCTACATCGCCAATTTTTAACCTCCTGATATGTCCAGGCTACTGTTTGGGGGCCTGTTGGTTAAGTCCTTAGGGTATTTTTACCTTACCATATTCCTTAGTTCTATCCATACGGACTCCACATCTCCTGTTTCAATGTCCACCTTGCATGGGACTGAAGTTTCATTCCTCACCAACAGAGCAACCCCACCCCCTCTGCCCACCTGTCTGCGCGCGCTTTTCGATTGGTATGCCCTTGAATATTCAGTTCCTTCGCCCCCCCCCCCCCACCCCCACCCCCCCCATGGGCCACTCTTGCAGCCATGTCTCTACAATTCCCACAAACATCATACTTGCCAATTTCTAACTGAGCACTCAAGCTTGTCCACTTTATTTTTTATACTTCGCCGCATTCATATCAAAACACCTTGACCTCCGTATTCACGTTCCCCCCTCGCAATTGACCCTGACATTCACTCTTTTATCCCTTCTCAAACTTTCCTTCCCAATTAAATTCGAGAATATTTTGTAATTTTTCTGTAGTCACTTCCCCTTCAAACTCATGTTTATACTCCTAATTTGTCAATCCCCCCCCCCCTTATTTAGTTTAACTCAACGTGTAGCCTTAGCAAAGCTGCTGCCATAAATGTCGGTTCCCTATAGTTAAGGTGTAACCCGTCCCTTTTGTACAAGGTCACCCCTACCCCAGAAGAGATCCAGTGGTTTATAAATCAAAATCCTTGCTCCCTGCTCCAGCCCCTCCGCCACACATTCAAATCCCCTTTCTCCATGTTCTAATTAGCACGAGGTATTGGAAGCAATCGAGAGGTAAACACCCTAGAAGTCCTGCCTTTAAGTCTTCTTCCCAACTTTCTAAGCTCGTGTTGGAGAACCTCCTTCCTCTTCTTCCCGATGTTGTTTGTGCCTACGTGCACAACTACTGCCATCTGTTCACCTTCTCTCTCTCTCGAATGTACTGAATTTGGTTCGTGACATCCTGTACCCTGGCACCAGGGAGGCAACAGACCATCCTCACATCTTGTCTTCTTTTTTATTTATTTATTTTATTAGAAGTTAATACAGTACAAAGCAATACAGTGGTACCTAATTTTAGGTGCCAACTATGTCATAATGTAATACATTCTATGTACAACCTCTAGTTTCATGTTTTTGAAAAGGAAGTAAAAAAAAACAAAAAATAGAGAGAAGAAAAAGAGGAAAACTAGATAGTAGAAAATAGAAAGACGTGCAGTGTGTATATAGGAAAAGAAAAAGTAGAAAGTAGAAATAGGAGAAAAAGACCCTTAAAATAGAAATTTTCAAATCTTTGTTCGGAGATGTAAATCTATCCACAACCCGACCTGAAATTGGTAATCTTTATGGTACTGCTGCATCACATGATTCTAAAAAGTCGGTGAAAGGGGACCAACTCATTAAGAATTGGTCATATTTATCTATTAGGCGGAGTCTCATTTCTTCAAGGTGTGCTATGTCCGTGATATTCCTAATCCACATTTTAATAGTTGGTAAAGCTGTATTTTTCCAAAATTTAAGTATCAATTTCTTTCCAATTATTAACCCATAATTAAAGAATACTTTTTGGTCTTTGTTTAAATTGATATCTTCTACTATTATTCCAAATATAATCCATTCCGTATCAGGTTCTATTCTTAACTTAAAGAGCTTTGTAAATATATCTAAATATTATTGCTCCAAAATTTTATTCAACGTGTACATCCTACAAGGAATGTGTTGCATTGGCATTTTGAAACAAAAACATTTTTCGCATCTGGGAGAGACGTTTGCGTAGAATTTATTCAACCTCGTCTTTTGAATAATATAGTCTATGTAATAATTTAAATTGGAATTAATTATGTCTTGCATTAATTGGAACAATTATGTGTGTTCATCAGATACTTTTTCCCATCTATCTTTCGGGATCTTTATCATTAGTTCATGTTCCCAATCTTCTCTTAGTGCCTCTGTAGAGGGTTAATTCTCTATTTAATTACTATTATAAAAATATGATATTAGTTTTTGTGAATCGCCTTAATATTCATTGCTTCTTCTAAAGGGTCTAAAAATATAGTTTGAAATCTATGTATATATTTCTTCATAAAGTCACATATCTGTGTATATTTAAAAATATTGATTATCATTCAGTTTAAATTTTGAATTTTAATTGTTGAAATGATAACAATTTGCCAATTCATACATATCTCCTACTTTCCTAATCCCCAGTCTATCCCATTGTTTATATGTTTTTTTTTTTTTTTGTTTCTGTCGATAAGAGATGGTTTGAATGGCAGGATTGTTCAATATTGGGTGTTAGTACTGATAGATTATTTAATTTCAAGGATAATTTTATTTGTTTCCAGAAATTCTTATTGTATTGTGATATGATTGGGTTCTTCTTATATATTATACTATTCAATTTTATCGGTTGAGAAACAAGATCGTTCCTGTACGGGAAAAACACTCCTCTTTTCTCCATTCTTAACACTCCGATGGTGCTCGCCGCGTGGAACTATCAACCAGCGCTACATTATGTTCTAATATGCACTGCCCAATAAGTAATATGTAAAGTTAGGTAATGATAAACCCCCAACTTCTTTTAGGTTTACATAAATGCTTTCGTTGAATTCTGTGTGCTCTATAATACCATATAAAATTAGTGATTTCAGAGTGTCAAGTTTAAAAAAAAAATTTTAGAATATTATTGGGATCGCTTGAAACAAATATATTTAATTGTGGTAAGAAAGTCATTTTATTTAGCGTTAGTTCTACTATCAATGAGAGCGGGAAAGCGTTTTCCAAAATTTAACTCATAACATTCAGTTTATTTAATTAGTGGCATAAAATTGGCACTAAATATGATTTGTGTCTTCTCGTAATTTGAATACCCAAATACTTGAATTTTTCTGTTGCAATTTTGAAAGGGAATTTTTAATAAGTGTCTTCGCATCCAATGGTTTTAAAGACATAATTTTGCTTTTTATTCCAATTTATTGTATATCCTGAAAAAATAACCAAATTCCTCAATTAGTGTTAATAAGATGGGGATACTCGTTTGTGTATTAGTAATATATAAAAGAATATCATCAGCATATAATTACATTTTATTCTTTGAGTCCTTAGTATTATGTCCGTGAATATTGGGATGTGTGTTGTATTCCTTTTCAGCCAGCGGTTCTATCATGAGGGGGGGGCAAATAGTGATGGTGATAAGGCACAGCCCTGCCTATTACCCCTTGATAAATAAAATTTTGGAGGATAACATATTATTAGTTAATATTCTTGCCGTTAGGTTTATCATAAAGTAGTTTAAAATATTAAAAACCCCAACTAATAAATTTCTCTCGCGTATTCAAATTTTTGGGGTAATTTATATAAATGCTGCCATTCTATCTGATCAAATGCCTTCTCTGCATCTAGCGTAACGACTGAAATATCTTCATGTCCTCTTTGTGAGAGTACATTATATTGAAAAGCCTTCTCAAGTTATTAAATGATTGTCTTTTGGGTATAAATCCCCCCCCCCCCCCCCCCCCCCCTCCCCCCCCCCCCCCCTCCCCCCACCACCCCCCCCCCCCCCCCCACACCCCCCCCCCCCCCCCCCCCCGTTTGATCCGGGGGTTTACCAATTTGTTAATATAATTATTCAGTCTTCTTGCTAGAATCTTTGCTAAGATTTTCTGATCCGTATTTAGAAGTGATATTGCTCTGTAAGAACCCGGTTCATCTAAATCTTTATCTTTTTTTGGTATAAGCATTATTGTTGATTCTGCTAAAGTTTCTGGTAGTTTATTTTCGGTGTAAGCCTGTGTGTATAAGTTGAGTAATCTTGGTACAATTGACTCCTGAAATCGTTTATAAAATTCATTGCTAAAACCATCTGGACCTGGGGTCTTCCCATTTTTCAATGATTTGTTTTATTATTTGTTTTATTTCTTCACTAGTAATCCGTGCTCCTAATTCCTCTTGTTCTAAACTATCCAATTTAGGGAGGTTGCAGTTATCTAAAAAAATTGTAATTTTACTATCATCTGTATTTATTTTAGTTGTGTATAAATGATGATAAAATTGGGCAAACCTTTTATTAATATCCTTTTGTAGTGTTAGAAGCTCACCCTTATCAGATTTAATTTTAGTGATAGTATTTTCCTTTTCTTGTTGCTTCAGTTGCCTCGCTAATAATTTATGTGGCTTATCCCCAAATTCGAAGTGTGCCTGTTTTGTAATTAATAGTCTTATTACACTTAATATTCGATAATATTCTATTGAGTTTATATTTCAATAAAGTTATCTTATTATGTTTATCTATGGTTGGTCACTTGCATTGTCCAGTTCTAGTAATTTTATTTCCTGCTCTATCCTCTGAAGTTCTCTTTTATTTTCTTTATTTTGAAAACGTTGATAAGAGATTCTAGCACAGCGAATGTATGCCTTAAAGGTTTCTCATAATAGCGATACAGAAATACCCGGTGTCTCATTTATCTCGAAAAAAAAAAGTTTGATCTTTTATATACTCATACCCCTGCGGGGTATTTAATATTTGTGCGTTGAATCTCCAAAAAGGTTTTATACCCGGCATTCCCTCGATTTTAGGTATAAAAGTCAGTGGTGATTGATCGGAAATAATACTATTATGATATGATGGTTTAGTCGTATACGGAATTAATTTTGTATCCAATAGGAAATAGTCAATTCGTGAATAAGCTTTATGAACCGATGAGTAAAACAAATATTTCCTTCCAATTGGGTTTGCTAATCTCCAGACATCGGTTATGTTATTATTTTATATATAAGTATTTAAAAATTCTTAATTTTAACATGACGCTTCCCTACCTTTATTGATTTATCTAAATAAGGGTCTATAACACAATTAAAATCTCCCCCCATTATTATGTTTTGATAATTATGCTCTGCAATTATATCTACTATTTTCTTAAAAAATTGGGGGTTATCAAAATTAGGCGCATAAATATTTATCATAGTTAATGGAGTATTATAAAATTTTCCCGTGACTATAACGTATCTTCCTTCTTTATCAGATATGGACTTCTTTAATTTAAAAGGTATACCTTTCCGAATTATAACGGCCGTGCCTCTTGCTTTAGAAGTGAATGCGGAGTAGTAGGTTTGACCTATCCAGCTTGCCCTTAATCTGATCTGAGTTTGTTGTTTCAAATGCGTTTCTTGTAGAAAAGCAATGTCCGTGTTTAATGATTTTAATTGTGCCAGAATTTTACCCAACTTAATTGGCTCATTCGCACCTCTAATGTTTCAACTACAGAAAACATAGAAACATAGAAATTAGGTGCAGGAGTAGGCCATTCAGCCCTTCGAGCCTGCACCGCCATTCAATATGATCATGGCTGATCATCCAACTCAGTATCCCGTACCTGCCTTCTCTCCATACCCTCTGATCCCCTTAGCCACAAGGGCCACATCCAACTCACTCTTAAATATAGCCAATGAACTGGCCTCAACTATCCTCTGTGGCAGAGAGTTCCAGAGACTCACCACTCTCTGTGTGAAAAAAGTCTTTCTCATCTCGGTCTTAATGGATTTCCCCATTATCCTTAAGCTGTGACCCCTTGTCCTGGACTTCCCCAACATCGGGAACAATCTTCCTGCATCTAGCCTGTCCAATACCCTTAAGAATTTTGTTAAGTTTCTATAAGATCCCCTCTCAATCTCTAAATTCCAGAGAGTATAAACCGAGTCTATCCAGTCTTTTCTTCATAAGACAGTCCTGACATCCCCAGGAATCGTCTGGTGAACCTACTCTGCACTCCCTCTATGGCAATAATGTCCTTCCTCAGATTTGGAGATCCAAAAAACTGTACGCAATATCTCCAGGTTGTGGTCTCACCAAGTCCCTGTACAACTGAAGTAGAACCTCCCTGCTCTGTACTCATATCCTTTTGCTATGAAAGCTAACATACCATTCGCTTTTTTTACTGCCTGCTGCCACCTGCATGCCTACTTTCAATGACTGGTGTACCATGACAGCCAGGTCTCGCTGCATCTCCCCTTTTCCTAATCGGCCACCATTTAAATAATAGTCTGCTTTCTGTTTTTGCCACCAAAAGTGGATAACCTCACATTTATCCACATTGTACTGCATCTGCCAAAACATTTGCCCACTCACCCAGGCCTATCCAAGTCCCACTTGCAGTCTCCTAGCATCTCCTCCACAGCGAACACTGCCCCCCAGCATTAGTGTCATCCGCAAACTTGGAGATATTGCCTTCAATTCCCTCATCCAGATCATTAATATATATTGTAAAATAGCTGGGGTCCCAGCACTGAGCCCTGCGGTACCCCACTAGTTACTGCCTGCCATTGTGAAAAGGACCCCGTTTACTCCTACTCTTTGCTTTCCTGTTTGCCAGCCAGTTCTCTATCCACATCAATACTGAACCCCTAATACCGTATTATGCTTTAAGTTTGTATTATAATTCTCTTATGTGGGACCTTGTCGAAAGCCTTCTGGAAGTCAGATATACCACATCCACTGGTTCTCCCTTATCCACGTACTAGTTACATCCTCGAAAAATTCCACAAGATTCGTCAGCGCATGATTTACCTTTTGTAAATCTCATGCTGACTTTGTCCAATGATTTCACCACTTTCCTTAAATGTGCTGCTATCCCATCTTTAATATCTGACTCTAGCAGTTTCCCCACTACCGTGTTAGACTAACTGGTCTGTAATTCCCCGTTTTCTCTCTCCCTCCTTCTTAAAAAGAGGGGTTACATTTGCTACCCGCCAATCCTCAGGAACTACTCCAGAATCTAAAAGTAGTTTTGAAAGATTATCACTAATGCATCCACTATTTCCTGAGCTACTTCCTTAAGTACTCTGGGATGCAGCCTATCTGGCCTCTGGGGATTTATCGGCCTTTAATCTATTCAATTTACCCAACAACCACTTCCCGAACTCACCCTGACCTGGATTTCACTCAATTCCTCCTTTGACCACAGTTCCCTGCTATTCAGGCAGATTATTTATGTCTTCCTTAGTGAAGACGGAAAAAACCAAAGTAGTTATTCAATCAAATGGTCCGCCACTATCCTTGTCCTCCCCATGATCAACTCACCTGTTTCTGACTGCAAGGGACCTACATTTGTTTTAACTAAATCCTCTTTCTCTTCACATATCTATAAAAACTTTTTGCAGTCAGTTTTTATGTTCCCTGCCAGTTTTCTTTCATAATCTATTTTTCCTTTCCTAATTAAGCCCTTTGTCCTCCTCTGCTGGTCTCTGAATTTCTCCCAGTCCTCTGGTATGCTGCTTTTTCTGGCTACTTTGTACCGCATCATCCTTTGCTTTGATACTTTTTTATCCCTGATTTCCCTTGTCTATCCACGGATGCACTACCTTCCCCGATTTATTCTTTTGCCAAACTGGGAATGAACAATTTTTGTAGTTCATCCCCTCATGCAGTCTTTAAATGTCTTCCATTGTATATCCACCGTCAACCCTTTTAGAATTAATTGCCAGTCAATCTTGGGCCAATCACTCCAGTTCATACCCTCAAAGTTACTCTTTCTTTAAGTTTCAGAACCATTGTTTCTGAATTAAACAATGTCACTCTCCATCCTAATGAAGAAACTCAACCATATTATGGTCAACTCTTGCCCACAGGGGGCACGTACAACAAGACGGCTAATTACCCCTTCCTCATTACTCAAAACCCAGTCTAAAATATCCTGCTCTCTCGTTGGTTCCTCTACATGTTGATTTAGATAACTATTCCGCATACATTCCAAAAAATCCTCTTCCTCAGCACCCCTGCCAATTGATTATTCCCAATCTATATGTAGATTGAAGTCACCCATTATTAACTGTTTTGCCTTTGTCGCACGCATTTCTACAATTTCCTGTTTGATACCATCCCCAACTTCTCTCTGATACTGTTAGGTACTCTTCCTATGTACACCCAACACCCACCAGCGTTTTCTGCCCTTAGTGTTTTGTGCTCTACCCATACGATTCCACATCCTCCAAGCTAATGTCCTTCCTTTCATTGCGTTAATCTCCTCTCTAACCAGCAACGCTACCCCACCTCCATTTCCTTTCTCTCATCCCTCCTGAATAATTGAATATCCCTGGATGTTCAGCTCCCAGCCTACGTCACCCTGGAGCCATGTCTCCGTGATCCCAACTATATCATAATCATTGAAATATCTATCTGCACCGTTCACAACTCGTCCCCTTATTACGAATACTCCTTGCATTGAGACACAAAGCCTTCAGGCTTGTTCTTTACAACGCACTTACCCCTTATACATATTGGCCCTTTTTGATTTTTGCCTGGTTTGGTCTGCCTGAACTTTTTACTTTTCACCTTGCTACCTAATGCTTCTACCCTCATTTTTACACCCTCCTGCCTCTCTGCTCTTGAACCATCCCCCTGCCACATTAGTTTAAATCCTCCCCCGACAAGCACTAGCAAACACTACCCCAAGAAACATTGTTCCATTCCATTCCAGGTGCAAACCGTCTGTTTGTACGGTTCCACCTCCCCCAGAACTGGTCCCAGTGCCTAAAAATTGAATCCCCTCCCCCTGCACCACTTTTCAGCCACTATTCATTTGCATTATCTCCTATTTCTACTCTGGACTGGCCCGTGGTACTGGTAGTAATCCGGAGATTACTACCTTTGAGGTCCTTACTTTTAAGTTTATCTTCCTCAGCTCCCTAAATTCACCTTGTAGGACCTCATCCCTTTTTTTACCTATATCGTTGGTGCCAACATAGCACCACGACAAACTGGCTGTTCACCCTCCCCCTCCAGAATGTTCTGCTGCCGTCAGTGACATCCCTGGACCCTTTGCACCAGGGAGGCAACTACTATCTGGAGTTCGTTGCGGCCGCAGAAACTCCTATCTATTCCCCTGACAATTGATCCCCTATTTACTATCGCCCTTCCCCTCTTTTTTCCCCCCTCATGTGCTGCAGAGTCCACCCATGGTGCCATGAACCCTGGCTGCTGCTGCATTCCCCTGATGAGCCATCTCCCTCAACAGTATCAAAATGGTATACCTGCTTTAGGAGGGAGATGACCGCAGGGGACTCCTGCACCACCTGGGCCCAACTGCTTTGCTGGCTATTGGTCTCGTTCCCTTTTGTCCTCTTACCTTTTGCCTGCGGTGTGACCAACTCACTGTACGTGTATCCACAAACTTTTCTCTGCATCGTGGTATGCTCCAGTATCGAATCCAGCGCAGTTCCAAATCGTTCAATGCGGTCTGCCAGGAGCTGCAGCTGGACACACTTCCTGCAAACGTAGTCACCAGGGACACGACCATCTCCCTGATCTCCCACATGTTGCAGGCTGAACAAAACCACTGGGCCAATCTCTACTGCCATACCTTACTCCCAAATTTCACTGTATTAAATATAAAAAACACAAAAACTTATCCTTTAAACTCCTTACTACTTACTCATGTAACATCTCTATAGATATTCTCACGGTAGTTACTAAGTAAATTACTAAATTAGAGCACCCTAACGTTTTAGTAGTATTATACCTATGAAACTAGACCTCTGACGTAACAAATTAACTTGTCAACTGTATGTGTAAGAACTACCACCTGAACTACTCAATAATTAACAACCGCATACGCCGACACACCCCCCCACCCGGCGCGCAGCGGCTCGCCTAGGAAGGCGGGGGGCCCTCGACCCGAGCCAGCACGACGGAACGGGCCCCCGCACCCGGCCGAGGGGACCCGGGGAAGAGGGCGCGGAGAGGGGGGAGAGGGGGGGAGAGGGGTGGAGAGGGGGAGAGGGGGAGAGGGGGAGAGGATGAGGGGGAGGAGAGGTGGAGGATGAGGGTGGAGGAGAGGGGGAGGAGAGGGGGAAGGAGAGGGGAGGGGAGAGGGGGAGGGAGAGGGGGAGGAGAGGGGGGGGATGGATGGGGGGGAGGGGGGGGGGAGAGCAGGGGGGGGAGTGAGGGGGAGGAGAGGAGAGGGGGGGAGAGAGGAGAGGGGGGGGAGAAGAGAGGAGAGGGAGGGGGGGGGAGGAGAGAGGAGGAGGGGGGGAGGAAGGAGGGAGAGAGGAGAGGGGGGGAGAGAGGAGGGGGGGGAGGGGAGAGGAAGAGAGGGAGGAGGGGGGGGGAGAGGAGGGGGGTCGGGGAAGAGGAGGGGGGGGAGCGGGGGGGGGAGGAGAGGAGGGGGGGGGGGGAGAGGGGGATGGGGGGGGGGGAGAGGAGGGGGGGGGGAGAGGAGGGGGGGGGGAGAGGAGTGGGGGGGGGAGAGGAGGGGGGGGGGGTAGGGAGTGGGGAGAGGGAGGAGAGAGGGGGGGAGGGGGGGGAGGAGGGGGGAAGGAGGGGGAGGAGAGGGGAGGGGGGGAGGAGAGGGGGAGGATAGGGAGAGGAGGGTGGGAGAGGAGGGGGGGGGAGAGGGCGGAGAGGAGGGGGGGGGGAGGGAGGAGAGAGGGAGGAGGAGAGAGTGAGCGAGGGGGGGGAGAGGAGGGGGGGAAGAGGAGGGGGGGGAAGAGGTGGGGGGGGGAGGGGGGGGAGAGGAGGGGGGGGAGAGGAAGGGGGGGGGAGGAGTGGGGGGAGGAGGGGGGGAGGGGAAGGGGGGGGGGAGGAGAGGAGGGGGGGGGCGGGGGAAGGAGAGGAGGGGGGGGGGAAGGAGAGGAGGGTGGGGGGAAGGAGAGGAGGGGGTGGGGGAGGAAGGAGAGGAGGGGGGGGGAGGGGGAAGGAGAGGAGGGGGGGGGGAAGGGAGAGGAGGGGGGGGGGGAAGGGAGAGGAGGGGGGGGAGGAGCGGAGGGGGGAGGAGAGGAGGGCGGGAGGAAGAGGAGGGGGGGAAGGGAAGGAGTGAGGAGGGGGGGAAGGAGAGGAGGGGGGGGGAGAGGAAGAGGGGGGGAGAGGAGAGGGGGGGGAGAGGAGGGAGGGAGGAGGGGAGAGGGAGGAGGGGGGGAGGGAGGAGGGGGGAGAGAGGGAGCGTGAAGGAACGGGGACGATACAGGGCTACACAAAAAGCTGGAGAAACAGCGGGTGCAGCAGCATCTAAGGAGCGAAGGAGATAGGCGACGTTTCGGGTCGAGACCCTTCTTTTTTTTTTTTATAGCCCAAAGGATGCAGACTCCCCAAGCGGAATATGTGTAACCCTCGATTCTCCAGCATCTGCAGTTTCTTCGTTAACACGATACAGGGCGATATCACCCCGCCTGGAGGACCGGCCCGGAGGACCACCGGCGCTCGGCTCACCCCGCCTGGCCTGGAGGACCATCTGTGATCCGCTCGCCCGCCTGGAGGACCATCTGTGATCCGCTCGCCCGCCTGGAGGACCGTCTGCGATGGCTGCCATCACGGAGTGATATCGCTCTGTATCGTCCCGTGGCCTTCACTCTCGGGCGGGCGGACGCTGGGGATTCGGTGCCGGCGGCGGCTCCAGTCTGCGGCCTCGCACCGGGAGACACACAGTGAGCGGGACTGTGGTTGGCGGGGAGCCGGGCCGGGATAGGGAGGGGGAGAGAGAGAGGAGGGGGGGGGGGGGGGGGGGGGAGGAGAGAGAGAGGGGAGGGGGGGGGGGGGGGGGGGTGGGGAGGGGAGAGAGAGAGAGGGGGGGGGTAAGAGAGGGGGAGCGAGGGGAGGGGGAGAGAGGGAGGGGGGGAGGGGAGGAGAGGAGGGGTGGGGGGGGAGGAGAGGGGGGGGGGGGGAGGGAGAGAGAGAGCGGGGGGGGGGGGGGGGAGAGAGAGAGGGGGGGGGGGGGGAGAGAGAGAGAGGGGGGGGGGGGTGAGAGAGAGAGAGGGGGGGGGGAGAGAGAGAGAGAGGGTGGGGGGGTTGGGGAGACGAGGAGAAGGGGGAGAGAGAGAGAAGAGGGAGAGATGAGAGAGAGAGGGGGGGAGCGAGGGGAGGGGGGGGGAGAGAGAGAAGGGGGTGGGAGGGGGAGGGGAGAGAGGGGAGGGGGGAAGAGAGAAAGAGAGAAAGGGGTGGGAGTGGGGAGGGGAGAGAGGAGAGCGGGGGAGGGTGTGAGAGAGAGAGGGGGAGCGAGGGGAGAGAGAGAGAGAGGGGTAAGAGAAGAGAAGGGGGGGAGCGAGAGAGAGAGCGTGAGACGGGGTAAGAGAGAGCGAGAGAGAGAGAGTGAGGGGGGTGGGAGGGGGAGGGGAGAGAGAGAGAGGGGGGTGGGGGAGAGGGGGGAGAGTGAGGGGAGATGTTACTTCCCTTCAGCGGTGCTGCAGTTCTGCCACTGCCTGTGTGCACGACTTTGGCGTCTTTGAGAGGGGGGCGGGTTTAAAATGCAGTATTTCGGAAGCCAATTCATATCGAACGTGAACAGGCTATTTAGTTGATGAAGAAAAACCGCTTCGACTGCCGTTCTCTGAAGTGATTTTTAAACTGCGCTTGCTAATTTAATAGAAGTAGTCAATTTACAATCATCTTCTAAAGCCGTGAACGCCAACAACGGGACAGACCTCGCGTAGGGGACAAGGCAAGGTACACAGTTTATTTTTTCATTAAGAAGTACTTCTTAGGATACCTTTAATCAAAATTTCACGTTGCGAGAAGGTGATTTATTTCCCATACGAACCGGCAGTATTTTTCCTGCCGATATGGGGTTTAAATTCACTGCAACTGCAACGTTCCAATCGATCGTGTTCCATAAAATCCCACTCGCAAGATGATTTAAATGGCCATTAATTTACAGGAATTGAACACTAAATTCTTTCCATTTGGCCTATAAATTAATGACAATGAGATTTAAAAATCATGTTATATTGTGAATTCTTGTGTGAATGTTATTTGGACACTTAGGCTATTTAAAAATGTTCTTTTTTTTCATAAGAATTGCTAGATGTTTAGATCTAGTAATTGAATTTTGTAATTAGCTACAATTGGGTAACTAATAAAAAAAACTAATTATATGCTTTAATTTCAGGTCATCCAAGTAAGATTGTTTCATATTTGTTTCAGAATACTTCAATCTATAATGACTGAAAATTTATTTCAGTTATCTTAATTTTTAAGAAAGTTATGGGCTTTTGACTGTCCTCGATCACAGCTTTTGTGTCAAGTCAATGGAAGACCAATAGGGAACAAGATGCTAATTTCCGAGTATGAAAATGGCCATAACTTTTTAATACTGAAGATATGAAAGTGAATTAGGTGTCAAATTAAACGTCTTTTTATGCTTTATCTGATGGGATAAATTGCAGACTTGATTTTTAAAATGTCAAATTTTTGTAACATTGCTACAGAGAGAGAGAAAGAGAGACAGGGAAAAACATACAACAGTGGCCCTGCATGCAGAATTTTGTCGGAACATTCTCCGTATCCAAAGAAAAACACCAACAAATGCATGTAGGGCGGAATTAGGCAGATACCCACTGATAATAAATATCCAGAAACCAGCACTAAATTTTTGGAATCACCTTAAATCTAGTCCCCCAGATACCCTCCAGTTTAAAACCCTTCAAACACAAGAGGGGAGCCCAGAAAAGAGTTATCTGTGTCAGTTAGTACTGTGAGATACGCTTTGTGCTCACAATTAATGCTCAAAGACTAAATCTTGGAAGCAAGAGTTCTTTATTCCTCTCGACTCTGCAGCAGACCCGGGTGCCTCTCCAAATCGAGACACACCGAAGCCAAAGAAGTCATCCCCCTTTATACACAGAATTTTACATTCAACCTCCCCTCTGGACCCTTCTCCAATCAGGGTCTGAGGTGCACAATCTGTAGGTACATCCCACCGTACATCCCCGCGCACCTCCCTTATCATACATCGCATGTTCAAACATGTTCATGGTAATGAGCAGTTTCTTGACCAGGGATGTGTTGTAATATTCATTTATTCTATTAAGCATGCTCAGTTGCTCATGACCTACCCTAGTTTTACTCACCTCCTAGTGAACCCTCTCAGTTCTCCTATATCAGTACTAAAGCTAAGCTATAGTGACAAGGGTCCCATCTATCACTCCCTTCCACTGATATGGATCTCTCTACGTCACTCCCTTCTACTGCTATACAATGCTATTACTTCTTACTCAAGGACTCAAGGATGGGTCTGCAACCTTCAGACACAGCTGTGTCAGAATCTTTATCTCTCTCCAGCCCTCTCAGTTCGGATTCTCTTTAAAACTCCTTACTTTAATGGGGTTTAATCACTTTATCCCTCACAATCCTCCCTTTTTCTTTTGCTACGCATACACTGATTAAACCTCATTTCAAGTTCCCGCAACTCGAAACTGACGTAACATTGTCCTAACCTTCTCTTCCTGTAAATCTGAACCTCCCCTGGCCGCATTATCTTTATTCTCTGTATTTCCCTCTCTCTCCATAGACATGACTACCGCCTGCATCTGACATACTCCTTGTAATAAGTTCCCTAAAACAAGGGATGCAACAGGGGATAAAGATCAGTCCAGCCTCACTGCACATAGAAACACGAGTCCCACCGTTCTCCACCATGTTCCTCCGAGGATGGAATCCACATTGGGTTCCCATAATCGAATTCCACTTTTGTATTGGAAACATGTGCCAATCTTTCGGATCCCTTCTGATATGTCCATCACTGCCTGTCCATTATCATCGATGTTCAAACAGCAATTTAGAGAGGTTGAATTTCCTGCATACCTTCCTTTCTTCTGCCAGGAGGTAATCTAGGGCTAACCTGTTCTGGTATATCGCTGCTCTCATCTGCGTCTGCCACTTTGCCAGCATTTCCAGCGTCCCCGCAGTTTTTCCCATATTTCTTAGTTAGATACCATTTAGGCTCCTCTGGCCACCACACTCGGGACTGTTTTCTAGAACAAAACATAAAAGCTGCTTGTTGTTCAGCAATTAACTTATTTCTAATTTTGTTCAAACCATTCCCCCTATAATTCCCAAATTCCAATTCCTAGTTTAAATACATACGACTAACAATTTTCCAAATTAACTTTACTGAGAAAGAAACAATCTATTAGAGAAAGCAACCATCCAATTTTCCAAATTCCCCTTTTTAAGTTGTCCGTTACCTTATCAATAACCTTCCCCCATTGTTACAATGTCTTAATGGAACACACACACATACCCTTACAACATGAGGCCCACAGCAAACAAACCTATCACATATACAAACTTCCCTCATTCATACAAAACCGGTTTTTACACACCACATCACATTAGTTCCATTCTTACTTCAAATGAGATTGTTTGAAACAATCTCAATATTTTATTCATAAAAAACATTTTTTTTGGCCTAGGAACTGATCACTTTTTCAGCCCTGTTCCAAGGGGTCTTCCATAACTTTTCATCTCCTTTTTAAAGTTCTCTCACCCCATACTGGTGAGAGGCACATTTACAAATCCCATCCCCCGGCATTTCCCCTAACGGGACCTCCCTGAGGGGTATCTTCATTTGAACAGATCGGTCTAATCTCTGTTCCGCTGCCTCGTTTGAGATCGCGTTCCTCAGACTACTGCCCTGGGACACCGTCCCATCCTTGTCCTCACTTTTTATTTTCTCTTCCTTATCTGACTGGCTCTCTCTTAGACAAGAGTGGACAGGTTTACTGCCGATCCGCTCTGGCTTTAGTGGGACCTCCTGGGCAGATGCAGCCGCCGCTGATGCGGGATATATTTGGGGGCTGGGAATTTATGGCGGGGGGCAAGTCTCCGTAGGTGAGCATCACCATATTGGTGGCCATAAGGTTCATCCTGCCTCTCTTTCAGTCTTTACGGGGGAAACATCCCATTATTTGGTAGTTACCGCACTGGGCATATTCCTTTTCTATTTGATTCGCGCCGTTTGTCTTTCATTTCACAAAAAATTTTCCAACGCCTGTCCAACCCAGTCCTCATTTGAACCCAACCGCGTGGCCACCCACACCTGCGCTCCCTGTATTAGGCTCTTTGGCCCACTCAAAGTAACATAAACTTTATCATAGTTTCCTTGCTCTTACCCCGGGCTGTTCCCTTCACCCCATCCAACCATTCGCCCCAACGGACTATCGGGAGGGAATGGTTAGGCTCCATACAGTATGAGCCTCATCCAGGTTCCCCGGGTCCTTACTTTTCCCGTTCCGCGTTCCCATTCAGGGTTCCCCGGACCCTTACTTTTTCCCGTTTTCCGGGTTCCATCGGGTCTCGTCGGATTATTCCGTCCGACAGACCCCGGTCGCCAGGCAATACTTAATAGTTGTCTTTTTTCTTACCTGGGTCCTGTGCACAAGGAATGCTTCGACCGTCCGTAAGTATTTACCTTACACCCCCTCTTGCTTCCCGAGGTCTTACCCACCCGAAATCCGCCAACTCGCTTAAACTGTGATGGCAAGCAAGGAGAGCGGGAGACTGCTGGAAATCAGCAGGGTGCACCTTCCCCTTCCTTCTTTGCCTTCACCCAAGCAGCGGAGAGTGGCGATCCCGGACGAAGCCCCCAATTTGTGAGATACGCTTTGTGCTAAACACAATTAATGCTCAAAGACTAAATCTTGGAAAGCAAGAGTTCTTTATTTTCTCTCGACTCTGCAGCAGACCCGGGTGCCTCTCCAAATCGAGACACACCGAAGCCCAAAGAAGTCATCCCCTTTATACACAGATTTTACCATTCAACCTCCCTCTGGACCCTTCTCCAAATCAGGGTCTGCGGTGCACAATCTGTGTAGGTATATCCCACCGTAGTCCCTCGCACCTCCCATATCATTACATTCGCATGTTCAAACATGTTCATGGTAATGAGCAGTTTCTTGACAGGGGTGTGTTGTAATATTCATTTATTCTATTAAAGCATGCTCAGTTGCTCATGACCTACCCTAGTTTTACTCACTCCTGAGTGAACCCTCTCAGTTCTCCTATATCAATACTAAAGCTAAGCTATAGTGACAAGGGTCCCATCTATCGCTCCATTCCACTGATATGGATCTCTCTACATCACTCCCTTCTACTGCTATACAATGCTATTACTTCTTACTCAAGGACTCAAGGATGGGTCTGGCAACCTTCAGACACAGCTGTGTCAGAATCCTCTCTCCAGCCCCTCTCAGTTCGGATTCTCTTTAAAACTCCTTACTTTAATGGGGTTTAATCACTTTATCCCTCACAGTACTGAGAATAACTACCCCTATTCAGTTAAACCCTGGCCAGCCTAAGATCTATACTGATCCCCAATCACCAGTTAGAGTGAACCAAATTATTACACCATGTAAAGAAACTTATTTGGAACATTGGGATAAACAAACCAAAAGCCAAAGCAAATTACAATGTTAACGTGCCCTAAAAAGAGATTATAAATTGGCAGACTATCTCTCAACTGTTAGAGACATAAAGCAGAGATGACTCTCACCAAATACAGGTTAAATGACCACCATTTGGCAGTTGAAAAAGGACGACAGAAGGGATTTTGGCAACCGAGAGAAAATAGAATATGCGACCACTGTTTGACAGATGAGGTTGAAACAGAGACGCACTTCCTCCTAAAATGCAATGAAAATGACAAAACAAGGAATACATACTTTGACAAACTCAGTCTGGCAACCCCAGATTTTAAAGAAATAGATGATATATCAAAACTAAGAATAATCCTTGGTGAAGAATAATCCTTGCTGAAGGAAATACAGCACATCTTGGTGCACAATGCTCAACAGCATGCCCTAGCTTGAGAGACGGTGAATGACAAACATGCACACATGCAAGCACACACTAATTGACATTAACTGATACTAAGAAATTAATGTTGAATTGCTAAACTTGCTATTTTGTTGTACTGCTTACAGCTGAAAGAACGTGAAGCAATCAATAAGGGCTGTGTGTGTGTGTGTGTGTGTGTGTGTGTGTGTGTGTGTGTGTGTGTGTGTGTGTGTGTGTGTGTGTGTACAGGGGTATATCTATCCATGCACTGTATACTTGTATTTATTTAGAGAGAGAGAGAGAGAGAAACAAAGCGAGAGGGAGACAGAGACACAGAGAGCGAGAGAGAGAGAAATACAGAGAGACAGAGACACAGAGGGAGACAGACTGAGAGAGACACAGAGAGAGAGAGAGAGAGAGAGACGGAAAGAGAGGGAGAGAGACAGAGCAAGACATATAGACAGGGAGATAGAGACGGACAGAGAGAGAGAGAGAGCGAGAGAGACAGTAAGTCAAGAGAGTTTTATTGACAAGTGTCCACGATAGGACAATGAAATTCTTGCATTGCTGCAGCACAACAGAATATTGTAGGCATAAATACAGAACAGATCAGTGTGTCCATATACCATAGAATATATGTCTATATACACACATAAATAAACAGATAAAATGCAATAGGCTGCTATAGTTCAGAGTTTGTTTGAAGCTGTGTTTAATAGTCTGATGGCTGTGGGGAAGATGCTGTTCCTGAACCCCTCAGGCTCCTGTACCTTCTATCTGATGGCACCGTAGAGATGAGTGTGTGGCCAGGATGGTGTGGGTCCTTGATGCTGGCAGCTTTTTTGAGGCAGTGACTGCGATATTGTGAGAGGTATGGACAGGGGTTTCTGCGGCAACAGACGGGATTTGAGGATGGTGTGCTGCCGCCCGAGTGCCAGGATCCTGGATGTCATGGACAGAGTGCAGAAAATCCTCAAGGGCGAAGGTGAACAGCCGGAAGTTGTAGTGCATGTTGGCACAAACGATGTCGGAAAGAAGGGGATGAATATTCTGAAGCGTGACTTTAGAGAGCTCGGAAAAATGCTGAAAAGCAGGACCTCCAGGGTGTTTATCTCTGGTTTGCTTCCAGTTCCTCGTGCTGGCGAGAGCAGGAACAGGGAGGTACAGGACCTGAATGTGTGGCTGGGAATCTGGAGCAGGGGGCAGGGATTTAGATTCTTAGACCACTGGGATCTGTTTTGGAGTAAGGGGGAACTGTACAAAAGGGACGGATTGCACCTTACAGGTGTGAGGCCGGCATTCTGGCAGGCAGGTTTGCCAATGCGACATAGGTGGTTTTAAACTGAATAACGGGGGGGGGGGGGGGGGGGGGCTGTCAAATGGGATAGTCAAGGACGGAGTTAAAGGGAAGGGGAGTAAAGGAATAGTTAAGGACCCCAGAATTAACAGGAAAGAAAGCTCACAAAGGGATAGGAGAGTATGGCCAAGTGTAGGAGGGATCGATGTGAATGGTGTGATGCGTAAGGAATTAAAAGTATTGTATTTGAATGCGCGAAGTATAAGAAGTAAACTAGATGAGCTTGAGTCTCAGATAGAGGTTGGTGGATATGACATTGTGGGGATTACAGAGACGTGGCTGCAGGAGGATCGCGTCTGGGAACTTAATATTCAGGGTTATACATCCTATAGAAAGGACAGGCAGGTGGGCAGAGGAGTGGGGGTAGCTCTTCTGGAGAGGAATGGAATTCAGCCACTTGCGAGGTAAGACATAGGGACTGACGAGGCAGAGTCATTGTGGATTGAGTTGAGGAATTACAAAGGCAAGAAGACACTAATTGGTGTTTTGTACAGACCCACAAATAGTAGTCCGGATGTAGGTTGTAAGTTGCAGCAGGAGTTAAAACTGGCATGTAACAAAGGTAATGCCACAGTGGTGATGGGGAATTTCAATATGCAGGTAGACTGGGAAAATCAGGTTGGTTCAGGATCCCACGAAAGAGAGTTTGTAGAGTGCCTCCGAGATGGATTCTTAGAGCAGCTTGTAATGGAGTTGACCCGAGAAAAGGCAATTCTGGATTTAGTGTTGTCCAATGAACCAAATTTGATAAGAGAACTGAAGGTAAAGGAACCGCTTGTAGGTAGTGATCATAATATGATTAGTTTTAATCTGCAATTTGAGAAGGTTGAATCGGAAGTGGCAGTGATGCAGTTGAACAAAGGGGATTATGAAGGCATGAGAGGGGAGCTGGCCAAGGTAGACAGGAAAGGGATCCTAGCAGGAATGACGGTGGAACAGCAATGGCAGGAATTTCTGGGCGTAATCCAGAAGACGCAGGATCATTTAATTCCAAAAAGTAAGAGAGATTCCAAGGGGAGTAGGAGGCAACCGTGGTTGACAAGAGAAGTTAGGAATAGAATAAAACTAAAAGAATAGATGTATAATACAGCAAAGAGTAGCCTGAATCCAGAGGATTGGGAAACTTTCATAGGACAACAGAAGAAAACAAAACGGGCAATACGGGCTGAAAAGATGAAGTATGAAGGGAAGCTGGCCAGGAATATATAGAAGGACAGTAAAAGTTTATTTAGATATATTAAGGGGAAAAAGAGTAGCAAAGTCAAATGTGGGTCCATTGAAGACAGACACTGGTGAAATTATTATGGGGAACAAGAAAATGGCAGAAGAGTTGAACAGGTACTTCGGATCTGTCTTCACTAAGGAAGACAAATAATTTCCCAGATGTACTGGAGGACAGAAGATCTAAGGGGGTAGAGGAACTGAAAGAAATTTTCATTAGGCGAGAAATAGTATTGGGTAGGCTAATGGGACTGAAGGATGATAAATCCCCTGGGCCTGATGGTCTGCATCCCAGGGTCCTCAGGGAGGTGGCTCCGGAAATAGTGGACACATTGGTGATCATTTTCCAATGTTCAGTAGATTCAGGATCAGTTCCTGTGGATTGGAGAATAACTAATGTTATCCCACTTTTCTAGAAAGGAGTGAGAGAAAAAGGGGAATTACAGACCAGTTAACCTGACAGTGGTGGTGGGAAAGATGCTGGAGTCAATTATGAAAGGGGTAATAATGGGGCATTTGCATCGCAGTAAAAGGATTAGTCCAAGTCAGCATTGACTTATGAAAGGAAAATCATGCTTGACTTATCTTCTGGAATTTTTTTAGGATGTGACAAGTAAAATGGATGAAGGAAAGCCAGTGGATGTAGTGTATCTAGACTTTCAGAAAGCCTTTGATAAGGTCCCGCATGGGAGACTGGTGATTAAAATTAGAGCACATGGTATTGGGGGTAGGGTGTTGACATGGATAGAAAATGGGTTGGCAAACCGGAAGCAAAGAGTAGGAGTGAACGGGTCCTTTTCAGAATGGCTGGCAGTGGCGAGTGGAGTGTCGCAAGGCTCGGTGTTGGGGCTGCAACTGTTAGTAATGATTTGGAAGAGGGAATTAGGAACAACACAAGCAAGTTTGCAGATGATACAAAGCTGGGTGGCAGTGTGAACTGTGCAGAGGATGTTAGGAGGTTGCAGGGTGACCTAGACAGGTTGAGTGAGTGGGCAGATGCGTGGCAGATGCAGTATAATATAAATAAATGTGAGGTTATCCACCCGATGGCAAAAACAAGGCGGCAGATTATTATCTCAATGGGGTTAGGTTAGGTAAGGGGGAGGTACAGCGAGACCTGGGTGTCCTTGTACACCGGTCACTGAAAGTTGGCAGGTACAGCAGGCAGTGAAGAAAGCTAATGGGATGTTGGCCTTCATAACAAGAGGATTTCAGTATAGGAGTAGAGAGGTTCTTCTGCAGTTGTATAGGGCTCTGGTAAGACCACATCTGGAGTATTGCGTACAGTTTGGTCTCCTAATTTTAGGAAGGACTTCCTTGTGATTGAGGCAGTGCGGCGTAGGTTTGCGAGATTGATCCTTGGGATGCGGGACTGTCATATGAGGAAAGATTGAAAAAACTAGGCTTGTATTCACTGGAGTTTAGGATGAGGGGGTTCTTATACAAACATATAAAATTATAAAAGGACTGAACAAGCTAAATGTTCCCAATGTTGGGTGAGTCCAGAACCAGGGGCCACAGTCTTAGAATAAAGGGGAGGCCATTTAAGACTGAGGTGAGAAAAAACATTTTCACCCAGAGAGTTGTGAATTTGTGGAATTCCCTGCCACAGAGGCAGAGATGCCAAGTGTCCCGGATTCGCCGTATTTTGTCCCGGCGAAATAAACTTTTTACGGTGTTCCGGCAGCCAAACATGCTGTTACGGAACACCGCCGCGCCGGTGTTCCTCCCGTGGTGAACGCCGGTGCCATGTGCCCCCGGTTTGCCAGCCCGGCAGCTCGCAGCCACGCCCGGCCCAGAGCCCGGGCGGCGCTGGCCCGCGCGATCAGCGGCACTTTCTTGCCGCCAGCCGGCCGCTCGCGGCAGCCCCATCACCCGGGCCTCCCCCCCCCCACCCCCACCCCCACCCAGTGCGCAGGCGCAGACCCGCCGGCAACCTTGCCAAGTGCGCATGTGCGGCACCTGCCCACCGGCAGCCCGCTGATCTGCACCAGTGCGCAGGCGCATAGCCGCCGGCAACAACCCCAAGTGAGTATGTTACGGAGAGAAATGCATTTAACCCCATTTGTTACGGACAAATGGGTCGAATGTTACTGTGAACTAAATTTAGGGTTGGCATCTCTGCAGAGGGCAGTGGAGGCCAAATCACTGGATGGACAAGAGAGAGAGTTAGATAGAGCTCTAGGGGCTAGTGGAATCAAGGGATATGGGAAGAAGGCAGGCACGGGTTATTGATTGGGGACGATCAGCCATGATCGCAGTGAATGGCGGTGCTGGCTCGAAGACATCACAGTGTCAGAGAGTGTGCGAGAGAGAGCGATCCTGACTACGATCGAGCCTGGGTCTCTGGTGGTGAGGCACCAGCTGTACCGCTGCGCCACTGTGCCATGCAGAATTATATAACCGTTTCCTCCTCAATAAATGCACCCAATATGTGCTAGTAAAGTTATTCATTAGTAATGTCCTGTTTGCCAGCTTGTTGACCCTCTGTGTTCCTCTCCTGCAGCGTTTTGGAGCCGTTGCTGTCGACGGAGAGATGGGGACGTGAGCGGCCTTTGAGGGCAGCCAGGGTGCCGGTGAGCCCCCCAATCTGCTCAGTGTGCGGGCTGAGCTTCGATGGAGGACCACATGACGGGGCACAACAAGGAGAAGCGTTATGAGTGTGACGTATGTGGCAAGGCCTGGCAGAAGCCGAGCCGGCTGGAGGCCCACCGGCGGGTGCACACGAGAGAACGGCCCTACGACTGCTCCATCTGTGGCAAGAGCTTTCGACAGTTTTCGGGGCTGCACGAGCACCGGCAGTGGCACAGCAGTGAGCGGCCCTTCATCTGCATTGACTGCGGCAAAGGCTTCAAGTCGTTGCCGCACCTGAAACGGCACAAGCTCATGCACACCGGGGAGCGGCCCTACACCTGCAGCGACTGCGGCAAGAGCTTCATCCAGTCCTACAACCTGCGGCGGCACCAGCGCACCCACACCGGCGAGCGGCCCTACACCTGCGCCCAGTGCGGCAAGAGCTTCACCCAGTACAGTGCCCTGCAGGAGCACCAGCGCACCCACACCAGCGAGCGCCCCTTCAGCTGTGCCCAGTGCGGCAAGGGCTTTAACCGCTCCTCCAACCTGCTGGTGCACCAGCGCATCCACACCGGCGAGCGCCCCTACACCTGCATCCAGTGCGGCAAGGACTTCACCCGCTCCAGCCACCTGCAGGTGCACCAGCGCACCCACACCAGCGAGCGCCCCTACACCTGCGCCCAGTGCGGCAAGGGCTTTACCCGCTCCAGTCACCTGCGGGAGCACCAACGCACCCACACCGGCGAACGCCCCTACACCTGCGTCCAGTGTGGCAAGGACTTCATTCAATCTAGTCACCTGCTGGAGCACCAGCGCTCCCACACCAGCGAGCGTCCCTACACCTGCGCCCAGTGCGGCAAAGGCTTCACCCAATCCAGCAGCCTGCTAAGGCACGAGCGAACCCACACCAGCGAGCGTCCCTACACCTGCGCTCAGTGCGGCAAGGGCTTCTCCCAGTCCGGTCTCCTGCGGGAGCATCAGCGCACCCACGCTGGCGAGCGCCCCTACACCTGTGCCCAATGCGGCAAGGGCTTTACCCGCCCCTGCAAGCTACTGTCCCACCAGCAGGTGCACGCCGACGACCGTCCCATCCCCAGCCCGGTGTGTGAAGAGCATTTTGCCAGTGCCTCCCATGCCTTGTCTAACCAACCCGTGCACACTAATGGCCAGCCCTACGACTGCTCGTACTGCGTTGAGGCGTTTGACAGCTCGCGGGGGTTGCAGCAGCACCGGCGGACCCACACTGGCGAGCAGCTGCTCCCACTGTGACAAGAACACATGGGGGCTGCAGGAGCACCAGCGGATACACACCAGAGAGAGATCCTTTGTGTGCACTGAGTGTGGCAAAGGGTTTCACCCACGTGTCCAGCCTATGGCAGCACCGGCGTACCCACAGCGTGAGCGTCCCTTCCCCTGCCCGTACTGTGGTAAGGGCTTCACCCATCTTGACCACCTGCTTGAGCACCGGCGATTCCACACCGGCCAGTGCCCCTTCACCTGCCCGCTCTGTGACAAGGCATTTGCCCGCTCCTCCAGCCTGCTGGCACACCGCCACGTGGATAGATAGGCGCTGTTTAGGTAAACACAAAATGCTGGAAGGAATGGGTAACGTTACGGGTCATTTCTTCAATCACCCATTCCATCTCTCCAGAGATGCTGCCTGTCCCGCTGAGTTACTCCAGCATTTGTGTCCTTTTTTGTAAACCTAGATCTGCTGTTCCTTGTTTTTAAACCATATGACAGACAAATAATGGATTAGCTGCACAAAAGAAAGTCTCAACGCATTTGTGCCTTGCGTAACAAATAAAGCAAATTTTTCCTGACCTCACTGTGTTCTTCGGAATTTATCTTGTGCTATCAATAATGAAAGAAAATGCCAACTGTAAATAAGCAATTCACAAACTCTTAAAGTGTGCAACATCTTTTAATGATAGCACAGGGTATTACATACATCATCAAGCACTGGCTACATTCTTCTACTGAACTGTACCCAGGAAGGGGAAGGCGTTATGATTGATGTTAATTAGGCGGGGTTAATGGTACTGAGGTAACAATATTATTGGTTGCATATATAAACCATCTACATCCTTCCCCTTAGAAAATCAAACAGATGTTTGTCACAACAGAATTAAACAGCAGAATTAAACAAAATCGCCATAACGAACAGGTGGCTTACTAATCCGGCCCGAGCGCATACGGATGTCTCCTCCTTCCCCCGAAAGAGCAGAAGAAACAGGACACGGGGCAGCAGGGGAACCAGGGAAGGGCGGTGGGGTGGGAGAAACAGGAGAGTGAGAACCGCGACCGGCAACAGGTGACCCGTGCAGAGAGGAACCGGCCGCTCGATATGGGGTTCGAGGCATGCAGGGAACACTGGCTGGGACGGCAGCCGGCTGCTGGTATGAGAGCGGCGGGGCATAGGGCCCCGGGGCTTGCGTCTTTGGCTCATTAACCGCAAGCAGGTGTTGTCGGCTTCTCCGGTAGATGGTTCCCTCATAGTCGACCAGATACGAACGAGGTGAGTCGGCCACCCCAACCACGGTAGCCAGACGGGAGTGACCACCGGCGGTCTGCAACCGAACAACCTGTCCAGGCAACAGCGGATCGAGTGGTCTGCACGACCGATCGTGGGAACGCCGCTGGCTGTCATGTTTCTCTTGAATGCGCCTCTGCACGGAGGCAGGTTCCAGCACCCGAGGTTGCAGCTGGCGCTGAGCAATCGGGATGGTAGATCTGGTTGTTCTGGACGCTGAGCAGGTGAACCCATGGCCGGATCCCTGGAAACATTCCTGAGGTTCAGGAGATCCAAATACAAATCAGAGTTGGACAGTCTCGCCTGTTCCATCAGAAGCTTGGCGCTGCGAACGGCCCGTTCAGCAAGGCCGTTGCTCTGTGGGTACTCTGGGCTGCTGGTGAAATGCACAAAATTCCACTTGTCGGCAAAACCATATAACCATATAACAATTACAGCACGGAAACAGGCCCTCTCGGCCCTTCCAGTCCGTGCCGACCATTTGTTTTCCCCTAGTCCCATCTACCTGCACTCAGACCATACCCCTCCATTCCCTTCACGTCCATATACCTATCCACTTTACTCTTAAATGTTAAAATCGATCCTGCCTCCACCACTTCTGCTGGAAGCTCATTCCACACAGCCACCACCCTCTGAGTAAAGAAGTTCCCCCTCACGTTACCCCAAAACTTCTGTCCCTTAATTCTCATAGAAACATAGAAATTAGGTGCAGGAGTAGGCCATTCAGCCCTTCGAGCCTGCACCGCCATTCAATATGATCATGGCTGATCATCCAACTCAGTATCCCGTACCTGCCTTCTCTCCATACCCTCTGATCCCCTTAGCCACAAGGGCCACATCCAACTCACTCTTAAATATAGCCAATGAACTGGCCTCAACTACCCTCTGTGGCAGAGAGTTCCAGAGACTCACCACTCTCTGTGTGAAAAAAGTCTTTCTCATCTCGGTCTTAAAGGATTTCCCCCTTATCCTTAAGCTGTGACCCCTTGTCCTGGACTTCCCCAACATCGGGAACAATCTTCCTGCATCTAGCCTGTCCAACCCCTTAAGAATTTTGTAAGCTTCTAACTCATGTCATGCCCATGTTGACTGTTCCTGATCAGACCCTGTTTATCCAGATGCTTATATATAAAACTTTTGAACTCTTGGCTGGTGAACCGCCTGCCGTCAGTCTGCAGCCTGACAGGGGACCCAAAAGTGGAGAAGTGTTTCCGCAGCTTTCGGATCAAATTCTCCGACGTGAGGGATGTCAGTAAATCCACTTCGAACCAGTTTGAGTACGAGTCGACCAGGACAAGGTAGTGGTTCCCACGCCACTCGAAGATGTCAGCAGCCAACAGGACCAGGCCAAGGCAGGGGCGGGCTGTTGCAGCAGGGGCTGTCGCTGCTGGTGTGGAGCAAGACTGTTGCACGTGGAGCAGGCAGAAACTCGGTGTCGGATATATTTGGCCATTCTAGGCCAGTAGAATTGGCACTGAGCGTGGGCGAGTGTTGCGTCGACCCCAGGGTGTCCGCTATGGGCTGCGCAATAGTAAAAGTGGAACAGGGAGGACTGGACTACAACTTTATGTCCCTTGACGATAACGTCATTCTGGAGCACTAGTTCGTCGCGGACCAGGAAGAAAGGCTGTGTTTCAGACGGCGCGGCGGAGCGCTTTGTTGGCCACCCTGCTTTAATCACAGAGGGAAGCTGCTGCAAAACTGGATCGGCAGCGGTGTGCTCGGCCAAAAGCTGTAGCTGCTCGGCGGGAATAAAGTTAACGCCCAGTACGAGCAAGTCCTCGGTTTCGTAGGGGTGGCGAGCACAGGAGATCCGCGGGGCGCGGGATAGGGTGTCCGCAATGTGCATCTCGGTGCCCTTCTTGTAGATTATGTCGAAATGAAAGCGCTGGAGCTGCAGCATCATACGCTGCAGCCTGGCGGGGGCAGCGTGAATCGGCTTGTTCAGGATTGTCACCAGCGGCTGGTGGTCGGTTTCGACCGTAAACCTGCTGCCGAACAGGAAGTCTCTGAACTTGGAGCTGGCGAACACCACCACGAGCAGCTCCTTCTCGATCTGAGCGTCCCTCTGCTCGGTGTCCGTCATGGTGCGGGAGGCATAGGAGACAGGATGTAACGATCCATTGACAGACTGAAGGCAAGCCGCACCCAGGCCGAACTTGGAAGCGTCACAGGTGACAGTGATGGGTCGACTCGCGTTGAAGAACCGCAACGTCGGAGTGTTAATCACTTTCGACTTGAGGCAGTCAAAGGCCTGCTGGTGATGTGGGAGCCAGACCCAGGCGATATCCTTTTTTGTCAGCTGCCGCAGGGGAGCACTCAGCTCACTGAGGTTTGGTACAAACTTCCCAAGGTAGTTCACCATGCCCAAGAATCATTGTAGACATGGCACGTCGGTGTGGGCTACCATCTCGGAGATGGCAGCTGCCTTCAAGGGGTCGGGTTTTAGTCCGTTAGAGGTGAAAACGTGTCCAACATACATGACTTCTGAGACACGAAACCAGCACTTCTTGGGATTCAGCTTCAGGTTGGCCTTCCGCACCCGATCCAGGACACGGCGGAGATTCAGGTCGTGCTCGGCAATGTCCTTCCCATAAACCAGGATATCATCCACGATAATGGCACATGGCAGGTCCGAGAATATCTGCTCCATCGTTCGCTGGAACACCTCGCTAGCGGAATTGATGCCGAATGGCATTCGCAGGAACTTGAATCTGCCAAACAGTGTGGCGAAGGTCGTCAGGTCAGAAGACGCTTTGTCCAAGGGGATCTGCCAACACGAGTTCTTAGCGTCTAGGACCGAAAAGATGGTGGCTTGCCCGACCTGAGCCGCCATGTCCTCAACAGACCGCATGGGGTAGTGTGGTCGCCTGATGGCAAGGTTTAAGTCCTTAGGGTTGATACACACACGTATTTCATTCTTGTCTTTCTTTATCGTGGTAACCATGGTGGAGACCCAATCGGTGGGCTCGCTAACCGGTTCTAGCACCCCCTTTTCGACCATGTTGTTAAGCATTGCCTCGACCTTGTCTTTCATGGCGTGAGACACCCTGTGAGGTGCGCGGACCACGGGTTGTATATTTGGGTCAATGGAAATATGGTACGTCAGTGGTAACTTTCCTAGGTCATCGATGAACAGGTCTTGGTATTCTGCAACCGGGTTAAACGACAGCAGAGTTACACAGTCAGAGTTCAAAATATAGAAAACCAGGTTTATTGTGGCTTTTTGCAGCACGCATGTTAAAGTGGCCCTCCGCGCAGGCCTTAGAACTTCTTCCCCGTAGGCATGCAGTGTAGCATTGTCAAAAACCAGGGGCTCATTATTCCTTATCTTGTTGAAAAGATGTATTGACAAAACGTTGACCTTCGCACCTGTGTCTAACTTTGCAAGGAAGGTTACATCATTGACAGTCACAGATACGGAGGGATCAGAACGTTGGCCGGGTGCCTGGAGGAGGGTAAACACATTCGAATCCTCGGGAGAATTAATTGGATCTGCATCATAGGATTCAGCTATGTTGGGCTGTGAGCCGTAACAGCCATCAGATTGCCTCAGCATGTTTAGATTAGGTCTGGAAATCTGTGCCAGTCTCCCACGGGAACGACAGGCCGCAGAGAAATTATTCCGTTTTTTACAAAAGTTACAGGCCTTGCCATAGGCGGGGCACGTCGACAGTCTGTGGTGCATGTAGTTACAGTTTGGGCATCTTTTTGGGGGCACTTCACCAGGACCTGGGTTGGCACGCGGCAGAAAAGCATTGTTTTCCATCCGAGGCTGTGGTCTCCTAAACCCAGCCAGGTTGACAGATTTATTGCCCGAATCCCGGCGGTCATCTGGCAATACAACGACCTCAGACAATCTGCAGGCATGCATGGCTTTTTCCAACGTTAGATCCGGATCCCTTAGAACCTCACATCGCAGCTTCTGGTCACGCATGCCAGTTACTAAAATGTCTCCAGTGAGCTGGTCTGCCATGTCACCAAAACGGCACCGCTGAGCGAGATAATGCAAATCAGCAATAAAACATTCAACGGGTTCATCTGGCAACTGTTTCCTTGTAAAGAACCGTGCCCTCTAGAATGCGGTTCGAGGACAGGTCACAAATCTCCCTGAACTTACGTAGCAGGCAAGCGGGGTCACTGGCAGATTCTGCAGGAGTAGTCACCACGTTGTTGTCGTCCAGGACCGCTGGAGCGTAGGTGAAAGTTCTGGCATCAGGTCTGACAAGGTTGAGTAGGAGGGAGGCTTTAAGGGAGTCAGGATCAGCGCAGTGTGCGACGTTGATAAAGAGGGTGAAATCAAATTCAAACGTGGCCCAGCGCTCAGAGATGTCAACATCAAAGACAAGCTACGCGGGCTTTCTTCTGACACCGTGTAAATAAGCAATTCACAAACTCTTAAAGTGTGCAACATCTTTTAATGATAGCACAGAGTATTACATACATCATCAAGCACTGGCTACATTATTCTACTGAACTGTACCCAGGAAGGGGAAGGCGTTATGATTGATGTTAACTAGGCGGGGTTAATGGTACTGAGGTAACTATATTATTGGTTGCATATATAAACCATCTACACCAACCATCTCCATAATGATAAGAAATCAATTCAATTCAATCCTTAAACTGTGACCCCTTGTCCTGGACTTCCCCAACATCAGGAACAATCTTCCTGCATCTAGCCTGTCCAACCCCTTAAGAATTTTGTAAGTCTCTATGAGATCACCCCTCAATCTTCTAAATTCCAGCGAGTACAAACCAAGTCTATCCAGTCTTTCTTCATATGGAAGTCGTGCCATCCCAGGAATCAGTCTGGTGAACCTTCTCTGTACTCCCTCTATGGCAAGAATGTCTTTCCTCAGATTAGGAGACCAAAACTGTATGAAATACTCCAGGTGTGGCCTCACCAAGACCCTGTACAACTGCAGTAGAACCTCCCTGCTCTTGTACTCAAATCCTTTTGCTATGAATGCCAACATACCATTCGCTTTCTTCAAAGCCTGCTGCACCTGCATGCCTACTTTCAATGACTGGTGTACCATGACACCAGGTCTCGCTGCATCTCCCCTTTTCCTAATCGTCCCCATTCAAATAATAGTCTACCTTCCTGTTTTTGCCACCAAAGTGGATAACGTCACATTTATCCACATTATACTGCATCTGCCATGCATTTGCCCACTCACCCAGTCTATCCAAGTCATCCTGCAGCCTCCTAGCATCCTCCTCACAGCTAACACTGCTCCCCAGCTTTGTGTCATCCGCAAACTTCGAGATGTTGCATTTAATTCCCTCGTCCAAATCATTAATGTATATTGTAAATAGCTGGGGTGCCAGCACTGAGCCTTGCGGCACCCCACTAGTCACTGTCTGCCATCCTGAAAAGGACCCGTTCACTCCTACTCTTTGCTTCCTGTCTGCCAGCCAGTTCTCTATCCACATCAATTCTGAACCACCAATACCGTGTGCTTTAAGTTTGTATACCAATCTCTTGTGTGGGACCTTGTCGAAAGCCTTCTGAAAGTCCAGATACAACACATCCACTGCTTCTCCCTTATCCACTCTACTAGTTACATCCTCAAAAAATTCAATAAGATTTGTCAGACATGATTTACCCTTCATAAATCCATGCTGGCTTTGTCCAATGATTTCACCACTTTCCAAATGCGCTGCTATCCCATCTGTAGATGGTTTATATGCAACCAATAATATAGTTACCTCACTCCCATTAACCCCGCCCAGTTAACATCAATCATAACGCCTTCCCCTTCCTGGGCACAGCAGTAGAAGAATGTAGCCTGTGCTTGAAGGTGTATGTAATACCCAGTGCTATCATTAAAAGATGTTGCACACTTAAGAGCTTGTAAAGTTTTCATTTACATGGTGTCAAAGCTGGAAGATACTTGCGTCTCCTGTTTATCGGTTTTTTTATTTCTTTTTTTTTTGATTTGTGTTTTTTGTGCTTTTGATCTCTCTGGCCATGGCGTCCTCTTGCAGAAAGCCCGAGCAGCTTGTTTTTGATGCCGACATCTCTGAGCGCTGGGCCACGTTTGAATTTGATTTCACACACTTTGTCAACGTCGCACACCGTGCTGATCCTGACTCCCTTAAAGCTTCCCTCCTACTCAACCTTGTCGGACCTGATGCCATGAAGAGAGCCAGAACTTTCACCTACGCTCCAGCGGTCCTGGGCGTCGATGACGAGGTGATTACTCCTGCAGAGTCTGCCGACGACCCCGCTTGCCTGCTACGTAAGTTCAGGGAGATTTGTGACCTGCCCTTGAACCGCATTCTAGAGAGGGCACGGTTCTTTACAAGGAGACAGTTGCCGGATGAACATGTTGAATGTTTTATTGCTGATTTGCGTCATCTCGCCCAGCGGTGCCGTTTTGGCGACATGACAGACCAGCTCACTAGAGACATTTTAGTAACTGGCATGCGTGACCAGAAGCTGCGATGTGAGCTTTTGAGGGATCCGGGTCTAACGTTGGAAAAAGCTATGCATGCCTGCAGATTGTCTGAGGTCCGTTGTTTTGCAAGAGGACCACCGGGACTCGGGCAATAAATCTGTCAACCTGGCTGGGTTTAGGAGACCACAGCCTCGGATGGGAAACAATGTTTTTCTGCCGTGTGCCAACCCTGGTCCTGGTGAAGTGCCCCAAAAAAGGTGCCCGAACTGTAACTACATGCACCATAGACTGTCGACGTGTCCCGCCTTTGGTAAAACCTGTAACTTTTGTAAAAAGCTGAACCATTTCTCAGCCTCCTGTCGCTTACTCCGTTCCCGTGGGAGCCAGGCACAAGCTTCCAGACCCAGTCTAAACATGCTGGGGCAATCTGATATCTGTTTCGACTCACAGCCCAATTTAGTTGAATGCAATGGTGCAGAGCCAATTAATTCTGCCGAGGACTCGCATTTGTTTACCCTCCTATAGACACCCGCCCACCGCAATGATCCCTCCGTACCTGTGACTGTCAATGGTGTAACCTTCTTTGCTAAATTAGATACTGGCGCGAAAGTCAATGTTTCGTCCATGAATCTTTTCAACAAGATAAGGAATAATGAGCCCTCTGGTTGCTGACGATGCTACCCTGCACGCCTATGGTGGAGAGATTCTAAGGCCTGCGGGGAGGGCCACTTTAACTTGCGTGCTGCAAAAGGCCACAAGAAACCTGGTTTTCTATGTTTTGAACTCTGACTGTGTAACCCTGTTGGGCAACCGTGCGTGCCAGGATCTTGGCCTGGTCTCCTTTGACCGCACGGTCCACAAAGTGCAACTGTCGTTTGACCCGGTTTGCAGAATACCAGGACCTGTTCGACGATGACCTGGGAAAGTTACCACTGTCATACCATATTTCCATTGACCCAAATATACAACCCGTGGTCCGCGCACCTCACAGGGTGTCTCACGCCATGAAGGACAAGGTCGAGGTGATGCTCAACGAGATGGTCGAAAAGGGGGTGCTAGTAGCAGTTAGCGAGCCCACCGATTGGGTCTCCACCATGGTTGCCATGATTAAGAAAGACAAGAACGAAATACGTGTGTGTATCAACCCGAAGGACTTAAACCTTGCCATCAGGCGACCACATTACCCCATGCGGTCTGAAGGTCGGGCAAGCCACCATCTTTTCGGTCCTAGACGCTAAGAACTCGTTTTGGCAGATCCCGTTGGACAAAGCGTCTTCTGACCTGACGACCTTCGCCACACCGTTCGGCAGATTCAAGTTCCTGCGAATGCCATTCGGCATCAATTCTGCTAGCGAGGTGTTCCAGCGGACGATGGAGCAGATATTCTCGGACCTGCCATGTGCCATCATCGTGGATGATATCCTGGTTTATGGGAAGGACATTGCCGAGCACGACCTGAACCTCCGCCGCGTCCTGGATCGGGCACGGAAGGCGAACCTGAAGCTGAATCCCAAGAAGTGCCGGTTTCGTGTCTCAGAGGTCACGTATGTTGGACATGTTTTCACCCCTAACGGACTAAAGCCCGACCCCTTGAAGGCAGCTGCCATCTCCGAAATGGCAGCCCCCACTGACGTGCCAGGTCTGCAACGATTCTTGGGCATGGTGAACTACCTTGGAAAGTTTGTACCAAACCTCAGTGAGCTGAGTGCTCCCCTGCGGCAGCTGACAAAAAAGGATATCGCCTGGGCCTGGCTCCCACATCACCAGCAGGCCTTTGACTGCCTCAAGTCGAAACTGATTAGCACTCCGACGTTGCGGTTCTTCGACGTGGGTCGCCCCATCACCGTCACCTGTGACGCTTCCAAGTTCGGCCTGGTGCGGCCTGCCTTCAGTCTGTCGATGGATCGCTGCATCCTGTCTCCTATGCCTCCCGCACCATGACGGACACCGAGCAGCGGTACGCTCAGATCGAGAAAGAGCTGCTCGCGGTGGTGTTCGCCTGCTCCAAGTTCAGAGACTTCCTGCTCGGCAGCAGATTTACGGTCGACACCGACCACCAGCCACTGGTGACAATCCTGAACAAGCCGATTCACGCTGCCCCTGCCAGACTGCAGCGTATGATGCTGCAGCTCCAGCGCTTCGACTTTGATATAATCTACAAAGAAGGGCACCGAGATGCACATTGCGGACACCCTGTCTCGCGCCCCGCGTACCTCCTGCGCTCGCCACCCCTACGAAACAGAGGACTTGCTCGTACTGGGCGTTAACTTTATTCCCACCAAGCAGCTACAGGTTTTGGCCGAGCACACCGCTGCCGATCCGGTTTTGCAGCAGCTTGCCTCTGTGATTAAAGCAGGGTGGCCAACAAAGCGCTCCGCCGCGCCGTCTGAAACACAGCCTTTATTCCCGGTCCGCGACGAACTGGTGCTCCAGGATGGCGTTATCGTCAAGGGACATAAAGTTGTGGTCCCGTCCTCCCTGTTTGACTCTTACTTTTGTGCAGCCCACAGCGGACACCCTGGGGTCGATGCAACACTCGCCCACGCTCAGTGCCAATTCTATTGGTCTGGAATGGCCAAATATATCCGAGACCGAGTTTCTGCCTGCTCCACGTGCAACAGTCTTGCGCCACACCAGCAGCGACAGCCCCTGCTGCAACAGCCCGCCCCTGATTTGGCCTGGTCCTCGCTGGCTGCCGACATATTCGAGTGGCGTGGTAACCACTACCTTGTCCTGGTCGACTCGTACTCCAACTGGTTCGAAGTGGATTTGCTGACATCCCTCACGTCGGAGATGGTGATCCGAAAGCTGCGGAAACACTTCTCCACTTTTGGGACCCCTGTCAGGCTGCAGACTGACAACGGCAGGCAGTTTACAAGCCGAGAATTCAAAAGCTTTGCCGACAAGTGGAACTTTGTGCATTTCACCAGCAGCCCAGAGTACCCACAGAGCAACGGCCTTGCAGAACGGGCCGTCCGCAGCGCCAAGCTTCTGATGGAACAGGCGCGACTATCCAATTCGGATTTGTATTTGGATCTCCTGAACCTCAGGAATGTTTCCAGGGATCCGGCCATGGGGTCACCTGCTCAGCGTCTGATGTCCAGAACTACCAGATCCACCGTCCCGATTGCCCAGCGCCAGCTGAAACCTCGGGTGCTGGAGCCCGCCTCCGTGCAGAGGCGAATTCAAGAGAAACATGACAGCCAGCGGCGTTCCCCACGATCGGTCGTGCAGACCACTCGATCCTCTGTTGCCCGGACAGGTTGTTCGATTGCAGACCGCCAGTGGTCACTACCGTCTGGCCACCGTGGTTGGGGTGGCCGACTCACCTCGTTCGTATCTGGTCGACTGTGAGGGTTCCATCTACCGAAGAAGCCGACAACACCTGCTTGCGGTTAATGAGCCACAGCCGCAGCCCCCTGGGCCCTATGCCCCTCCACTCTCCTATCAGCAGCCGGCTGCCGCCCCGGCTGGTGTTCCCTGCATGCCTCGGTCCCCGTCGCGGGCGCCTGGTTCCCCTCTGCGCGGGTCCCCTGTTGCCGGTCGCGGTTCTCCCCTCTCCTGTTTCTCCCGCCCCAATGCCCTTCCCTGGTTCCCCGGCTGCCTTGCGTCCTCCTGTTTCTTCTGCTCTTTCGGGGGGAGGGGGAGACATCCGTACGCGCTCGGGCAGGATCAGTAAGCCGCCTGTTCGCTACGGCGATTTTGTTTAATTCTGCTGTTTAATTCTGTTGTCGTGACAACAATCTGTTTTTTGATTTCTAAGGGGAAGGATGTAGATGGTTTATATGCAACCAATAATATAGTTACCTCACTCCCATTAACCCCGCCCAGTTAACATCAATCATAACGCCTTCCCCTTCCTGGGCACAGCAGTAGAAGAATGTAGCCTGTGCTTGAAGGTGTATGTAATACCCAGTGCTATCATTAAAAGATGTTGCACACTTAAGAGCTTGTAAAGTTTTCATTTACAGCTACCCCATCGTTAATAATTGACTCTAGCAGTTTCCCCACTACCGATGTTAGACTAACTGGTCTGTAATTCCCCATTTTCTCTCTCCCTCCCTTTTTAAAAAGTGGGGTTATATTAGCTACCCTCCAATCCTCAGGATCTACTCCAGAATCTAAAGAGTTTTGAAAAATTATCACTAAGGCATCTGCTATTTCTGGGGCTACTTCCTTAAGTACCCTGGGATGCAGCCTATCTGGTCCTGGGGATTTATCGGCCTATAATCCATTCAATTTACCCAACACCACTTTCCAGCTAACCAGGATTTCACTCATTTCCTCCATCTCATTTGACCCGCGATCCCCTGCTATTTCCGGCAAATTATTTATGTCTTCCTTAGTGAAGACAGAACCAAAGTAGTTATTCAATTGGTCTGCCATGTCCTTGTTCCCCATGATCAATTCACCCGTTTCTGACTGCAAGGGACCTACATTTGTTTTAACTAATCTTTTGCGCTTCACATATCGATAAAAACCTTTGCAGTCAGTTTTTATGTTTCCTGCCAGTTTTCTTTTATACTCCATTTTCCCTTTCCTAATTAAGCCCTTTGTCCTCCTCTGTTGGTCTCTGAATTTCTCCCAGTCCTCTGGTAGGCTGCTTTTTCTGGCTAATTTGTATGCTTCATCTTTTTCTTTGATACTATCCCTGATTTCCCTCGTTATCCACGGATGCGCCACCTTCCCTGATCTATTCTTTTGCCATACTGGGATGAACAATTGTTGTAGTTCATCCATGCACTCTTTAAATGCCTTCCATTGCATATCCACCGTCAACCCTTCAAGAATCAATTGCCAGTCCATCTTGGCCAATTCACATCTCATACCCTCAAAGTTACCTTTCTTTAAGTTCAGGACCCGTGTTTCTGAATTAACAATGTCACTCTCCATCCTAATGAAGAACTCAACCATATTATGGTCACTCTTGCCCAAGGGGCCACGTACAACAAGGCTGCTAACTAACCCTTCCTCATTACTCAATATCCAGTCTAGAATAGCCAGCTCTCTCGTTGGTTCCTCCACATGTTGACTTAGAAAACTATCCCGCATACATTCCAAGAAATCCTCTTCCTCAGCACCTCTGCCAATTTGATTCACCCAATCTATATGTAGATTGAAGTCACCCATTATAAAGGTTTTACCTTCGTTGCACGCATTTCTAATTTCCTGTTTGATGCCATCCCCAACTCCACTACTACTGTTAGGTGGCCTGTACACAACACCCACTAGCGTTTTCTGCCCCTTAGTGTTTCCCAGCTCCACCCATATCGATTCCACATCCTCCAAGCTAATGTCATTCCTTTCTATTGCGTTAATCTCCTCTCTAACCAGCAATGCTACCCCACCTCCTTTTCCTCTCTGTCTATCCTTCCTGAATATTGAATATCCCTGGATGTTCAGTTCCCAGCCATGGTCACCTTGGTGCCATGTCTCCGTGATCCCAACTATATCATAATTATTAATAGCTATCTGCACTTTCAACTCATCCACCTTATTACAATTGCTCCTCGCATTGAGACACAAAGCCTTCAGGCTAGTTTTTACAAAACTCTTGGCCCTTTTACAATTATGTTGAAAAGTGGCCCTTTTAGATTTTTGCCCTGGATTTGTTTTCCTGCCACTTTTCACCTCGCTACCTATTGCTCCTATCCTCATTTTACACCCCTCTGTCTCTCTGCTCACACATTTAAGAAACCCTCCACTTCTATTTTTTCTTCTTTCCTCCCTACGTGTTGCGTCTGACTGCTTCTTTTCTCTGCCTCCTGCCTCACAAACTTGCCTTCTCTATTTGAGTCCCTCCCCCCAACCGATCTAGTTTAAAGATACCTGTTCAACTCATCTGCCATTTCCTTGTTCCCCACAATAAATTCACCTTTTCGGTCTTCAAGAGTCCAACTTTGGTCTTAACTAATTTTTTTCTCTTCACTGACCTAAAGAAGCTTTTACTATCCTCCTTTATATTCTTGGCCAGCTTACCTTCGTACCTCATCTTTTCTCCCCGTATTGTTGTTTTAGTTATCTTCTGTTGCTCTTTAAACATTACCCAATCCTCTTGGTTCCCGCTCATAGAACCATAGAAACATAGAAATTAGGTGCAGGAGCAGACCATCCGGCCCTTCAAGCCTGCACCGCCATTCAATATGATCGTGGCTGATCATCCAACTCAGTATCCTGCACCTTCCTTCTCTCCATACCCCCTGATCCCTTCAGCCACAAGGGCCACATCCAACTCCCTCTTAAATATGGCCAACGAACTGGCCTCAACTACCTTCTGTGGCAGAGAATTCCACAGATTCACCACTCTCTGTGTGAAAAACGATTTTCTCATCTCGGTCCTAAAATAATTCCCCCTTATCTTTAAACTGTGACCCCTTGTCCTGGACTTCCCCAACATCGGGAACAATCTTCCTGTATCTAGCCTGTCCAACCCCTTAAGAATTTTGTGTCTCTATGAGACCACCCCTCAATCTTCTAAATTCCAGCGAGTACAAGCCAAGTCTATCCAGTCTTTCTTCATATGGAAGTCGTGCCATCCCAGGAATCAGTCTGGTGAACCTTCTCTGTACTCCCTCTATGGCAAGAATGTCTTTCCTCAGATTAGGAGACCAAAACTGTACGCAATACTCCAGGTGTGGCCTCACCAAGACCCTGTACAACTGCAGTAGAACCTCCCTGCTCTTGTACTCAAATCCTTTTGCTATGAATGCCAACATACCATTCGCTTTCTTCACAGCCTGCTGCACCTGCATGCCAATTTTCAATGACTGGTGTACCATGACACCCAGGTCTCGCTGCATCTCCTCTTTTCCTAGTCGGTCACCATTCAAATAATAGCCTACCTTCCTGTTTTTGCCACCAAAGTGGATAACCTCACATTTATCCACATTATACTGCATCTGCCATGCATTTGCCCACTCACCCAGTCTATCCAAGTCATCCTGCAGCCTCCTAGCATCCTCCTCACAGCTAACACTGCCCCCCAGCTACGTGTCATCCGCAAACTTCGAGATGTTGCATTTAATTCCCTCGTCCAAATCATTAATGTCATCTTTGCTATGTTGTACTTCTCTTTTATCTTTATACTGTCCCTGACATCCCTTGTCAGCCACGGTCGCCCCTGACTCCCCTTGGAATCTTTCTTCAGTCTAGAAATGAACTGATCCGGCACCTTCTGTATTATTCCTAGAAATAACTGCCACTTCTGTTCCACTGTCATCCCTGCTAGTGTATCTTTCTAGTCAACTTTGGCCACCTCCTCCCTCAAAGTCCCCTTTATTCAACTGTGACCCTGACATCTCCGATCTATCCTTCTCCCTCCAATTCTAGATTAAACCTGACCATGTTATGGTCACTACTTCCTAATGGGTCATTAACCTCGAGGTCCTTTATCAAATCCGGTTCATTACATAACACTAAATCCAGAATTGCCTTCTTCCTGGTAGGCTCCAATACAAGCTGCTCTAAGAATCCATCACGAAAGCACTCTGCAAAGTCCCTTTCTCGGGGTCCAGTACCAACCTGCTTTTTCCAGTCTACCTGCATGTTGAAATCTCCCATAACAACCACAGCTTTACTTTTACTACATGCCAATTTTAACTCCTGATTCAACTTGCGCCCTATGTCCATGCTACTGTTTGGGGACCTGTGGATAAATCCCATTTGGGTATTTTTACCCTTACAATTCCTTAGTTCTATCCATACGGACTCCACATATCCTGTTTCAATGTCACCCCTTTCATGGGACTGAATTTCATTCCTCACCAACAGAGCAACCCCAGCCCCTCTGCCCACCTGTCTGTCTTTTCGATAGGAGGTATGCCCTTGAATATTCAGTTCCTAGCCCTGGCCCTCTTGCAGCCTTGTCTCTATAATTCCCACAACATCATACTTGCCAATTTCTACCTGAGCCTCAAGCTCGTCCACTTTATTTCTTATACTTTGCGCATTCATATACAACACTTTGACCTCCGTATTCAGGTCCCCCCTCGCACCGCTCGCAATTGGCCCTGACCAAACTCTTTTATCCCTTCTCAAACTTTCCTTCCCAATAATTCGAGAATCTTTTGTAATTTTTCCTGTAGTCACTTCCCCTTCAACTCCATCTTTATACTCCTAATTTGTCAATCCCTCCCCCCCACTATTTAGTTTAAACTCACACGTGTAGCCTTAGCAAACCTGCCTGCCAGAATTGCCAGAAAGTCGGTTCCCCTCCAGTCAAAGTGTAACCCGTCCCTTTTGTACTGGTCATCCCTAGCCCAGAAGAATTCCCAATGGTCTATAAATCAAAATACTTGCTCCCTGCTCCAGCCCCTCAGCCACACATTCAGATCCCCTATCTCCCTGTTCCTGTGCTCACTAGCACGAGGTACTGGAAGCAATCCTGTGATAACCACCCTTGCCGTCCTGCCTTTCAGTCTTCTTCCCAACCCTCTGAACTCATGTTGAAGAACATCCTTCCTCGGCTTCACAATGTCGTTTGTGCCTACGTACACAACTACTGCCGGATGTTCACCTTCTCTCTCTCTCGAGGATGTACTGAATTCGACTTGTGACATCCTGTACCCTGGCACCAGGGAGGCAACAGCCCATCCTCGCATCTTGTCTGCCACCACAGAATCTCCTGTCATGGACAATGGAGTCACCCACCACTATGGCTCTGCCCGACGTCGGTCTCGCCTGTCGAGTCCCATCTCGAGGTTTGGAGCCACTGACGTGTCCGCCGCTCGGACTGGAAACATCGACTCCCATGACAGTTCCCAAGAGGGCGTGCCTGTTTTCAATAGGCAGACACCTGGGTCCCCACACCCACACTCACACACACACACTCACCCCCACACACACACCCACACACACACACACCCACATCCATACACCCGCACCCATACACCCACACACACACACACACCCACACCCATACACACAGCCACACGCACACCCCTACACACACACACACACACTCATCCGTACACACCCACACATCCACCAACACCTACACACACACACACACACCCATACCCATACACCCGCACCCACACCCATACACCCACACCCACACTCACCCCCACACACACACACCCACACACACACCCACACCCATACACCCGCACCCACACCCATACACACACACCCACACCCATACACACAGCCACACGCACACCCCTACACACACACACACACACACACCCATACACACACACCCACCCTCACCCATACACACAGACACACACATCCATACACACACACACCCGCACACACACACATACACACCCACACATCCACCAACACCTACACACACACACCCACACCCATACACACACCCACATACACACACACACACACCCACACCTACACACATACACACACACACACGTAGACACACCCATACACACACCCACATACACACACACACACACCCACACACACCCATACACACACACACAGACACACCCATACACATAGACACACACACTGACTCTCACCACCTCCCCGGGCGGGGCCACCAACGCTGCTGCCCGTATCTCTACTCCAGCTCCCCCCCCACGGGCCTCCACCCGCCCGCCCGCCGACCCTCCCTCGCCTCTCCACCGGCCACCAGCGGGCCAGAGCCGTCACCTCACCAGTTCCCGGCCCAGCACCAGGCCTACAACCTCCACCATGCAGACAGCACGTGGTCTGTGGCTGCTGGGTCCTAATGCCCCCCCCCCCCCCCACCCTACATCCATCAGTAGTGATGGGTCTTCCCCTTCCCCCTCTTTTAATCAGGTTACCCCGACACACACCGCGTTAAACTTCCCCACTTTATTATGGATCACAATGTCTACGAAATACAAAATATAAAACTATGTCGGCTCACACAAAATGTGAATGCTAGTCTTCACTAAATATATACAACCATTTTCTGAGTTTTCAGGAAATTCTGGCCCCCCTCCTTTGGCTCCTGGGCCCCCGTTGGATCCCGGGTACGATGTATCCCCTGCATCCCCCTCTCATGGCCCTGGGTTTGAGATCCAGAGAGGAGGGGACAGAGTTTTAAAGAAGGAACTGCAGATGCTGGAGAATCGAGGGTACACAAAAAGCTGGAGAAACTCAGCGGGTGCAGCAGCATCTAAGGAGCGAAGGAGATAGGCGACGTTTCGGGTCGAGACCCTTCTTCAGACTGATCAGGGATCAGGGAAACGAGAGATATAGACGGTGATGTGGAGAGATAAGGAACAATGAGTGAAAGATATGCAAAAAAGTATCGGTGATAAAGGGAACAAGCCATTGTAAGCTGTTTGTGGTGTGAAAATGAGAAGCTGGTGCGACTGGGGTGGGGGAGGGAGATAGAGATAGAGGGAATGCCAGGGCCCGAGGGCTGAGGGAGAGGTGGGAAGGGGAGGAGACAGCAAGGGTTAACAGAATTGAGAAAATTCAATATTCAAGCCCAGAGGATGCAGACTCCCCAAGCGGAATATGAGGTGCTGTTCCTCCAGCTTGCAGTGTTGCTCACTCTGGCCGTGGAGGAGGCCCAGGACCGAGAGGTTGGATGTGGAATGGGAGGGGGAGTTAAAGTGCTGAGCCACCGGGAAGGTCGGGTTGGTTATTGCGGACCGAGCGGAGGTGTTCGGCGAAGCGATCGCCAAGCCTCCGCTTGGTCTCACCGATATAGATCATCTGGCATCTGGAGCAGCGGATGCAGTAGATGAGGTTGGAGGAGGTGCAGGTGAACCTCTGTCGGACCAGGAAGGACTGCTTGGGTCCCTGAAAGGAGTGGAGGGGGGAGGTGAAGGGACAAGTGTTGCATTTCTTGCGGTTGCAAGGGAAAGTGCCCGGAGAAGGGGTAGAGTGGGAGGGGAGGGAAGAATTGACAAGGGAGTTGCGGAGGGAGCGGTCTTTGCGGAAGGCAGACAGGGGGGAGATGGGAAGATGTGGCGTGTGGAGGGGTCACGTTGGAGGTGGCGATACTGGCGGAGGACTATATGTTGTATTTGCCGGCTGGTGGGGTGAAAGGTGAGGACCAGGGGGACTCTGCCCTGTTTGCGAGTGGGGGAATGGGGAGCGAGGGCAGTGTTGCGGGGTATGGAGGAGACCCTGGTGCGAGCCTCATCAATAGTGGGGGAGGGGAATCCCCGTTCTCCTGAAGAATGAGGCCATTTGTGATGACCTGGTGTGGAACACCTCATCCTGGGAGCAGATGCGGCGTAGACGGAGGAATTGGGAATAGGGGATGGAGTCCTTACAGGAAGCAGGGTGGGAGGAAGAGTAGTCCAGGTAGCTGTGGGAGTCAGTAGGTTTGGAGTGGATGTCGGTCAGGAGTGTATCACCTGCAATAGAGATGGTGAGGTCAAGGAATGGTAGGGAAGTGTCGGAAATGGTCCAAGTGTATTTGAGTGCCGGGATGGAAGTTGGTGGTGAAATGAATGAAGTCAGTCAGTTGTGTGTGGGTGCAGGAGGTGACACCAAAGCAGTCGTCGATGTAACGGAGGTAGAGGTCAGGGATGGGGCCCTGGTACGCCGAGAACAAGGATTGTTCGACGTACCCAACAAAGAGGCAAGCGTAGCTGGGGCCCATGCGTGTGCCCATAGCTACGCCTTGTGTTTGGAGGAAATGGGAGGAATCAAAAGAGAAGTTATTGAGGGTGAGGACCAACTCTGCTAGGCGGAGGAGGGTGTCAGTGGACGGGTATGGGTTGCTCCTCTGGTCGAGGAAGAACCGGAGGGCTTTGAGACCGTCCTGGTGGGGGATGGAGGTGTAGAGTGACTGGACGTCCATGGTAAAGATGAGAGGATGGGGGCCTGGAGAATGGAATGCACGGAGCCGACGGAGAGTGTCTGAGGTGTCTTGAACATAGGTGGGGAGGGATTTAAGGGGACAGAGCTGGGAGGGAGAGGGGAGAGAGAGAGGGAGGAGGGGGGGAGAGAGGGAGGGGGGTAGGGAGGAGGGGGGAGAGAGAGTGAGGAGGGGGGAGAAGGGGAGGAGAGGGATAGAGGGAGGAGGGGGGAGAGAGGGAGCGTGAAGAACACGGGACGATACAGGGCGAGGGTTACACAAAATGCTGGAGAAACTCAGCGGGTGCAGCAGCATCTAAGGAGCGAAGGAGATAGGCGACGTTTCGGGTCGAGACCCTTCTTCAGACAGGGCGATATCATCCCGCCTGGAGGACCTGCCCGGAGGACCACCGGCGCTCGGCTCACCCCGCCTGGCGTGGAGGACCATCTGTGATCCGCTCGCCCGCCTGGAGGACCATCTGTGATCCGCTCGCCCGCCTGGAGGACCATCTGTGATCCGCTCGCCCGCCTGGAGGACCATCTGTGATCCGCTCGCCCGCCTGGAGGACCGCTGGCTGCCATCACGGAGTGATATCTGAAATCAGGCTGAAGAAGGGTCTCGACCCGAAACGTCGCCTATCTCCTTCGCTCCTTAGATGCTGCTGCACCCGCTGAGTTTCTCCAGCTTTTTGTGTACCCTCGATTCTCCAACATCTGCAGTTCCTTCTTTAACACTGTATCGTCCCGTGTCTTTCACTCTCCCGCGCGGGCGGGGTGAGCCGTGAGTACCCGGGCGGGCGGGCGGCCGGGGTGAGCCGTGAGTACCCGGGCGGGGTGAGCCGTGAGTACCCGGGCGGGGTGAGCCGTGAGTACCCGGGCGGGGTGAGCCGTGAGTACCCGGGCGGGCGGGCGGCCGGGGTGAGCCGTGAGTACCCGGGCGGGCGGGGTGAGCCGTGAGTACCCGGGCGGGCGCCGTGAGCGGCTCCGGTGAATCAGGGCGGGCGGACGCTGGGGATTCAGTGCTGGTGGCGGCTCCAGTCTGCGGCCTCGCACCGGTAGACACAAAGTGACCGGGACTGGGGTTGGCGGAGCGCTCGGGGAGCCGGGCCGGGCCGCAACAACACGGCATAGAGAGAGAGACAGAGATAGAGAGAGAGAGAGACAGAGGGAGGGATATATATATATATATATATATATATATATATATATATATATATAGAGAGAGAGAGAAAAAAAAAGAGAGAGAGAGCATGACAGAGAAAGGGAGAGAGAGACAGAGAGAGAAATATGGAAAATAGGTGAAGGAGGAGGCCATTCGGCCTTTTAAGCCAGCACCGCCATTCACTGCGATCATTGCTGATCGTCCCCTATCAATAACCCGTGCCTGCCTTCTCCCCATATCCCTTGACTCCACTAGCCCCTAGAGTATCTAACTCTCTCTCTTGTCCATCCAGTGATTTGGCCTCCACTGCCCTCTGTGGCAGGGAATTCCACAAATTCACAACTCTCTGGGTGAAAATGTTTATTCTCACCTCAGTCTTAAATGGCCTTTATTCTAAGACCGTGGCCCCTGGTTCTGGACTCGCCCAACATTGGGAACATTTTTCCTGCATCTACCTTGTCCAGTCCTTTTCAAGTCCAGAGAGAGAGAGAGAGGGAGAGAGCGAGAGTCAGACAGACAGACAGAGAGAGGGAGAGAGAGATAGACAAAGACAGAGAGAGGGACAGACAAAGAGAGCGAGAGAGGGAGACAGAAACAGAGAGAAACAGAGGGAGACAGACAGACAGAGAGAGAGGGAGGGGGAAAAGAGACAGAGGGAGAGGGAGACAGAGAGAGGGACAGATAGACAGAGAGAGAGAGAGAGAGAGAGAGAGAGAGCAACAGACAGAGAGAGAAAGAGAGACAGGGAGAGAGAAAGAGTGGGAGAGATAAAGACAGATAGAGAGAGGGACAGAGATAGAGAGAGTGACAGAGACAGAGAAAGAGAGAGACAGAGAGAGGGACAGAGAGAGAGAGACACACATGTGAGATACCCTTTATGCTCACAATAAATACTCAAAGACTAAATCCTGGAAGCAAGAGATTTCTTTATTTTACGAGTCTGCAGACCGGGTGCCTCTCCAACTCGAGACACACTGAAGCCAGGGAGATCATCCCCCTTTATACACAAAATCTTACATTCAATTTCTCCTCCGGACCTCTCTCCAATCAGGGTCGGAGGTGCACAATCTGTAGGCACAACCCACCGTTCATCCCCTCGCACCTCCCACATCATACATTGCATGTTCAAACATGTTCATGGTAATGAGCAATTTCTTGACCAGGGGTGTGTTGTAATATTCATTTATTCTATTAAGCATGCTCAATTGCTCATGACCTGGCCCAGTTTCGCTCACCTCCTAGTGAACCCTCTCAGTTTTCCTATATCAGCACTAAAGCTAAGCTATAGTGACTAGGGTCCCATCCATCACTCCTTTCCACTGATAGGGATTTCTCTACATCACCCCTTCTCTAGCGAGACAAAGCTATCTCTTCTTACTCAAGGCCTCAAGGATGGGTCTGGCAATTTTCAGACACTGCTGTCAGAATCTCCTCTCCAGCCCCTCTCTGTTTAAATTCTCTTTAAAACTCCTTTCTTTAATAGGGTTTAATCACTTTATCCCTCACAATCCTCCCTTTTTCTTTTGCTACGCATACACTGATTAAACCCTCATTTTAAGTTCCTTCAATTCGAACTGACGTAACATCGTCCTAACCTTCTCCTCCTGTAAATCATAAACTTCCCCTGGTCACATTATCATTATTTTCTGTATTTCCCCTTTCTCTCCCATAGGCATGACTACAGCCTGCATCTGACATACTTCTGGTAATAAGTTCCCTAAAACAAGGGATACAACAGGGGATAAAGATCAGTCCAGCCCCTGCACATAGAAACACAAGTCCCACCGTTCTCCACCATGTTCCTCCGAGGATAGAATCCCACCATTGGGTTCCCATAATCGAATTCCACTTTTGTATTGGAACATGCGCCAATTTCCGGATCCCTTCTGATATGTCCATCACTGCCTTGTCCATTATCATCGATGTTCAAACAGCAATTAGAGAGGTTGAATTTCCCGCATACCCCTCCTTCTTCTGCCAGAAGGTAATCTAGGGCTAACCTGTTCTGGTATATTGCTGTTCTCATCTGCGTCTGCTGCTTTGCCAGCATCTCCAGCGCCCCCGCAGTTTTGTTGGTAATTACCTCCAGTACTGCCTGTACCTTATGATCCGGTTTAACATATATACTGGTGTTCGGTAGCCCCAGCATCCATCCTGTGCCCAAGTGGCTGGTCCGTAGTATGAGATGATTCTTGCTGGCCACTCATTATCTTCCCATTCTCCAATGTCTATTTTCCTCTTTTTCCGATATAGGTCATCAAATACAGGTGTTCCTAACGACTGGCCTTCTTTGGGGTTTAACAGGAAGAATCCAGGTTGTACCAGTCCAATAAAACAAGTCCCATTCCAATTCATCGGTAACACCGAGTATGCCTTGTATCTGCATATCCATAACAATCCTTCAGGGGCCGGTCCACTAGAGGCAACCTTGTTCCATACATCTCGCAATACTGGGATCCCCTGATAAGGGTTATTCCCGGTGCAGTTCCATAGTCCGGCTGATTCCACTCCATCAATCTCCATCAGGATAGCGTAGTTTTTCCCATATTTCTTAGTTAGATACCATTTAGGCTCCTCTGGCCACCACACTCGGGACTGATTTGGCCACTGGGTGACGATGCGCTGGCAGGGGCTGCTGCCTACTAGGACGGCATCCTTTGCCCAGGGCCTAGCGATACACTCAGTCCCGACCGGAGCATCTGTCAGGACCCATACCTGGGGATCTCGGTCTTGTCCAACTGTCAGGTTCCACCCCATCAGGTCCCATATTTCAACAATGGATCCTCTCCACGGCCAACGTGAATTCATCAGTGGTCCTCCGCAGACCCAACAGTTAGTCACATTCAGGGTCCCAGCTATCCGGGTGGCCAAGTCCACAAACAGGTTTTTTTTTCCTTCAGGGATTTCGATCTGCTTCTTGATTTCTTCGTACAGTGTCTGGTGCACTTGAGGCTGAGTATGTGGGGAGGGTGAGGCTTCGTGACTACTACCTTAGTAATCTCTTTCACTACTTCCTCCTTCGTCTTATCTATTGCCCCTTTTATGATCTGAGAAGGGAAAACTAACTGTACACAAACCCATCTCTCTCCCCTTGGGCAGGTAACGGCCCCAAACTTCCCTATATACCCCCTATTGCCTGCCATCAAATACTCCTTTCCCCCCTCTTTACAAATGATTCTATTCTTTCGGTCATGGCATGCTTTTATTCACATGGGAATGATAGGTAAATGATCTGGTTATTACCCCTCTGTATTGAATAGGATGATAACATTTATCACAATTATTAATACCTTTTACAACAATTACATACAAAGCAAACAATACCACGACTGCTCCTTTCATACTGTCAGTTATACATTCAATGCTTTTCTTTTTAAAATTACTGTTAGGGGTTTACTTCCCGGCTTCACCGTCCACTGTTCCTCCTCCTCAGGAACAGGTGGATCGACGGGTCCTTTAACCCAGATCGCGTGGGTCCACCCTTTTTCTTTTATTCGTATTGCTGTCTCGGTTGTCAGTAATACTAGGTATGGGCCGGTCCACCTGGGCTGGAGTTTCTCCTCCTTCCAATTTTTGACCAGTACCCAATCGCCGGCCTTTACAGCATGTATTGGAAAGTCAAGTGGCGGGCTTTGAGCCAATAATCCTTTCGCTTTTAATTCTGTAAGGGATACAGCCAGTAAATAGTTCCCTGAGAATACATCACTGCCCTCTATGGTGGGTTTCCTTCTATCTTTCCCAAATAAGGTAACCCAAACAACATTCCATAGGGGGACACTGCTAACTTTGCATGGGGGTCTCCGTTGCTTTTCTCAAAGCCTTTCTGTTTCCCTACTGCTCCAAACATATGCCAGACTCCATGTACATATGCTGCTCTTAAAGCCTTAATTTCTGCCAATTGAGCTAAGCAAGATTGCAGGCAAGCTTCCAATTTGATCCCGAGCCATAGCTTTTACTTCTTTAGATATTACTCGTCCAAAATATTCTACCTGCTGCTGACAAAACAAAAACTTCTTCCTTGATACATCATGACCTCCTGTGCCATCTTTTCCAAGATAATTACAATGTCTCTTTCTCACGTTGCTCCTCACTTGTGGAACAAACCAACAAATCATTCACATACTATATCAACACCTTCCAAATCTGCCTACAACATCTGATTAAAAACACGGCGCTAGTATTTAAAACGCTGCCGTATCCTAGCCTAGGTGTATTTAATACCTCTTCTTAATGTTCTTACCATAGCTATGTTCACCATTATCTTAATATTATTATTAAGATCATTATTATTATTATTATTATTATTATTATTATTTCCTGATTATCGTACCTGTTCACATCCCCAACACACCTTATCCATTACCTATCTCCTTACTAGCCTTGTCTGGGCTCAGATCCAGATTTATTTCACTCCCGATAGGGCATTTGAGAAAACACTCTCCCAAATACATTTATTATTGGCATGGAATCTCTGGCCCCTGTTTGGCTCTGTCATAGGACTCACTGTGTGTCGGTGCATCACTTATTCCAGACTTCAACCAGGTCTGTTGTTACTGACAACATTGTCTTTCCTTTTTCACGCTCTTTCTTTCTAAAGCAGTCTCATCAATTCATCCCTCTGCTTTCCACTTTAATCCTTTCTGATCTGCCTTCTTTCTCATTCTAAACTCAATGTCTTACTTCTCAGATAGTTTATCCTCCTTTGCAAATTTATTCACCTTCCTTTTAAAATCTTCCACTGACTTCTCGATCCTCATATTTTACCACCACCTCTTCTACCTCGGGTAATGTCATCACTTTCCCTTCTACCCCTGAGATTCTAACCTGTTTTTTTTTTACCCAATCTCATTCCTTCTGGTACCTTAGTTATACTCGATCTTTCTGCTCCCGAATCTACCATAAATATCATATCCTCTCCCTGGGGTCCTAATTTCAAATTTACCAGAGGTTCCCGTGTGTATCCTATACACCCCAGGGAGCGGAACCCCTGACTCCCCTATTCTTCCTCCATGAGTGCGTACGACTGCACCTCCCGTCGTCGCTTAGGACATTCCCTCTTGAAATGACCCTCCTCTTTACAATAATAACACCAGGGTGGCCCCATGTACCACCCTCCTGATCCTTGTTCCTTGTTCTCCCGGGGACCCCAACTTCGGTCCCTCCATTCACCTCTTCCTCGTCCTCCAATACTACTTGCTGTACTGCTTGCAACATCATTTTTGCCTTTCCCTTCTGTTTCTCCTCATCCCGTCTTACATATATCTTTTGAGCCTCTGTTAACAACTGATTCAATGGTTTTTTCATTCCAATCTTCCAATTTTTCCAATTTCTTTCTAATATCTGGCCATGATTTTGTTACAAAATTAACCTTCAACAACTGCTGACCTGCAGTCTTATCAGGGTCTATCCTCGAATACTGCTGGACATTTTTCCTTAACCTTTGTAAAAACACTGTCGGAAGTTCGTCCTTGTTCTGCTGATTTTCAAAAGCCCGTTCGAAATTCTGTCCCCTGGGAACGGCTTCTCTAATTCCCTTGATTATTATCTCCCTGAGATCTCTCATACTTTTTCTTCCTTCCCCTGTTTGGTTATTTCAAGTCGGCACATCAGCCTGCAACCCCTTCTCCTGCCTGTCTGACCATCTGTCTTTCTTCTGAAGTAAACAAACTTCCCCTTATTGACATCATTGTCTGCCAACTCAGTTTTGTTTTTCTGGGCCCCATTAATTTATTACCCTTCTCCAACCAGAATGTTTATCTAAACAAACCATAAAAGCTGCTTGTTGTTCAGCAATTAACTTATTTCTAATTTTGTTCAAACCATTCCCCCTAAAAATACATACGACTAACAATTTGCCAAATTAACTTTACTGAAAAGAAATCTATAGAAGCCAAGCAACCTACATTTTCCAACTTCCCCTTTTTAAGTTGCGATGATTCAAAGCATTGTCCGTTACCTTACAATAACCTCCCCCATTGCTTACAATTCCTTAAAGGAACACACACAGACACCCTTACAACATGGCCCACAGCAAACAAACCTATCACATATACAAACTTCCTCATTCATACAAAACCGGTTTTTTACATTAGTTCCATTCTTACTTCAATGAGATTGTTTGAAACAACTTTTCATCAAAACGTTTTTGGCCCTAGGAACTGATCTATTTGTTCAGCCAGTCCCAAGGGGTCTTCCAATAAACTTTTCATCTCCTTTTTAAAGTTCCTCACCCCCATACTGGTGAGAGGTACATAGTTTCCTTACTCTTTACCCCGGGTGTTCCCTTCACCCCATCCAACATTCGCCCCAACGGACTATCGGGCGGAATGTTAGGCTCCATATCAGTATGAGCCTCATCCCGGTTCCCCGGACCCTTACGTCTCCCGTTCCGGTTTCCCATTACCTTGTTGGACTATTCCTGTCCGACAAACCCCGATCGCCCAGGCAATACTTAATAGTCGTTTTTCTTACCTGGGTCCTGTGCACAAGAATCACTAGCCCGTCCCGTACGTATTTACCTTACACCCCCTCTTGCTTCCGGAGTCTTTTCACCGGATATCACTCGCTCAAACTGCTGATGGCAAGCAAGGAGATCAGAGACTGCTGAAATCAGCAGGGTGCACCTTCCCCTTCTTCCTTGCCTCCACCAAGCAGCCGGAGTGGCGATCGCGGACGAGCCCCCAATTTGTGAGATACCCTTTATGCTCACAATAAATACTCAAAGACTAAATCCTGGAAGCAAGAGATTTCTTTATTTTACGAGTCTGCAGACCGGGTGCCTCTCCAACTCGAGACACACTGAAGCCAGGGAGATCATCCCCCTTTATACACAAAATCTTACATTTAATTTCTCCTCCGGACCTCTCTCCAATCAGGGTCGGAGGTGCACAATCTGTAGGCACAACCCACCGTTCATCCCCTCGCACCTCCCATATCATACATTGCATATTCAAAACATGTTCATGGTAATGAGCAATTTCTTGACCAGGGGTGTGTTGTAATATTCATTTATTCTATTAAGCATGCTCAATTGCTCATGACCTGGCCCAGTTTCGCTCACCTCCTAGTGAACCCTCTCAGTTTTCCTATATCAGCACTAAAGCTAAGCTATAGTGACTAGGGTCCCATCCATCACTCCTTTCCACTGATAGGGATTTCTCTACATCACCCCCCTTCTCTAGCGAGACAAAGCTATCTCTTCTTACTCAAGGCCTCAAGGATGGGTCTGGCAATTTTCAGACACTGCTGTCAGAATCTCCTCTCCAGCCCCTCTCTGTTTAAATTCTCTTTAAAACTCCTTTCTTTAATAGGGTTTAATCACTTTATCCCTCACAGACAGAAACAGAGAGAGACAGAGAAACAGAGGGGGACAAACAGACAGACAGAGAGAGAGAGAAGGGGGGTCAGAGAGAGAGGGAGAGAGAGAGAGAGAGAGAGAGAGAGAGAGAGAGAGAGAGAGAGACAGACAGATATACAGAGAGAGAGACACAGGGGAGAGTGAGAGAGAGAGACAGAGAGACAGAGAGAGAAAGAATCTGTGGAATTCTCTGCCACAGAAGGTAGTTGAGGCCAGTTCATTGGCTATATTTGAGAGGGAGTTAGATGTGGCCCTTGTGGCTAAAGGGATCAGGGGGTATGGAGAGAAGGCAGGTACAGGATACTGAGTTGGATGATCAGCCATGATCATATTGAATGGCGGTGCAGGCTCAAAGGGCCGAATGGCCTACTCCTGCACCTATTTTCTATGTTTCTATGTTCAAGGGACCAATTGGGGGGGGGGAGTTCCTTTCACCGCGTGTGGAGAGTCTGTGCCATGGGTAAAGTTGCGGGGAGGGCAGGAGTGTGGAGAAGGTGGGGGTCGGGGATAATGCCAGTAACACACTCGCTCACCGCTGCCGCAGCTCTCTGTGCGCGAAGCCACCGCACTGTAGCTGGGGGTAGAATCGGCTCGGGGAGCTGCGAGCGGCCGCCGGGACCCTACAGCAGAACTGGTCGCCACTTCAACGCCTTCTGCCGGCCCACTCACCTCTGGCAGTGCTCTCCATCTGAACACCTCTCACCTGCCGCTCGCTCATGTCAGCCGCTTCCTGCAAATCCTTAAATTCCCACAGCTGAGTAACCTCAATCGTGCTGTTGGAATTTAAGGATTTGCGGGACATGAGTGAGGCCAGCGAGCAGCAGGAGAGAGGTTTTTAGACGGAGAGATGCCAGAGGTGAGCAGGGGCTGGCAAAAGCCGCTGAGGAGGCGGCCGGTTCCGCGAGCTGCTTCTCCCCCACCCACCCGGCCTCAATGCGGTGGCTCCGTGCAAGGAGCGTCACAAGTGGCATTATCCCAATCCCCTCCTTCACAACATTCGTGCCCTCCCCACAAGTTTACCCCGGGCCAGACTCCCCAAACGCTGTGAAAGGAACTCTCCCCCCACCCCACACCCTGGGAAATACAGTATTCAAAAACATCACCATGAAATGTACTTACCACATAATTGGTACACGAGCTCCATTCATCTCTCTCTGTTTCCTAAGATACACTTAAAATAATGCCGATCCATATTTGAAAACGCCACCAAGAAACTAGCGCTGCGCCTGCACAGTAGGTGGCTGCGCCTGCGCAGTGCTGCAAAGGCAGAATTTCTGCTGCCTTCAGCCCCGCTTGAAACTGACGACTTCCAGCAGTGCTGACGGCACGTGGGCTGCACAGACCTTCAAGGGTTACAAGCGCTGTGGTTGAAAGGCACGGAGAATTATGCCTACCTAAGAGATCGATCTCTTGGATAGGCATAATTCTCCCATGCCTTTACTATTTATATTTAGTTATAACCATATAACCATATAACCATATAACAATTACAGCACGGAAACAGGCCCTCTCGGCCCTTCCAGTCCGTGCCGACCATTTGTTTTCCCCTAGTCCCATCTACCTGCACTCAGACCATACCCCTCCATTCCCTTCACGTCCATATACCTATCCACTAACAGTTATTAGCATTTTATAATTTTAGTCAGGGTAGGCAGTGCCTACCTTGCCTACCCTGACGGCACGTGCCTGGTTGAAACAGAGGTGCACCTCCTCCTAAAATGCAAAAAAAATTGACAAAACAAGAAAAACATACTTTGAAAAACTCAGTCTGGCAATCCCTGATTTTAAAGAACTAGACGATACATCAAAACTAAGAATAATCCTTGGTGAAGGAAATGCTGCACATCTTGGTGCACAATACGTAACAGCATGCCATAACCTGAGCGACGGTGAATGACCAATATGCACATATGCACGCTCAAACTAATTGACATTAACTGTCACTAAGAAATTAATACTGAATTGCTAAACTTGCTATTCTGTTGTATTGCTTTCAGCTGCAAGAACGTTTAGCAATCAATAAAGGGCTAGCGGTCTATTGCGAGTTTATGTACAGGGACATGCACTGTATACTTGTATTTATACTTATCCATTTTAAATATGTATGTCATGTTTTATACTTTGGCAATGTAACGATGTATTTTTTTATCATGCCAATAAAGTTTTTATATTGACAAAATTGAAAATTAAATTGAGAGGGAAAGAGGGAGATAGGCAGAGAAAGACATAGAGACAGAGAGCGAGAGAGAGACAAAGAGAGGGAGAGAGAAACAGAGAAACAGAGACAGACAGACAGACACAGAGAGAGACAGAGAGAGAGAGAGAGAGAGAGAGAGAGAGAGAGAGAGAGAGAGAGAGACAGTCAAGTCAGGAGTCAAGTCAAGAGAGTTTTATTATCATGTGTGCCAGATAGGACAATGAAATTCTTGCATTGCTGCAGCACAACAGAATATTGTAGGCATAAATACAGAACAGATCAGTGTGTCCATATACCATAGAATATATATATATATACACACATAAATAAACAGATAAACATAGAAACATAGAAATTAGGTGCAGGAGTAGGCCATTCAGCCCTTCGAGCCTGCACCGCCATTCAATATGATCATGACTGATCATCCAACTCAGTATCCCGTACCTGCCTTCTCTCCATACCCTCTGATCCCCTTAGCCACAAGGGCCACATCCAACTCACTCTTAAATATAGCCAATGAACTGGCCTCAACTACCCTCTGTGGCAGAGAGTTCCAGAGACTCACCACTCTCTGTGTGAAAAAAGTCTTTCTCATCTCGGTCTTAAAGGATTTCCCCCTTATCCTTAAGCTGTGACCCCTTGTCCTGGACTTCCCCAACATCGGGAACAATCTTCCTGCATCTAGCCTGTCCAACCCCTTAAGAATTTTGTAAGTTTCTATAAGATCCCCTCTCAATCTCCTAAATTCCAGAGAGTATAAACCGAGTCTATCCAGTCTTTCTTCATAAGACAGTCCTGACATCCCAGGAATCAGTCTGGTGAACCTTCTCTGCACTCCCTCTATGGCAATAATGTCCTTCCTCAGATTTGGAGACCAAAACTGTACGCAATACATAGAAACATAGAAACATAGAAATTAGGTGCAGGAGTAGGCCATTCAGCCCTTCGAGCCTGCACCGCCATTCAATATGATCATGGCTGATCATCCAACTCAGTATCCCGTACCTGCCTTCTCTCCATACCCTCTGATCCCCTTAGCCACAAGGGCCACATCCAACTCACTCTTAAATATAGCCAATGAACTGGCCTCAACTACCCTCTGTGGCAGAGAGTTCCAGAGACTCACCACTCTCTGTGTGAAGAAAGTCTTTCTCATCTCGGTCTTAATGTGAAGAAAGTCTTTCTCATCTCGGTCTTAAACAGTGCAATACAGTGCAATAGGCTGTTATAGTTCAGAGTTTGTTTGAAGTTGTGTTTATTTGTCTGATGTCTGTGGGGAAGATGCTGTTCCTGAACCTGGATGTTGCAGATCTCAGGCTCCTGTACCTTCTACCTGATGGCAACGTAGAGATGAGTGTGTGGCCAGGATGGTGTGGGTCCTTGATGATGCTGGCAGCCTTTTTGAGGCAGCGACTGCGATATTGTGAGAGGTACGGACAGGGGGTTCTGCGGCAACAGACGGGATTTGAGGATGGTGTGCTGCCACCAGGATCCAGGATGTCACGGACAGATTACAGAAAATCCTCAAGGGCGAAAGTGAACAGCTGGAAGTTGTAGTGCATGTTGGCACAAACGATGTCGGAAAGAAGGGATGAATAGTCCTGAAGCGGGACTTTAGAGAGCTCGGAAAAATGCTGAAAATCAGGACCTCCAGGGTGTTTATCTCTAGTTTGCTTCCAGTTCCTCGTGCTGGAAGACGAGATCAGGAACGGGGAGATACAGGACCTGAATGTGTGGCTGGGAAACTGGTGCAGGGGGCAGGGATTTAGATTCTTAGACCACTGGGATCTGTTTTGGAGTAAGGGGGAACTGAACAAAAGGGACGGATTGCACCTTAACAGGTGGGGGACCGGCATTCTGGCAGGCAGGTTTGCCACTGCGACACAGATGGTTTTGAACTGAATAAGGTGAGGGGGGGGGGGGGGGGTGTCAAATTGGATAGTCAAGGATGGAGTTAAAGGGAAAGGAAGTAAAAGGAATAGTTAAAGACCCCAGAATTAAGGGAAAGAAAGCTCACAAATGGATAGGATTGTATGGCCAAGTGTAGGAGGGATTGATGTGAATGGTGAGATGCGTAAGGAATTTAAAGTATTGTATTTGAATGCGCAAGTATAAGTAAAGATGATGAGCTTGAGGCTCAGATAGAGGTTGGTAGATATGTGTTTGTGGGGATTACCAAGACATGGCTGCAGGAGGATCGGGTCTGGGAACTTAATATTCAGGGTTATACATCCCTATAGAAAGGACAGGCAGGTGGGCAGAGGAGTGGGGGTAGCTCTGCTGGTGAGGGATGGAATTCAGTCCCTTGCGAGGGAAGACATAGGGACTGACGAGGTAGAGTCACTGTGGATTGAGTTGAGGAATTGCAAAGGCAAGAAGACACTAATTGGTGTTATCTACAGACCCCCAAATAGTAGCCCGGATGTAGGGTGTAAGTTGCAGCAGGAGTTAAAACTGGCATGTAACAAAGGTAATGCCACTGTGGTGATGGGGGATTTCAATATGCAGGTAGACTGGGAAAATCAGGTTGGTTCAGGACCCCAAGAAAGAGAGTTTGTAGAGTACCTCTGAGACGATTTCTTAGAGCAGCTTGTAATGGAACTGACCAGAGAAAAGGCAATTCTAGATTTAGTGTTGTCCAATGATAAGAGAACTGAAGGTAAAGGAACTGCTTGTAGGTAGTGATCATAATGTGATTAGTTTTAATCTGCAATTTGGTTGAATCTGAAGTGGCAGTGATGCAGTTGAACAAAGGGGGTTATGAAGGCATGAGAGAGGAGCTGGCCAAGGTAGACTGGAAAGGAACACTAACATTGCAACAGCAATGGCAGGAATTTCTGGGCATAATCCGGAAGTCGCAGGATCATTTCATTCCAAAAAGGAAGAAAGATTCTAAGGGGAGTAGGAGGCAACCTTGGCTGACAGATGTTAGGATAGAATAAAACTAAAATAAAAGATGTATAACACAGTAAAGAGTAGCCGGAATCCAGGGGATTGGGAAACATTCATAGGACAACAGAAGAAAACAAAACGGGCAATATGGGCTGAAAAAGATGATGAAGGGAAGCTGGCCAGGAATATAAAGAAGGACAGTAAAGCTTCTTTAAATATGTTAAGGAAAAAATAATAGAAAAATCAAATGTGGGTCCCTTGAAGGCATACATGGGTGAAATTATTATGGGGAACAAGGAAATGGCAGAAGAGTTGAACGGGTACTTCGGATCTGTCTTCACTAAAGAAGACACAAACAATCCTCCAGAAGTACTGGAGGACAGAGGATCTAATGGGGTTGAGGAACTGAAAGAAATTTTCATTAGGCAAGAGATAGTATTGGGTAGGCTAATAGGACTGAAGGATGATAAATCCCCAGGGCCTGATGGACTGCATCCCCAGGGTCCTCAGGGAGGTGGCTCTAGAAATAGTGGACGCATTGTTGATCATTTTCCAATGTTCAAGCGATTCAGGATCAGTTCCTGTGGATTGGAGGATAGCTAATGTTATCCCACTTTTCAAGAAAGGAGCAAGAGAGAAAACGGGTACTTACCGACCAGTTAGCCTGACTTCGGTGGTGGGAAAGATGCTGCAGTCAATTATTAAAGAGGTAATATTGGGGCATTTGGATAGCAATAAAAGGTTTAGTTCAAATCAGCATGGATTTATGAAAGGAAAATCATGCTTGACTAATCTGGAATTCTTTGAGGATGTAACAAGTAAAATGGATGAAGGGGAGCCAGTGGATGTAGTGGATCTAGACTTTCAGAAAGCCTTTGATAAGGTCCCGCACGGGAGACTGGTGACTAAAATTAGAGCACATGGTATTGGAGGTATGGTGTTGACGTGGATCGAAAATTGGTTGCAGACCGGAAGCAAAGAGTAGGAGTGAACGGGTCCTTTTCAGAATGACAGGCAGTGGCGAGTGGAGTGCCGCAAGGCTCGGTGTTGGGGCTGCAACTGTTTACCATATGTATTACTGATTCTGAAGAGGGAATTAGGAGCAACACTAGCAAGTTTACGGATGATACAAGGCTAGGTGGCAGTGTGAACTGTGAAGAGGATGTTAGGAGGTTGCAGGGTGACCTGAACAGATTGAGTGAGTGGGCAGATGCAAGGCAGATGCAGTATAATATAAGATAAGTGTGAGGATATCCACTTTGGTGGGAAAAGCAAGGGGAAGATTACTATCTTAATGGGGTTACGTTAGGTAAGGGGGAGGTACAGTGAGACCTGGGTGTCCTTGTACACCGGTCACTGAAAGTTGGCGTGCAGGTACAGCAGGCAGTGAAGAAAGCTAATGGAATGTTGGCCTTCATAACAAGAGGATTTCAGTAGAGAGGTTCTTCTGCAGTTGTATAGGGCTCTGGTGAGACCACATCTGGAGTATTGTGTACAGTTTTGGTCTCCTAATTTGAGGAAGGACATCCTTGTGATTGAGGCAGTGCAGCGTAGGTTCACGAGATTGATCCCTGGGATGGCGGGACTGTCATATGAGGAAAGATTGAAAAGACTAGGCTTGTATTCACTGGAGTTTAGAAGGATGAGGGGGTATCTTATAGAAACATATAAAATTATAAAAGGACTGGACAAGCTAGATGCAGGAAAAATGTTCCCAATGTTGGGCGAGTCCAGAACCAGGGGCCACAGTCTTAGAATAAAGGGGAGACTGAGATGAGAAAAAACGTTTTCACCCAGAGAGTTGTGAATTGGTGGAATTCCCTGCCACAGAGGGCAGTGAAGGCCAAAGCACTGGATGGATTTAAGAGAGTTAGATAGAGCTCTAAGAACTAGTGGAATCTAGGGATATGGGGAGAAGGCAGGCACGGGTTATTGATTGGGGACGAATAGCCATGATCACAATGAATGGCGGTGCTGGCTCGAAGGGCCAAATGGCCACCTCCTGCATCTATTTTCTATGTTTGTATGACAGATCCCCTCGATGGTAGGGAGGTCAGAGCCGATGATGGACTGGGCAGTGTTTACAAAGTTTTGCAGCCTTTTTCCGCTCCTGGACACTGAGGTTGCCGTACCAAGCCACGATGCAACCGGTCAGCGTGCTCTCTACTGTGCACCTGTAGAAGTTAGAGTCCTCCTTGACATACCGACTCTCTGTAATCTTCTCAGGAAGTAGAGGTGCTTATTCGCTTTCTTTATAATTGCATTGGTGTGCAGGACGAGCAAAGATCTTCAGAAATATGCACGCCCTGGAATTCGGTTCATGACCCTTTCCGCCATCGACCCGTTGATAAAAACGGGATTGTGTGTCCCTATCCTACCCCTTCCAAAGTCCACAATCAGTTCCTTGCTTCCAGGTTATTGTGCTGGCACCATTTGGTCAGCCGGTTGATCTCACTTCTATACTCTGACTCATCCACATCAGTGATTCGTCCCAAAACAGTGGTGTCGTCGGCAAACTTGATGATGGAGTTTGCACTATGTCCGGCTATACAGTCATGCGTATAGAGTGAGTACAGCAGGGGGCTGAGCACGCAGCCTTGAGGAGCTCCCGTGCTGATTGTTATCGAGTATGACACATTTCCACCAATACGGACAGACTGGTTTGTGGATGAGGAAGTCGAGGATCCAATTGCAGAGGGATGCGCAGAGACCCAGATTTGAGAGCTTGGTAACCAGCTGGATGGGATGATGGTATTAAATGCCAAACTGTAGTCAATGACAATGAGTTTATTGTTGTCCAAGTGGTCCAGAGCAAAGTGGAGAGCCAGCGAGATCTGTTGTGGCGGTAAGCAAACTGCAATAGGTCCAGGTTTTTGTCGAGGTATGAGTTGATTTGCGCCATGATCAGCCTCTCAAAGCACTTCATCACCACAGATGTTAGTGCCACTGGTCGATAGTCATTGAGGCACGTCACCTTGCTCTTCTTGGGCACCGGTATTATTGATATCAAAATAAGTGGTCTGGAGGAAGCCGCTGATTGGTGGAAACGGACTAGAGGAAGCAGCTGATTGGGAGTAACCCCAGGTTTGTATTTCTGCTTTCTGTTCTTACTTTTTAGTTAAGGGTACAGTGAGTTAAGGGTTCAGTGAGTTAAGGGTACAGAGCTTTTTAATAAAGGTACAGTTTAAAGGATTAAGATTTTTATAGTGGGAGTGAGTTGATTTAATTTGGGGGTAAGCCATGTCAGTTGAGATCGGCCCCGTGCATTGCTCATCCTGCAACATGTGGGAGATCAGGGGTATTGTCGGTGTCCCTGGGTGACTACGTGTGCAGGAAGTGTGTCCAGCTGCAGCTCCTGGCAGACCGCATTGAACGGTTGGAGCAGCGGTTGGATTCATACTGCAGCATCCACGGTGCTCAGAAAGTCGTGAACAGCACGTACAGTGAGTTGGCCACACCACAGGTAAAAGTTAAGCGGACAGAAAGGGAACGGGTGGCCATTAGCCAGCGTAGCAGTAGGCAGGTGGTGCAGGAGTCCCCAGCGGTCATCTCCCTCCTAAACAGATATACCATTTTGGATACTGTTGGGGGAGATGGCTCATCAGGGGAAGGCAGCAGCAGCCAAGTTCATGGCATCGTGGGTGGCTCTGCAGCACAGGAGGGGAGGAAAATTAGTGGAAGGACTATAGTAATAGGGGATTCAATTGTAAGGGGAATAGATAAGTGTTTCTGCGGCCACAAAAGACACTCCAGGATGGTATGTTGCCTTCCTGGTGCAAGGGTAAGGAATGTCTCTGAGCAGCTGCAGAACATTCTGGAGGGGGAGGGTGAACAGCCAGTTGTCATGGTGCACATTGGCACCAACAATATAGGTAAAAATTGGGATGAGGTCCTACAAGGTGAATCTGGGGGATAAGCTTAAAAGTAGGACCTCAAAGGTAATAATCTCTGGATTACTACCAGTGCCACATGCTAGAGTAGAAATAGGAAGATATTTCAGATTAATACGTGGCTTGAAAAATGGTGCAAGGGGGAGGGATTCAAATTTCTAGGGCATCGGAACCAGTTCTGGTGGAGGTGGGACCAGTACAAACTGGACATTCTGCATCTGGGCTGGAATGGAACCAATGTCCTTGGGGGATTGTTTGCTAGTGCTGTCGGGGAGGATTTAAACTAATGTGGCAGGGGGATGGGAGCATAAGCAGAGAGACAGAGGGGTATAAAATGGGTAGCAAGATGAAAAGTAAAAGTGGCAGGCAGACAAATCCAGGACAAAAGTAAAAAAGGGCCACTTTTCAACATAATTGTATAAGGGGTAATTAGGCCATTTGGAAGAGTGGGTTAAAAGATGGCAGATGGAGTTTAATGCTGATAAGTGTGAGGTGCTACATCTTGGAAGGACAAATCAAAATAGGACGTACATGGTAAATCTGGGCTCGAAATTAGCGGTTGCCCGGGTGCTGTTGACCACCAAAGTGCCGCCGGGCAACCTAAACACCTAAAAGTGGCCCATTTTGCCTGGCTTGGCATGCAGGTACTGGTTTATACCGATAGACACAAAAAACTGGAGTAACTCCGCGGGTCAGGCAGCATCTGTGGAGAATAGGAACGTGATGTTTCATGTTGGCGGCGGAGGCTGTATTCCTCTAGTATCTTTGATTGCGGGGCAAAGATACTAGGTGCGTGGTGACGAAGGGTCGGAGCGAATAATGGGCCCTGCGGCAACAGCGGCAGCAGCGGCCGCGACAGAGGCTCCACCGCCTCCTCCTCACGCACCCGCCTGGCAGAAGGAGGCCTTCCCACCCTCTCCCTCCCTCCCTCCCGGCCTCGGCGTGCGAGAGGGGTTGTTTTGAAAGCGCCGTTGGCAGATTTGCAAGCAGCGGCCGCTATTGGCCTGATAACGGCCGCTGCCTGCAAATCCGCTAACGGCGCTTTCAAAACAACCCCTCTCGCACGCTGAGGCCGGGAGAAGGGAGGGAGGGGGAGGGGGAGAGGGAGGTCTCCTTCCGCCGTCTGAAGCAGCTGCACAGCTCGGCCCTGCACCTTCCTGTCGGCTGGGGGAGGAGGGGAGGCGGGTGGCGAGGAGATCCCAACCGCCACACCCTTTGGTGGCGGCACTTTGGCGTTGGACAGGGATGGCCAAGGCAACTGGGCGATGTTGTCCGAGGAGCGCTGACCTTCCTTCCTCCCCACCTCCTCTGCCCCTCCCCCCCCTCTCTCTTTCTCGCGCGCTCTCTCTCTCTCTCTCTCTCTCTCTTGTATGCCCCCCTCCACCCCTCTTATCCTAGGATCCCTCCTCTCCATCCCGCACTGATCCCCATTCCTTCCTCTATTCAGTCCTCACTGACATCCCCTGTGCTTCCTTCCCCATCTACTTCCCCCCCAATCTATTCATCACCCTACCCACCTCGCATTGATTCTCTTGCCACCCCCCCCCCCCCATCTATCCTACACTGGTCCTCCAATTCATCCTGTACTGACCATTCCCATCCATCCTGCACTTCTCCCCCCCTTCATACTGAACTGACCCACCCTCCATTTACTCTGCACGAATCCCCCCATCCATCCTGTAGTAATCTCCCCATTCATCTTTTACTGATTGCCTATTCATCCTGTACTGATTCCCTCTTGCATCCTGTACTGATCCCTGCATGCATCCTATACTGATCCCCTCATTCATCCCGTACTGATCCCCCATTCATCTTATACTGATCCTCTCATTCATCCTGTAGTGATCTCCATTCATCCTGCACAGACCCTCCAATCCACACTGTCCTGACCCGCCCCCCCATTCATCCTGTACTGATCCCCCCCATTCAAGAAGAATAGGGGGAACAGTCTGAAGAAGGGTCTCCCTCTTCCCCCCCCCCCCCCCCCGCCATCTATCCACCCCCTGACCCTATTGTGCTTCATAGTCTTCAGAGCGAACATTGACTATGTTTGATAATGGAATGCCATCAAATGTGTTTTAATTCCCAATGTTATTATTTGTTTTGACACCTTTAAACATATTACCAAAGAACATTTGCTGCAGTTATGTCCTTTGGCCATCTCTTATCAGTTAGTGTAATGTTTAACCTATCGGATGGGTATAGTCGGTTTTTAACAGCTATTATCATAAAATGCCTTTAGAAATTTCCTTGCAACCTGTATATTTTGTTATGGATAAATTATGTGGGAAGCCAGAGTGTTTCTGTACCAATAGCAATGATGACCTATGCTATGGCCATGTCATGGTAATTTTCGGTCCTTCACAGAAAACATGCTTGCAGCAATCTGTAGTGTGCATGGTTAAGCATATATGTTACCATGGTCCAGGATTTATTGACACAGGTTGATCATATACTGAATAATCCAACCACATTTTGTTTGGAAGTGGAAAGAACTAATAGAAATTGCATTAATTGCAATGTGTAAAAATACACATTGTATTTTTACACATTGTATTATAATTTTGCTGCATGTCATTGTGGTATATATCATGTCTTGATTGGTGAATATGTTTAGTTGGTGAGTTATTTGAAGCAGAAATAATATGTAGACAAAAGTGCTGGAGGAACTCAGCGGATGGGGCAGCATGTATGGAGCGAAGGAAATAGGCAACGATTTGGGCCAAAACCCTTCTTCAGACTGATGGGTTTCGGCCTGAAACGTTGCCTATTTCCTTCGCTCCATAGATGCTGCTGCACCCACTGAGTTTCTCCAGCACTTTTGTCTACCTTCGATTTTCCAGCATCTGCAGTTCCTTCTTCAACATAATATGTGAATGCTTCATTGAGCATAATTCTGACTGGTAACTACACACTTCGTCCGAGCACATTATCACACGCGTCATGCAAACCATCTTAAATGACCACCTAAACTGTCATTTGGCAACCTAAAAAGCTGTCAAGGTTGCCCGGCTAGCAACAGGGAAAAAAAGTTAAGCGAGAGCCCTGCAAATGGTAGCTAATTGAGGAATGAAGTTGAACAGAGGAATCTAGGAATAACTGTGCATAGTTCCATGAAGGTGGAATCTCATGTTGATAGGGTGGTAAAGAAAGCTTTCGGTCTGCTGGCCTATATAAATCAGAGCATTGAGTATAGAAGTTGGGATGTAATGTTAAAATTGTACAAGGCATTGGTGAGGCCAATTCTGGAGTATGGTGTACAATTTTGGTCGCCAAATTATAGGAAAGATGTCAACAAAATAGCGAGAGTACAGAGGAGATTTACTAGAATGTTGCCTGGGTTTCAGCATCTAAACTTACAGAGAACAAGATAGGTCTTTATTCTTTGGAGCGCAGAAGGTTAAGGGGGGGGACTCGATAGAGGTCTTTAAAATGATGAGAGGGTTAGACAGAGTTGACGTGGATAAGCTTTTACCATGAGAGTAGGGAAGATTCAAACAAGAGGACTTGATTTGAGAATTAAGGGACAAAAGTTTAGGTGTAACATGAGAGGGAATTTCTTTACTCAGAGAGAGGTAGCTGTGTGGAATGAGTTTCCAGTGGAAGTGGTGGAGGCAGATTCGATTTTATCATTTCAAAATAAATTGGATAGGTATATGGACGGGAAATGAATGGAGGATTATGGTCTGAGTACAGGTAGATGGGACTAGGTGAGAGTAAGTGTTCGGCATGGACTAGAAGGGCTGTTTCCGTGCTGTAATTGTTATATGGTTATATGAGTGTTACGACTCCCGAACGCAGGTACTTCAGAGCCGCGTAACATAGTCAAAAACCAGGCTCAAGTTCAAGAAAATCTTTTATTTAATTTTTTTTTTTTTTTTAAATAATATTTTTATTAGAAGTAATCCATCATAACAATGGTATAAACAACTTTTCAAATACACAACCAACTTATTTCAATAAGTATACGGATATTACGAATAATTCTTATAACCCATTTTTCAGAAAATAGAAAAAAGAAAAGAATAGATTTTAATCAATAAGAATAGTGATTAAATAATAATTTTGATTATATAGAGAGAGAAAGAGAAAAGAAAGAACAAAAAATTGTTATATATATTCAATTAAAACAAAGTATTATATATATAAAAGATTATAGTATACATCTTAATAGCGAATAACACCATTTCAAATAACGATATCAATAGACATGTATACAAATTTAAAAAAAAGTAATTATTTTCATCTAATCTTGCCAGGTACCCATTGAGTTGTGATGCCAAGAACAGCTACCCCTTCAAATATTCTCTATATGGAGACCATATCTGTTCAAAGAGTTCATATTTGTCCATTAGGACAAATCTGATTCTTTCCAAATGCAACGTCTCCAACATTTCCACTGTCCACATTTTAATTGTGGGGCATAATGTTCCCTATTATCAAACGGTAATCCAAGAAATTTCTTTGGTTTACTGTTAATATATCAAATTTGAATCCGGAACTCCTAATATTATTAATTTTGGATCTGGATCCAGTTTAATTTTAAGAACTTCAGAGATAACTCTAAAGATTTCTGTCCAATAATAATTGAGTTTTATACATGTTACAAAACTATGTGTTAAATTAGCTTCCAAGTTCTGACATTTATCACATATAGGAGAAATGTTAGGATAAATTCTATTTCATTTCGTTTTTGAATAATGTAATCTGTGTAATACCTTAAATTGTATCAATATATGTCCAGCATTTAATGAGCAACGATCTATACGTTGTAGGCTTTCTTCCCAACTCTCCTTCGTTATAGATAAACCTATTTCATTTTCCCATGTTTGTCGATATATTTCCGAAGTTGGGATTTCCCTATCCAAGATAGTATTGTATATATACGCTATTAATTTTTCTGTATTTGGGTGTTTATTAAATAATTCATCTAATAATCCTGGTTTTCTATTTTTATAGTCTTGCATATTTGACTTAATTGTATTGGACAAGGGGTTTAGACACTAAAATGATTTAGGAATTAAAAGGATAGAACATCTTTACAAGAAAGGAAAATGTATTTCATTTTAAGAGTTACAGGATATCTATGGACTGCAGTCAAATAAGATATTTAGGTATTTATAGGATATCTATGCAATCCATAGATATCCTGTAACTCTTGAAATGAAAGAAATTGTCCTTTCTTGTAAAGGTGTTCTATCCTTTTAATTCCTAAATTATTCCAGTGTCTAAATCCCTTGTCCAATACAGAGGGCTTAAAACAAAGGATTATTCATAATTGGCAAAAGTGACAAATTATCCATATGTAGGGTCTTAACTATTTGTTTCCAAATACGTCTATTGCTATGAATTATAGGGTTATCACCATACGTTTTTTTTTGTACTTCCTTGGTGCAAAAAGAATCGAAACCTACAATCAAAAGGCAAACAGTCTTCTTTTTCCATCTTTAGCCAGCTTGGTTCATAATCTAAATTTACCAACCAAAAATTAATATTCTTAATCTGAACTGCCCAGAAATAATATAAGAAATTTGGTAGTGCTAGTCCACCATTTATTTTAGATTTACATAGATATTTTTTACTTATTCGATGATTTTTATAGTCCCAAATAAAACTATTAACCAAAGTATCTTTTTTTTTTAAACATTTTTTTATATAAAGGGATGGCTTGAAATAAATATAACAATTGTGGCAAAAAAAATCATTTTTATAGCATTTATTCTACCGATCATTGAAATAGGTAGTGTTTTCCAATATAATTTTTTTTTTTTTTTAGTTTATTTAACAATTGAGGGTAATTATATTTAAATAGACAGTTATAGGATTTAGATACATTAATTCCTAGATATTTAAATTTGTCCGTGACTATTTTAAGTGGGAATTGTTCTAGTATATTTAATTTTATTCCAGTTATAGGCATAATTTCACCTTTATTCCAGTTAATTCTATACCCAGAAAATGTGCCAAACATAGTTATAACATTAACATTAAGTAGATTGGGAATACTAATCTCCGGTTTTGTGATATAAATTAAGATGTCATCTACATATAGAGATATTTGATTCGTTGTAGTTTTGGTATTATATCCATATATTTTTGGTTCTGATCTAATCATTTTGGCTAATGGTTCTATTACCAGAGCAAATAGTAATGGTGATAACGGGTATCCTTGTCTACAACCCCTAAAGAGATTAAATTTTGCTGATAAACATTTGATTTGTTAATATTCTTGCAGTTGGATTCGAGTATATGATTTTTACCCATTTGGAAAATCTATCCCCCAGTTGAAATTTCTGCATTATTTTAAATAAATATGGTCATTCAACCTGGTCAAATGCTTTTTCAGCATCTAAGGATATGACAGCTAGTTCAATATCATTCACTCTTTTTGAGTATATGATATTGAATAGACGTCTCAGTTTATAAGATGAATAGTGTTTTGGGATAAAACCTGTTTGGTCACGATGTATTAAGTTATTAATCTCTAAACTTAGCCCCCAAGATAAAATTTTAGTTAGTATTTTTTGATCAGTGTTTAAAAGAGCTATTGCTCTGTATAACCATATAACCATATAACAATTACAGCACGGAGACAGGCCCTCTCGGCCCTTCCAGTCCGTGCCGACCATTTGTTTTCCCTAGTCCCATCTACCTGCACTCAGACCATACCCCTCCATTCCCTTCGCGTCCATATACCTATCCACTTTACTTTTAAATGTTAAAATCGATCCTGCCTCCACCACCTCTGCTGGAACCTCATTCCACACAGCCACCACCCTCTGAGTAAAGAAGTTCCCCCTCACGTTACCCCTAAACTTCTGTCCCTTAATTCTCATGTCATGCCCTCTTGTTTGAATCTTCCCTACCCTCAATGGGAAAAGCTTATCCACATCAACTCTGTCTATCCCTTTCATCATTTTAAAGACCTCAATCAAGTCCCCCCTTAACCTTCTGCGCTCCAAAGAATAAAGACCTAACTTGTTCAACCTTTCTCTGTAACATAGTTGCTGGAACCCTGGCAACATTCTAGTAAATCTCCTCTGTACTCTCTCTATTTTGTTGACATCCTTCCTATAACTAGGCGACCAAAATTGTACACCATACTCCAGAATTGGTCTTACCAATGCCTTGTACAATTTTAACATTACTTCCCTACTCCTATATTCAATGCTCTGATTTATAAAGGCCAGCACACCAAAGGCTTTCTTTACCACCCTATCTACATGCGATTCCACCTTCAGGGAACTATGCACAGTTATTCCTAGATCCCTCTGTTCCACAGCATTCCTCAATTCCCTACCATTTACCATGTACGTCCTATTTTGATTTGTCCTGCCAAGATGTAGCACTTCACACTTATCAGCATTAAACTCCATCTGCCATCTTTCAGCCCACTTTTCCAAATGGCCCAAATCTCTCTGTAGACTTTGAGAATCTACTTCATTATCCACAATACCACCTATCTTAGTATCATCTGCATACTTACTTATCCAATTTTCCACCCCATCATCCAGATCATTGATGTACATGACAAACAACAGTGGACCCAACACAGATCCTGAGGCACCCCACTGGTCACCGGCTTCCAACCTGACAAACAGCCATCCACCATTACTCTCTGACATCTCCCATTCAGCCACTGTTGAATCCATCTTGCTACTCCGCCATTAACACCCAAAGATTGAACCTTCTGAACCAACCTTCCATGGGGAACCTTGTCAAAGGCCTTACTGAAATCCATATAGACAACGTCCACTGCTTTACCCTCATCAATTTCCCTAGTTACCGCTTCAAAAAATTCAAGAAGGTTTGTCAAACATGACCTTCCAGGCACAAATCCATGTTGACTGTTCCTGATCAGACCCTGTTTATCCAGATGCTTATATATATTATCTCTAAGTATCCTTTCCATTAATTTGCCCACCACTGACGTCAAACTAATAGGTCTATAATTGCTAGGTTTATTCTTTGAACCCTTTTTAAACAATGGAACAACATGCGCAGTACGCCAATCCTCCGGCACTCTTCCCGTTTCTAATGACATTTGAAATATTTCTGTCATAGCTCCTGCTATTTCTACACTAACTTCCCTCAATGTCCTAGGGAATATCCTGTCAGGACCTGGAGACTATCCACCTTTATATTTTTCAAAAGTGTCAGTACTTCCTCCTCTTTGAATCTCATAGTTTCCATAGCTACTCTACTTTTTCCCCTTAACTCACAGAGTTCAATATCCTTCTCCTTGGTGAATACCGAAGAAAAGAAATTGTTCAATATCTCCCCATCTCTTTTGGCTCTGCAGATAGCTGTCCATTCTGGTTCTCTAATGGTCCAATTTTATCCCTCGTTATCCTTTAGCTATTAATATAGCTGTAGAAACCCTTTGGATTTACTTTCACCTTTCTTGCCAAAGCAACCTCATATCTTCTTTTAGCCTTTCTAATTTCTTTCTTAAGATTCTTTTTACATTCTTTATACTCCTCTAGCACATCATTTACTCCATGCCTCCTATAATTATTGTAGATATCTCTCTTTTTTCGAAACAAGTGTCTAATTTCCCTTGAAAACCATGGCTCTTTCCAATTTTTACTATTTCCTTTCAACCTAACAGGGACATAAAGATTCTGTACTCTTACAATTTCCCCTTTAAATGTCCTCCATTTCTCTTCTACATCCTTCCCATGAAACAAAGTGTCCCAATTCACTCCTTTAAAATCCTCACGCATTCCCTCAAAGTTAGCCTTTCTCCAATCAAAAATCTCCACTCTAGGCCCTGTTCTGACTCGCTCCATAATTATATTGAAACTAATGATATTGTGATCACTGGTCCTGAAGTGCTCACCAACGCATTACCTCCGTCACCTGTCCTGCCTCATTTCCTAACAGGAGGTCCAGCACTGTCCCTTCTCTGGTCGGTACCTCTATGTACTGCTGCAAAAAACTATCCTGCACACATTTTACAAACTCCAAACCATCAGCCCATTTACAGAATGTGTTTCCCAGTCTATTTTTGGGAAATTGAAATCTCCCACAATCACTACCTTGTGCTTACTACTAATATCTGCTATCTCCTTACATATTTGCTCTTCCAATTCTCGCTCCCCATTTGGCGGTCCATAGTACACCCCTAAAAGTGTTGCTACACCGTTCCCACTTCTCAGTTCCACCCAAATAGCCTCCCTAGACGAACCCTCTAATCTATCCTGCCAAAGCACTGCTGTAATATCCTCTCTGACAAGCAATGCAACACCTCCACCTCTGGTCCTCCAATTCTATCACCCCGGAAGCAACAAAATCCTGGAATATTTAGTTTCCAATCACAGCCCTCCTGCAACCATGTTTCACTGATTGCCACAACATCATATTTCCAGGTGTCAATCCAGGCTCTAAGTTCATCCACCTTACTTACAATGCTCCTAGCATTAAAATATGCACATTTTATAAACCCACCATCCTTTATTTCTCTGTCTATTATCTTTTTCATCTTTCTCGCCTACATTTTGGGTCCGAGTGCTTCCCTTCTCTGCCTCTTGCCCCACACCCTGTCCCCTAGCCCCCTCTACCCGAGTCCCTTCCCCCAGCCTTTCTAGTTTAAAGTCTCCCCAGTAGCCTTTGCAAATCTCCCTGCCAGGATATTGGTCCCCTTCGGGTTCAAGTGCAACCCGTCCTCTGCGTACAGATCATGCCTTCCCCAAAAGAGGGTCCCAGTGATCAAGAAACTTGAATCGCTGCCCACTGCACCAGTCCCTCAGCCACGCATTTAGCCTCCACCTCATTTCATTCCTACTCTCACTGTCACGCGGCACAGGCAGTAATCCTGAAATCGTTACCCTTTTGGTCCTTCTCTTTAACTTTCCCCCCAACTCCCTGAATTCTCCCTTCAGGACCTTGTCACTTTTTCTGCCTATGTCATTGGTACCTATGTGTACCACAACATCAGGCTCCTCTCCCTCCCTTATCAGAATCTTTTGTACACGTTCTGACACATGCGAGACCCTGGCACCAGGGAGGCAAACTACCATCCGGGTCTCCCGACTGCGTCCACAGAATCGCCTATCCGACCCCCTAACTATAGAGTCCCCTATTACAATTGCCCTCCTCTTTTTGCTACCCTTCTGAGCATCAGGGCCGGTCTCTGTGCCGGAGGCCCGGCCGCTGTTGCTGCCCCCAGCTAGGCTATCCCCTCCAATCGTACTCAAACCCGAGTACCTATTTTCCAGTTGTACGGTCACAGGGGTACTCTCTAGCCCCTGCTTCTGCACCTTGCCCTTCCTAACCGTGACCCACTTGTCTGCCTCCTGTGGTCTGGGAGTGACTACCTCCCTGTAGCTCCTCTCTATGGAGCTACAGGGAGGTATGACCCAGGGTCTTCCAAATCTTTATCAGCTTTAGGGATAAGTGTAATTGTAGATTCATTTAATGATTCTGGTAACTTTCCTTGTAAACGTGGAGAGATCAGATCATAAAACTTCTTATAAAATTCAACACTTAAGCCATCAGGGCCTGCGGCTTTTCCATTATTTAATGATCCAATTGATTCTTCAATATCTTTTACTGATATATCAGCATTTAACAAGTGTCTACCTTCCTGATCCAAACTATTAATATGACATTCTTGTAGGAATGTTTCCATTCCATCTGATTGTCCTGCTAGTTTAGATGAGTAAAGATTTTGATAATATTGTAAAAATGTATCATTGATATCTTTTGGAAAAGTCAATATTTTCTTCTTGTTCGGATCTAATTTTATGTATCATTTTCTCCTCATCTAATTTTCTAAGCTGGCGTGCCAGTAATTTTTGTGGTTTATCCCCAAATTCAAAGTGTACTTGTTTAGTCTGTTGAAAAGTTTAATAATCTGATTTTAATATATTTTTATTTAGCTTATATTTTAATGATGCAATTTTATTACTTAGCCCCTTTGAAGGGGATATTGCCATTTTCAATATCTAATTGTTTTATTTCATTTTCCAACTTTTGTTGATTCTTTCATTGATGATCTATCTAAATAATTATCTAAGGTACAATTAAAATCACCTCTAATTATTAGATTATGTTGAGTGGATATAGGGATATTGTTAATATTTTCTTGAAGAATAATGGGTTATCAAAATTAGGACCATATATATTCATAAGGATTACTTTTTTAGAATGTAATTCGTCTGTAATTATTATATATATCTACCCTCAACGTCTTCTATTATTGAGCTTTGTTTAAAAGGTATACCTTTACGAATAATTATTGCTACCCCTCTAGACTTATGTGTAAATGAAGAGTGATATACTTTGGAAATCCAATTTGCTGTTAATCTATACTGCGCGTCTTTTTTAAGGTGTGTCTCTTGGAGAAAAATAATATCAGATTTCAATCTATTTAATTGAGCTAAAACCTTACCTCTTTTAATTGGTTCATTAATTCCCCTTAACATTCCAACTACAGAAGGTGATTCCATCACCCCCAATCCTAGTATTTATGTCATACATGTTATTATTAAGGTGGTTTATAATGGAGTAGATGTCTCAGCTCCTCTAACCCAATCCTATACCCAAACCTCAGATCGATGAAATTTAATATCTGTGTCATTGTCTTATACACATGTCTCTTTAAACTAACTATATAATACCAATCATACTTAAATCTATATAATATATAATATGAAATAAAATACATAATATAAAAGTAATAATAACAAGTGAGTAAAGTAAGTGATGTTATTAAAGTGTAAGGAGAAAAAAAAGTGACTACAACTATAATTAGTGCAGTTAGTATTAGTGTAAGCCACACTAGCGTGGCTATTAATCTACGGACTTCCGTGAAAAAAAAAAATTGTTAATAGTTCCAGCTCTGTTTTTGCCTAAAGGGCTATATATGTCGGGGTGGGGTATTAAATTGATATACTTAATAATTAATAATACTACTAATATCAAATATAGATAGTGTCATAGCACTATATTAGGAGAGCTCACATACATTTTTAAGGGGTAGTTAATACAAAACTATATTTATTAATAATCCATCCATCCCTCCTTGACTCCAAGATAGGGACTTCCGGTGGTGCTATGGAGTGAGTGGAACTCGCGCCATTCAGCTCCGCTAAAAATTGTATAAAAAAACGGGGGTAAAAGAGGTTAACTGAAACTACTCACCAGAGGAGAACGGGTGTGAATGGTTCCAGTAGCGTTAAAAAGGTACATGACGTCATCAGGCGCGCGACTTTACTAAGAAAATGTCGATGCATCGCTCCTCCCCCACCAAGGGAAAAAGCTTGTGAAGAAGGAAGTAGGCCTCACTGGAGCCGCAGGTTCGAGTTTGAATGCCTCCCAGGAAGATATTTTAAAGATGGATGATCTCAAAAAAACTATTATGGGTGAGCTAAAGCAAATGCTTAAGGATATGAAAAAAGAATATAAAGAGGAAATAAAGACTTTAAGAGCTGATATTTTGGTGTATCATGAAAATTTGAAAGAAGAGTTCAACAAATAAGTTATAGCCACTGTGAAGACTATGATGGCCGAAAGATAAAGCGGGTACTGATTTGCAACAACAGTTGGATGACGTAAATCGTAAATTATTCCCGGGATGGCACGACTGCCATATGAAGAAAGACTGGATAGACTCGGCTTGTACTCGCTGGAATTTAGAAGATTGAGGGGTGATCTCATAGAGACTTACAAAATTCTTAAGGGGTTGGACAGGCTAGATGCAGGAAGATTGTTCCCGATGTTGGGGAAGTCCCGACAAGGGGTCACAGTTTAAGGATAAGGGGGAAGTCTTTTAGGACCGAGATGAGAAAATCGTTTTTCACACAGAGAGTGGTGAATCTGTGGAATTCTCTGCCACAGAAGGTAGTTGAGGCCAGTTTGTTGGCCATATTTAAGAGGGAGTTGGATGTGGCCCTTGTGGCTGAAGGGATCAGAGGGTATGGAGAGAAGGCAGGTACAGGATATTGAGTTGGATGATCAGCCATGATCATATTGAATGATGGTGCAGGCTCGAAGGGCCGAATGGCCTGCTCCTGCACCTAATTTCTATGTTTTCTATGTAAAACTGGTGAGATGGAGTTGCTGCTGGATACCAAGTTAGAACCTATTAAAACCTCACTTAACCAACAAAATGATGTAATAAAAGAATTGACCGAATCAGCCGAGAAGCGTCTTGCCGAGAACGAGCGTTTATCAGAATTATTACACAAAATAACTGAGAAATGCATTGACTTAGAGGGACGTCAAAGGCGTCAGAATCTGCGTATTGTTGGATTGAGTGAAGGCCGAGAGGGAAATCAAAACCCTCGAAAATTTGCTGCAAAATTTGCTAAAAGATATTCTGAACTTGGACCAAGAACCTCTGCTGGGCCGAGCACACAGGGCATTGAGATATACCCCTAGGAGAGATGCTCCCCCAAGACAGATGATTGTGAAGGTGGCTTACGATCATGTTTTTGAAGATATGATCAAGATAATAATACGTAAGAAAAATCTCAAATATGAGGCAGACAGCATCAGTATCTTCAGAGATTACCCTGTGGAAGTGGCCAAGAGAAGATCTTTATTTACAGAAACAAGAGGTATCCTGAGGAACATAAAGACTCTGAGATATGGCCCGATGTAGCCGGCAACATTAAGAGTAGCTTATGATAACAAGGAGCACCACTTCACCAAACATACAGAAGCTCTTGAATTCGCTCGAAACATTCAGAGAAACTGGAAGAGGAAGAAGTAGAGGAAGAAGTAGATTAAGATGAAGAATACTGAATATTATTGATCACTTACCTGATGATACTGCCCATCCACAGAAAATGGAGGATTCATACTGAAGGAGGATCCGCAGGGAAGGAGGAAGGAACAATGGACATGGACTTTTATTTAATTAAAACTCAAAACCTGATTCAAACAGCCCAGACAAGGACAAGAATAAACTAATAAACAAAGATAACAGTCCTCCAGCCAGCCTCGCAATGGGCTGTCGATCTAGAGTCTCTAACCTGCCTAAATGGAAATAAACCTGAAACAAAATACACGAAAACCCTCAGGTCAGCCCTTATCTGTCCCAATTCAATATTAATTAACAAATGTAGGTAATGATACACAAAGTTCTATGCCATGTGGCCAGGCCACCTGCAGTTCAAACCACCGTCTGTTCATGAGTCAGTGTCGATGAAGAGAGAGAGAATTCTGGGAGACTCCTGGTATTTAAGCTTCCGATGAGTCACTCATCACCTGATGCAGCTTGGCCAATCGGGTGCAGGAGCCCTTAACCCCTTGATTCCTGACTCCCAGCCACGGGGCCTGCACTCAGGAGAGAAACAGACGAGTTAAGTACATAGCATTCACCAGAGAGAGGGGAGGGGGAAGTACCTAACAATGGGTAAGAGTGTTGTAAAAACAAGCCTGAAGGCTTTGTGTCTCAATGCAAGGAGCATTCGTGGTAAGGTGGATGAGTTGAATGTGCAGATAGTTATTAATGAATATGATATAGTTGGGATCAGGGAGACATGGCTTCAGGGTGACCAAGGCTGGGAGCTGAACATCCAGGGATATTCAATATTCAGGAGGGATAGACAGAAAGGAAAAGGATGTGGGGTAGCATTGCTGGTTAGAGAGGAGATCAATGCAATAGAAAGGAAGGACATTAGCTTGGAGGATGTGGAATCGATATGGGTAGAGCTGCGAAACACTAAGGAGCAGAAAACGCTAGTGAGAGTTGTGCACAGGCTACCTAACAGTAGTAGTGGAGTTGAGGATGGCATCAAACAGGAAATTGGAAATGCGTGCAACAAAGGTAAAACAGTTATAATGGGTGACTTTAATCTACATATAGATTGGGTGAATCAAATTGGCAGGGGTGCTGAGGAAGAGGATTTCTTGGAATGTTTGCAGGATAGTTTTCTAAACCAACATGTAGAGGAACCAACGAGAGAACAGGCTATTCTAGACTCGGTGTTGAGTAATGAGGAAGGGTTAGTTAGCAGTCTTGTTGTGCGTGGCCCCTTGGGCAAGAGTGACCATAATAAGATGGAGTTCTTCATTAGGATGGAGAGTGACAGAGTTAATTCAGAAACAAGGGTTCTGAACTTAAAGAAAGGTAACTTTGAGGGTATGGGACTTGAATTGGCCAAGATAGACTGGCAATTGATTCTTAAAGGGTTGACGGTGGATAGGCAATGGAAGACATTTAAAGACCACAATTGTTCATTCCAGTTTGGCAAAAGAATAAATCAGGAAAGTAGTGCATCCGTGGATAACAATGGAAATCAGGGATAGTATCAAAACAAAAGATGAAGCATACAAATTAGCCAGAAAAAGCAGCCTACCAGAGGACTGGGAGAAATTCAGAGTTCAGTAGAGGAGGACAAAGGGCTTAATTAGGAAAAGGAAAATAGATTATGAAAGAAAACTGGCAGGGAACATAAAAACTGACTGCAAAAGTTTTTATCGATATGTGAAGAGAAAAAGATTAGTTAAAACAAATCTAGGTCCCTTGCAGTCAGAAACAGGTGAATTGATCATGGAGAGCAAGGACATGGCAGACCAATTGAATAACTACTTTGGTTCTGTCTTCACTAAGGAAGACATAAATAATCTGCCGGAAATAGCAGGGGACCGAGGGGTCAAATGAGATGGTGGAACTGAGTGAAATCCAGGTTAGTCGGGAAGTGGTGTTAGGTAAAATTGAATGGATTATAGGCCGATAAATCCCCAGGGCCAGATAAGCTGCATCCCAGAGTGCTTAAGTAAGTAGCCCCAGAAATAGTGGATGCATTAGTGATAATTTTTGAAAACTCTTTAGATTCTGGAGTAGTTCCTGAGGATTGGAGGGTAGCTAATGTAACGCCACTTTTTAAAAAAGGGAGGGAGAGAGAAAATGGGGAATTACAGACCAGTTAGTCTAACATCAGTAGTGGGGAAAATGCTAGAGTCAGTTATTAAAGATGGGATAGCAGCACATTTGGAAAGTGGTGAAATCATTGGACAAAGTCAGCATGGATTTATGAAAGGTAAATCATGTCTGAAGAATCTTATAGAATTTTTCGAGGATGTAACTAGTAGAGTGGATAAGGGAGAACCAATGGATGTGTTATATCTGGACTTTCAGAAGGCTTTCGACAAGGTCCCACATAAGAGATTAGTATGAAAACTTAAAGCACACGGTATTGGGGGTTCAGTATTGATGTGGATAGAGAACTGGCTGGCAGACAGGAAGCAAAGAGTAGGAGTAAACGGGTCCTTTTCAGAATGGCAGGCAGTGACTAGTGGGGTACCGCAAGGCTCAGTGCTGGGACCCCAGCTATTTACAACATATATTAATGATTTGGACGAGGGAATTGAATGCAACATCTCCAAGTTTGCGGATGACATGAAGCTGGGGGGCAGTGTTAGCTGTGAGGAGGATGCTAGGAGGCTGCAATGTGAATTGGATAGGTTGGGTGAGTGGGCAAATGCATGGCAGATGCAGTATAATGTGGATAAATGTGAGGTTATCCACTTTGGTGGCAAGAACAGGAAAGTAGACTATTATCTGAATGGTGGCCGATTAGGAAAAGGGGAGATGCAACGAGATCTGGGTGTCATGGTACACCAGTCATTGAAAGTAGACATGCAGCTGCAGCAGGCAGTGAAGAAAGCGATTGGTATGTTGGCATTCATAGCAAAAGGATTTGAGTACAAGAGCAGGGAGGTTCTACTGCAGTTGTACAGGGCCTTGGTGAGACCACACCTGGAGTATTGCGTACCGTTTTGGTCTCCTAATCTGAGGAAAGACATTCTTGCCATAGAGGGAGTACAGAGAAGGTTCACCAGACTGATTCCTGGGATGGCAGGACTTCCATATGAAGAAAGACTGGATAGACTCGTACTCGCTAGAATTTAGAAGATTGAGGGGGGATATTATAGAAACTTACAAAATTCTTAAGGGGTTGGACAGGCTAGATGCAGGAAGATTGTTCCCGATGTTGGGGAAGTCCAGAACAAGGGGTCACAGTTTAAGGATAAGGGGGAAGTCTTTTAGGACCGAGATGAGAATTTTTTTTTTTCACACAGAGCGCGGTGAATCTGTTGAATTCTCTGGCACAGAAAGTAGTTGAAGCCAGTTTATTAGCTATATTTAAAAGGGAGTTAGATGTGACCCTTGTGGCTAAAGGGATCAGGGGGCATGGAGAGAAGGCAGGTACAGGATACTGAGTTGGATGATCAGCCATGATCATATTGAATGATGGTGTAGGCTCGAAGGGCCGAATGGCCTACTCCTGCACCTATTTTCTATGTTTCTATGTCCTTTTAAAGCAGGTTGGAAACTCAGACCTCAGATGTGAGAGGTTGAAAATGTCCGTAAAAACTCTCGGCAGTTGGTCCGCCCCTCTGAAGGATCTTCTGAAGTCCGCCTCTTTGACTGTGACTGAAATATCATCACAGCGAATGTGGACTCGGGAAGGGACATCAGTGTTCTCCATATCAAAGCATGCATGAAATGCATTCAGCTCGTCAAGGAGTGATGCTTCGCTGACATTTGAGCTGCCTCCTGATTTTGGCTTGCAGGAGGTGGTGGCATTCAAGCCCTGCCACAGTTGCCGAACATCCGTTATCCTCCAGCTCGGAGCAGAATTTCCTTTTGGCTTTTTATGATGGCCTTACCAAGGTCGTATCTGGACTTCTTGTAGTCCTCTGCTTCGCCAGACCTGAATGCCAGGGATTTGGTCTTCAGAAGATTGCGTATCTCATGGTTCATCCAAGGCTTCTGGTTAGGAAACACTCAGAACTGTAAGCAATACTCCAGGTGTGGCCTCACCAAGGCCCTGTACAACTGCAGTAGAACCTCCCTGCTCTTATACTCAAATCCTTTTTGCTGTGAATTCTAACATACCATTCGCTTTCTTCACTGCCTACTTTCAATGACTGGTGTACCATGACACCCAGATCACGTTGCATCTCCCCTTTTCCTAATCGGCCACCATTCAGATAATAGTCTACTTTCTTGTTTTTGCCACCAAAGAGGAGAACCTCACATTTATCCACATTATACTGCATCTACCATGCATTTGCCCACTCACCCAACCTATCCAAATCACCTTGCAGTCCTCCACACATTTCTTTATGAAGTCTATAGCGACTGGCGTATTCAATTCAGGTCCGTTGCCGAGTCCCTGAACATTGCCCAGTCTACAGACTCCAAACAGTCCTGGAGTGAGAGATGCAGAGACAGAGTGGGTGTCCTTGTACACTGGTCACTGAAAGTTGGCGTGCAGGTACAGCAGGCAGTGAGGAAAGCTAATGGAATGTTGGCTTCATAACAAGAGGATTTCAGTATAGGAGCAGAGAGGTTTTTCTGCAGTTGTATAGGGCTCTGGTAAGACCACATCTGGAGTATTGCGTACAGTTTTGGTCTCCTAATTTGAGGAAGGACATCCTTATGATTGAGGCAGTGCAGCGTAGGTTCACGAGATTGATCCCTGGGATGGCGGGACTGTCATATGAGGAAAGATTGAAAAGTCCAGGCTTGTATTCATTGGAGCTTTGAAGGATGAGGGGGAACTTATAGAAACATAAAATTATAAAAGGACAGGACAAGCTAGATGCAGGAAAAATGTTCCCAATGTTGGGCGAGTCTAGAACCAGGGGCCACAGTCTTAGAATAAAGGGGAGGCCATTTAAGACTGATGTGAGAAAAAACATTTTCACTCAGAGTTGTGAATTTGTGGAATTCCCTGCCACAGAGGGAAGTGGAGGCCAAAACACTGGATGGACTTGAGAGAGAGTTAGATAGAGCTCTAGGAGCTATTGGAATCAGGGATATGGGGAGAAGGCAGGCACGGGTTATTGATTGGGGACGATCAGCCATGATCGCAGTAAATGGCGGTGCTGACTCAAAGGGCCAAAAGGCCTCCTCCTGCACATATTTTCTATGTTTCTATGAGAGAGAGACAGAGGGAGATTCAGAGAGGATGGAGAGACACAGAGAGAGAGACAGAGAGAAACAGAGCGAGACAGAGAGTGTGTGAGAGACAGAGATAGACTGAGAGACAGAGAGAGAGACAGAGAAGGGACAGAGAGAGAGAGAGAGACGGTAAGAGAGCGAGGGAGAGACAGAGAGAGGGTGAGAGGCAGAGAGAGAGACAGAGAGAGAGAGAGACAGAGAGAGAGAGATAGAGAGAGATAGAGAGAGATAGAGAGAAGGAGAGAGAGAGAGAGAGAGAGAGAGAGAGGAGAGGCAGAGACGGAGAGAGAGAGAGAGAGAGGGAGAGACAGAGTGTGGGAGAGAAAAGAGAGAGGGAGAGACAGAGTGTGTGAGAGAGAGAGAGAGGGAGAGACAGAGAGTGAGAGAGACAGAGTGAGAGACACAGAGGGAGAGAGATACAGAGTGAGAGACGAAGAGAGAGAGAGAGAGACAGGGAGAGACGGAGAGAGAGAGAGAGAGAGAGAGAGAGAGAGAGAGACAGACAGACAGACAGACAGACAGACAGACAGACAGACAGACAGACAAAGATTGTAGTCAGGATCGAGCCCAGGTCTCTGGTGAGAGGCACCAGCTGTAACGCTGCGCCACTGTGCCATGCAGAATTATATAACGGTTTCCGCCACCATAAATGCACCCAATATGTGCTAGTAAAGTTATTAATTAGTAATGTCCTGTTTGCCAGCTTGTTAACCCTCTGTGCTCCCCTCCTGCAGGGTTTAGGAGCCGTTGCTGTGGACGGAGAGACGGGGACGTGAGCGGCCATTGAGGGCAGCCAGGGTGCCGGTGAGCCCCCCAATCTGCTCGGTGTGCGGGCTGAGCTTCGATGGAGGACCACATGACGGGGCACAACAAGGAGAAGCGTCATGAGTGTGACGTATGTGGCAAGGCCTGGCAGAAGCCGAGCCGGCTGGAGGCCCACCGGCGGGTCCAGTGAGCGGCCCTTCATCTGCAGCGACTGCGGCAAAGGCTTCAAGTCATCGCTGAACCTGAATCAGCACGGGCGCATGCACACCGGGGAGCGGCCCTACACCTGCAGAGACTGCGGCAAGGGCTTTACCTGCTGGTGCACCAGCGCATCCACACCGGTGAGCGTCCCTTCAGCTGCGCCCAGTGCGGCAAGGACTTCACCCAGTCCAGCAGCGTGCTGAAGCACCAGCGCACCCACACCAGCGAGCGTCCCTACATCCTGCACCCAGTGCGGCAAGGGCTTCACCCAGTCCAGTCTCCTGCGGGAGCACCAGCACACCCACACCAGCAGGCGGCCCTACACCTGCGGCCAATGCGACAAGGGCTTCACCTGCTCCTCCAAGCTACTGTCCCACCTGCGGGTGCACAACGGCGACTGTCCCATCCCCAGCCCGGTGTGTGAAGAGCACTTTGCCAGGGCCTCCCATGCCCTGTCTCACCAACGCGTGCACACCAGTGGCCAGCCGTACGACTGCCCGTACTGCGGTGAGGAGTTTAACAGCTCACGGGGGTTGTGGCAGCACCAGCAGACCCACACTGGTGGGCAGCTGCTCCCACTGTGACAAGAACACATGGGGGCTGCGGGAGCACCAGCGGATACACACCAGAGAGAGACCCGTTGTGTGCGCTGAGTGTGGCAAGGGTTTTACCCACATGTCCAGCCTATGGCTGCACCAGTGTACCCACAGCGGTGAGCGTCCCTTCCCCTGCCCGTACTGTGGTAAGGGCTTCGCCCGCCTTGACCACCTGCTTGAGCACCAGCGAGTCCACACCGGCCAGTGCCCCTTCACCTGCCCGTTCTGTGACAAGGCTTTTGCCCGCTCCTCCAGCCTGCTGGCACACCGCCACGTGGATAGATAGGCGCTGTTTAGGTAAACACAAAATGCTGGAAGGAATGGGTAACGTTACGGGTCATTTCTTTAATCACCCATTCCATCTCTCCAGAGATGCTGCCTGTCCCGCTGAGTTACTCCAGCATTTGTGTCCCTTTTTGTAAACCAGCATCTGCAGTTCCTTGTTTTTAAACCATTCTGGTTAACCATGTCTGCACAAATGTTTCCTTTCCTACAAGGGTCTTTCCTCTGAGATGATTCTATAGCAACATGCCCACTCTTGCCTTTGTGAAGAGACTGACGGTTTGTACTGCAAGATATGATGGACAAATAATGGATTAGCTGCACAAAAGAAAGACTCAACGCATTTATGCCTTGCGTAACAAATAAAGCAAGTTTTTCCTGACCTCACTGTGTTCTTCGGAATTTATCTTGTGCTTTCAATAATGAAAGAAAATGCCAACCATCCCCATAATGATAAGAAATCATTCTCGCCTCCATGCATATCTGTAGCCGTAGGGCAGTTGGACACCTCCCCACTGCTTCAAAGGTAGTTCCTGCACTTGGCAATATCGTTTGGTGTTTGGCAGCTGAAACACGGTGGCGGGGCTACAGACAGCCCGGCACCCGGGTGAATCACCCCATGTGGGGGTCCGGGGGGGGTGAATCACTCCGGTGTGTGGGTCGGGGGGGGTGAATCACCTTGCTGTGTGGGTCATGGGGGTGGGTGAATCCTGGTGAATCAAACTATGCACAGTGTTCCTAGATCCCTCTGTTCAACTGCATTCCTCAATTCGCTACCATTTACCAAATACGTCCTATTTTGATTTGTCCTGCCATGATGTAGCACCTCACACTTATCAGCATTAAACTCCATCTGCCATCTTTCAGCCCACTCTTCCAAATGGCCTAAATCTCTCTGTAGACTTTGAAAATCTGCTTCATTATCCACAACACCACCTATCTTAGTATCATCTGCATACTTACTAATCCAATTTACCACACCACCCTCCAGATTATTGATGTATATGACAAACAACAGTGGACCCAACACAGATCCCTGAGGCACCCCACTAGTCACTAGCCTCCAACCTGATAAACAGCCATCCACCATTACTCTCTGACATCTCCCATTCAGGCACTGTTGAATCCATCTTGCTACTCCACCATTAATACCCAGCAATTGAACCTTCTTAACCAACCTTCCATGTGGAACCTTCATAAAGGCCTTACTGAAATCCATATAGACAACATCCACCACTTTACCCTCATAAATTTCCCTAGTAACCTCTTCAAAAAATTCAAGACGTTTAGTCAAACATGACCTTCCAGGCACAAATCCACGTTGACGGTTCCTAATCAGACCCTGTTTATCCAGATGCTTATATATATTATCTCTAAGTATCCTTTCCATTAATTTGCCCACCACTGACGTCAAACTAACAGGTCTATAATTGCTAGGTTTACTCTTAGAACCATTTTTATACAATAGCACAACATACACAGTACGCCAATCCTCCGGCACTATTCCCATTTGTAATGACATTTGAAATATTTCTGTCATAGCCCCTGCTATTTCTACACTAACTTCCCTCAATGTCCTAGGGAATATCCAGTCGGGTCCTGGCGACTTAACCACTTTTATATTTTTCAAAAGTGTCAGTACTTCCTCTTCTTTGAATCTCAGTTTCCATAGCTACTCTACTTTTTTCCCTTACCTCACAGAGTTCAATATCCTTCTCCTTGGCGAATACCGAAGAAAATAAATTGAGCAATATCTCCCCCATCTCTTTTGGCTCTGCAGATAGCTGTCCATTCTGGTTCTCTAATGGTCCGATTTTATCCCTCGTTATCCTTTTGCTATTAATATAGCTGTAGAAACCCTTTGGATTTACTTTCACCTTACTTGACAAAGCAACCTTATATCTTCTTTTAGCTTTTCTAATTTCTTTCTTAAGGTTATTTTTGCATTCTTTATACTCCTCAAGCACCTCATTTTGGTCTCCTAATCTGAGGAAAGACATAGAAACATAGAAACATAGAAATTAGGTGCAGGAGTAGGCCATTCAGCCCTTCGAGCCTGCACCGCCATTCAATATGATCATGGCTGATCATCCAACTCAGTATCCCGTACCTGCCTTCTCTCCATACCCTCTGATCCCCTTAGCCACAAGGGCCACATCCAACTCACTCTTAAATATAGCCAATGAACTGGCCTCAACTACCCTCTGTGGCAGAGAGTTCCAGAGACTCACCACTCTCTGTGTGCAAAAAGTCTTTCTCATCTCGGTCTTAAAGGATTTCCCCCTTATCCTTAAGCTGTGACCCCTTGTCCTGGACTTCCCCAACATCGGGAACAATCTTCCTGCATCTAGCCTGTCCAACCCCTTAAGAATTTTGTAAGTTTCTTATAAGATCCCCTCTCAATCTCCTAAATTCCAGAGAGTATAAACCGAGTCTATCCAGTCTTTCTTCATAAGACAGTCCTGACATCCCAGGAATCAGTCTGGTGAACCTTCTCTGCACTCCCTCTATGGCAATAATGTCCTTCCTCAGATTTGGAGACCAAAACTGTACGCAATACTCCAGGTGTGGTCTCACCAAGACCCTGTACAACTGAAGTAGAACCTCCCTGCTCCTGTACTCAAATCCTTTTGCTATGAAAGCTAACATACCATTCACTTTTTTCACTGCCTGCTGCACCTGCATGCCTACTTTCAATGACTGGTGTACCATGACACCCAGGTCTCGCTGCATCTCCCCTTTTCCTAATCGGCCACCATTTAAATAATAGTCTGCTTTCCTGTTTTTGCCACCAAAGTGGATAACCTCACATTTATCCACATTATACTGCATCTGCCAAACATTTGCCCACTCACCCAGCCTATCCAAGTCACCTTGCAGTCTCCTAGCATCCTCCTCACAGCTAACACTGCCCCCCAGCTTAGTGTCATCCGCAAACGTGGAGATATTGCCTTCAATTCCCTCATCCAGATCATTAATATATATTGTAAATAGCTGGGGTCCCAGCACTGAGCCCTGCGGTACCCCACTAGTCACTGCCTGCCATTGTGAAAAGGACCCGTTTACTCCTACTCTTTGCTTCCTGTTTGCCAGCCAGTTCTCTATCCACATCAATACTGAACCCCTAATACCGTATGCTTTAAGTTTGTATACTAATCTCTTATGTGGGACCTTGTCGAAAGCCTTCTGGAAGTCCAGATATACCACATCCACTGGTTCTCCCTTATCCACGCTACTAGTTACATCCTCGAAAAATTCCACAAGATTCGTCAGACATGATTTACCTTTCGTAAATCCATGCTGACTTTGTCCAATGATTTCACCACTTTCCAAATGTGCTGCTATCCCATCTTTAATAACTGACTCTAGCAGTTTCCCCACTACCGATGTTAGACTAACTGGTCTGTAATTCCCCGTTTTCTCTCTCCCTCCCTTCTTAAAAAGAGGGGTTACATTTGCTACCCGCCAATCCTCAGGAACTACTCCAGAATCTAAAGAGTTTTGAAAGATTATCACTAATGCATCCACTATTTCCTGAGCTACTTCCTTAAGTACTCTGGGATGCAGCCTATCTGGCCCTGGGGATTTATCGGCCTTTAATCTATTCAATTTACCCAACACCACTTCCCGACTGACCTGGATTTCACTCAATTCCTCTTTGACCCACAGTCCCCTGCTATTTCCGGCAGATTATTTATGTCTTCCTTAGTGAAGACGGAACCAAAGTAGTTATTCAATTGGTCCGCCATATCCTTGTTCCCCATGATCAACTCACCTGTTTCTGACTGCAAGGGACCAACATTTGTTTTAACTAACCTCTTTCTCTTCACATATCTATAAAAAACTTTTGCAGTCAGTTTTTATGTTCCCTGCCACTTTTCTTTCATAATCTATTTTTCCTTTCCTAATTAAGCCCTTTGTCCTCCTCTGCTGGTCTCTGAATTTCTCCCAGTCCTCTGGTATGCTGCTTTTTCTGGCTACTTTATACGCATCATCCTTTGCTTTGATACTATCCCTGATTTCCCTTGTTATCCAAGGATGCACTACCTTCCCCGATTTATTCTTTTGCTAAACTGGGATGAACAATTTTTGTAGTTCATCCATGCAGTCTTTAAATGTCTTCCATTGTATATCCACCGTCAACCCTTTTAGAATTAATTGCCAGTCAATCTTGGCCAATTCACATCTCATACCCTCAAAGTTACCTTTCTTTAAGTTCAGAACCATTGTTTCTGAATTAACAATGTCACTCTCCATCCTAATGAAGAACTCAACCATATTATGGTCACTCTTGCCCAAGGGGGCACGTACAACAAGACGGCTAACTACCCTTCCTCATTACTCAAAACCCAGTCTAAAATAGCCTGCTCTCTCGTTGGTTCCTCTACATGTTGATTTAGATAAACTATCCCGCATACATTCCAACAAATCCTCTTCCTCAGCACCCCTGCCAATTTGATTAACCCAATCTATATGTAGATTGAAGTCACCCATTATAACTGTTTTGCCTTTGTCGCACGCATTTCTAATTTCCTGTTTGATACCATCCCCAACTTCTCTGCTACTGTTAGGTGGCCTGTACACAACACCCACCAGCGTTTTCTGCCCCTTAGTGTTTTGTAGCTCTACCCATACCGATTCCACATCCTCCAAGCTAATGTCCTTCCTTTCCATTGCGTAATCTCCTCTCTAACCAGCAACGCTACCCCACCTCCTTTTCCTTTCTCTCTATCCCTCCTGAATATTGAATATCCCTGGATGTTCAGCTCCCAGCCTACGTCACCCTGGAGCCATGTCTCCGTGATCCCAACTATATCATAATCATTAATATCTATCTGCACGTTCAACTCGTCCACCTTATTACGAATACTCCTTGCATTCTTGCCATAGAGGGAGTACAGAGAAGGTTCACCAGACTGATTCCTGGGATGTCAGGACTTTCATATGAAGAAAGACTGGATAGACTCGGCTTGTACTCGCTAGAATTTAGAAGATTGAGGGGATCTTATAGAAACTTACAAAATTCTTAAGGGGTTGGACAGGCTAGAAGTAGGAAGATTGTTCCCAATGTTGGGGAAGTCCAGAACAAGGGGTCACAGTTTAAGGATAAAGAGGAAGTCTTTTAGGACCGAGATGAGAAAAACAATTTTCACACAGAGATTGGTGAATCTGTGGAATTCTCTGCCACAGAAGGTAGTTGAGGCCAGTTTATTGGCTATATTTAAGAGGGAGTTGATGTGAACCTTGTGGCTAAAGGGATCAGGGGGTATGGAGAGAAGGCAGGTACTGGATACTGAGTTGAATGATCAGCCATGATCATATTGAATGGCGGTGCAGGCTCGAAGGGCCGAATGGCCTACTCCTGCACCTATTTTCTCTGTGTCTATGTTTCTATTTACTCCATGCTGCCTATAATTATTGTAGATCTCTCTCTTTTTCCGAACCAAGTGTCCAATTTCCCTTGAAAACCATGGCTCTTTCCAATTAATGCTATTTCCTTTCAACCGAACAGGGACATAAAAATTCTGTACTTTAAATGTCCTCCATTTCTCTTCTACATCCTTCCCATAAAACAAAATGTCCCAATTCACTTCTTTTAAATCCTTTCGCATCTCCTCAAAGTTAGCTTTTCTCCAATCAAAAATCTCCACCCTTTGTCCAGTTCTGACCTTCTCCATAATTATATTGAAACTAATGGTATTGTGATCACTGGACCCAAAGTGCTCCACAACACATACCTCCGCCACCTGACCTGTGTCATTTCCTAACAGGATTGAGGGTTTCCAGTACTGCCCCTTCTCTAGTAGGTACCTCCATGTATTGCCGCAAAAAACTATCCTGCACACATTTTACAAACTCCAAACCATCCAACCTTTTTACAGAATGTGTTTTCCAGTCTATGTGTGGAAAATTGAAATCTCCCACAATCACTACCTTGTGCTTACTACTAATATCTGCTATATCCTTACATATTTGCTCTTCCAATTTTCGTTCCCCATTAGGGGGTCTATAATACACCCCTAAAAGTGTTGCTACACCGTTCCCACTTCTCAGTTCCACCCAAAAAGCCTCCCTAGACGAGCCCTTTAATCTATCCTGCCAAAGCACTGCTGTAATATCTTCCCTGACAAGCAATGCAACACCTCCACCTCTTGCCCCTCCAATTCTATCACACCTGAAGCAACGAAATCCTGGAATATTCAGTTTCCAATCAGAGCCATCCTGCAACCATGTTTCACTAATTGCCACAACATCATACTTCCAGGTGTCAATCCAGGCTCTAAGCTCATCCACCTTTCTTACAATGCTCCTAGCATTAAAATATACACATTTATTCTCTGTTTATTATCTTTTTCTTCTTCCTCCCCTACATGTTGGGTCTGAGTGCTTCCCTTCTCTGCCTCTTGCCTCACACACTGTCTACTAGTTTTCTCTAAACCCAACCCCAAACTCCAACCCAAACTCCAATCCCAAACTCCAAAGCCAAACTCCAAGCCCAAACTCCGAGCCCAAACTCCGAGCCCAAACTCCAAGCCCAAACTCCAAACCCCAATATATTAATAGAATATTGACTGGCCTTGAGGGGGATACGACATATATTGCCTGAAGTAGATTCATATTGCCCGAGTCGAAGACGAGGGCAATATGGATCTAGTGAGGGCAATATATGTTGTATCTCCCGAAAGAGGACAGTCAATATTGTTATTATTACCCATTATCAGACATCTAGAGGAAAATCTGAACATCTCCTATGATATGAATGTATCTATACATTTTGCAATATGCATTGCAACATTGTAAATAAGGGTACTAAAACCATTGCAACATTGTAAATAAGGGTACTAAAACAATGTAACATTTATGTTTCATTTATGTAATTTATGTAATTCATTTATGTGACAATGTGAAGGTCGAACTTTTAAATCGCGAACCTCTTCTCGCAACCGGCTGCCATTTTGTTTGTTTTGAGAATAAATTTTAAATTTCGCACGCAGCGTCACGTTGCCGTCACGCAGCGTCACGTTGCCAAGTTCCCGGATGTGAGACCAGGGGAATATAAGACTATATTCCCCGCTGTTTAAACAGGTAAAGTCCATAGGCGTTCGCTAGAAAGGGGAATATAAGAAAATATTCCCCTGTTACCCCTGCTGGCAGTAAAAAGGAAGGGAATACAATTTCGTAAAAGCATACCTCAGATGGGTGATATGGGTAATAATATACTGCATCTCTCACGTATCTGCCCACTCACTCAACCTGTCCAGGTCACCCTGCAACCTCATAACATCCTCTTCACAGTTCACACTGCCACCCAGCTTTGTGTCATCCGCAAACTTGCTAGTGTTGCTCCTAATTCCCTCTTCCGAATCATTAATATATATGGTAAACAGTTGTGGCCCCAACACCGAGCGTTGCGGCACTCCACTCGCCTCTGCCTGCCATTCTGAAAAGGACCCGTTCACTCCTACTCTTTGCTTCCTGTCTGCCAACCAATTTTCTATCCACGTCAACACCCTACCCTCAATACCATGCGCTCTAATTTTAGTCACCAGTCTCCCGTGCGGGACCTTATCAAAGGCTTTCTGAAAGTCTACATACACTACATCCACTGGCCCCCTTTCATCCATTTTACTTGTCACATCCTCAAAAAATTCCAGAAGATTAGTCAAGCATGATTTTCCTTTCATAAATCCATGCTGACTTGGACTAATCCTTTTACTGCTATCCAAATGCCCCATTATTACCTCTTTAATAATTGACTCCAGCATCTTTCCCACCACCGGTCAGCCTGACTGGTTTGTAATTCTCCGTTTTCTCTCTTGCTCCTTTCTTGAAAAGTGGGATAACATTAGCTATCCTCCTATCCACAGGAACTGATCCTGAATCTAGTTACATTGGAAAATGATCACCAATGTGTCCACTATTTCTGCTGCAGGCTCGAAGGGCCGAATGTCCTACTCCTGCACCTATTTTCTATGATCTTATGATTCTAATAGATGCCTCGTGGACTGAAATTACAAGATACAAGATACATTTATTTGTCACATATGCCAGTTGGCACAGTGAAGTGTCGTCACCATACAGCCATACAATGAAATAAAGAACACAACATAGAGTTGATAGAGTTCAACATAAAACATCCCCACACCAGCAGAATCAAAAGTTTCCCACTGTGAGGGAAAGCACCAAAGTCAGTCATCTTCCTCTGATGTACAACCGTTGTCGCGGCCTCCAGACTCCTCCGTAGTCGCCGCTAAGGGCAGCCCGCCGCTCAGACCCGCTCGCTGGGATGTTGGCTCTCCGACATTGGGACTGGAGGCCACCCTCAGCGGCTTGGACCTCCAAAACGGCCGCTTCCCACCAGAGTCCGCAGCTCCCGACATCCCCAGGCCGCGCCGGGCGGAGACTCCCACTGGCGACCCTCGGCAAAGGGCCCCAGAACTCCACGATGTCGGTCAGCGCCGCTCGAACTGGGAGCTCCGCGAACCACAGCTCCGCAATGTTGGAGCAGCGGGCCCAACGCTCCGGACCTTCAAACGGTGATCCACGTAGGTATCGCTCACTCTGCGGTGAAAGCAGCGCCGCGCCGTCGCCGCTCGCCGCCGGTCTCTGGTAGGAAAGGCCGCTCCGATTCAGTGGTAGGCCGCGAGGTGGGGGGCGAGGATGTGACTCGGAGAAATAGTCGTATCCTTGCCAGGAAGCGACTGGGAAGCAGTTTCCCCCTTACCCCTCCCCCCCTCCCTCACATAGAGGAACGAAAGAATCCCCAAAGCAAAACTGTTAGACGAACTAAAATTTAAAAAAAGATAGGAAAAAACGGACAGGCGCCTTCAAACGCAGAGGCGCCTTCAATGCATCGCCCCTAGTGGACCCTAGTGAATTAGTGGTTTCAGGCAGACCAAACAACTAATTTCATTTCATTTTAATTTCAATTTCAAGCACAGGGTAAGCCAAACAGCTGATTACAGTTTCATTTCACTTCCATTTCCATTGCAGTTTCAAGCACAGGACTGGATTCTTACAAATTCAAATCTGTCCTTTACCCACACCAGGCTCTCCCATATCTCTTGACACCCTCTCCCCTGACTCTCAATCTGAAGAAGGGTCTCGATCCGATACATCACCCATTCCTTCTCTCCAGGGATGCTGCCTGTCAATAGACAATAGACAATAGACAATTGGTGCAGGAGTAGGCCATTCGGCCCTTCAAGCCAGCACCACCATTCAATGTGATCATGGCTGATCATCCTCAATCAGTACCCCGTTCCTGCCTTCTCCCCATATCCCCTGACTCCGTTATCTTTAAGAGCCCTATCTAGCTCCCTCTTGAAAGCATCCAGAGAACCTGCCTCCACCACATTCTGAGGCAGAGAATTCCACAGACTCACAACTCTCTGTGTGAAAAAGTGTTTCCTCGTCTCCGTTCTAAATGGCTTACCCCTTATTCTTAAACTGTGGCACCTGGTTCTGGGCTCCTCCAACATCGGGAACATGTTTTCTGCCTCTTGCGTGACCAAACCCTTTATAATCTTATATGTTTCAATAAGATTCCCTCTCATCCTTCTAAACTCCAGAGTGTACAAGCCCAGCCGCTCCATTCTCTCAGCATACGACAGTCCAGCCATCCCGGGAATTAACCTTGTAAACTTATGCTGCACTCCCTCAATAGCAAGAATGTCCTTCCTCAAATTTGGAGACCAAAACTGCACACAATATTCCAGGTGTGGTCTCACTAGGGCCCTGTACAACTGCAGAAGGACCTCTTTGTTCCTATACTTGTGTCTTGTTGAGTAACTCCAGCATCTTGTGTCTATTCTTACTTTTCAGTAGCACAAGAGATTTGTAAACACAATACTCAATAGAGTGCTTAATAAGCAAAGCAAAAGTTCAACAAATAAAGCACGTGTACACATGGAAAGGACAGATTTAGATGGGTTTGGGCTAACCACAGGCAGGTGGGACTAGTGTGGATGGGACATGTTGGCTGGTGTGGGCAAGTTGAGCCGAAGGGCGTTTCCATGCTGTATCACTCTATGACCAACAAAAATCAATATCATACAAAACTTTAAAAATATATTATCTATATAACTAAAAGTCTCATCTTGACCACTTCCTGTCTGTGCTGTACATTGATTTTAGAAACAACGCTACCCTGTATCGCTGGGATTTTTAGTCATCTTACTCACAGTCCTCCTCTGCTGAGTTGTTTGGTCTGCTGTCCTGGCTGTGCTTGAAACTGCAATACTTTGTTAGGTCTGACTGTGTTTGGAAGGAATAAATCAAGTCAAGTTTATTCATCACATACACATAGGGGATGTGCAGTCAAATGAAAAGTGGCAATGCCTGCGTACTTTGTGCAAAAAACAAACAAACAAACAACCAACAAACTACAAACAGAATCACATGTTCTTTTTCATATTAAATATTGTGGGTGGTATTGTGGTACAGTAAGTTAGTAGAGTTAGTCCCTGGTGAGATGGGAGTTTACAGTCCGAGTGGCCTCTGGGAAGAAACTCCTCATCCTCTCCGTTCTCACAGCATGGCAACGGAGGCGTTTGCCTGACTGTAGCAGCTGGAACAGTCCGTTGCAGGGGTGGAAGGGGTCTCCCATTATCTTATTGGCTCTGGAGTTGCACCTCCTGATGCAGAGCCTTCCTGTCCTGGCAGAGCAATTCCCGAATCAAATTGTAATCTTTCCGGACAAGATGTTTTCCACAGTCGCTGAGTAGAAGCACTGGAGGATCCTCGGAGACACTCTGAATTTCCTCAATTGCCTGAGGAGGTAAAGGCGCTGCCTTACCTTACTCACCAGTGCTGCAGCGTGCAATATCCATGTCATATCCTCAGAGATGTGGAGTCCCAGGTATTTAAAACAGCTCACCCTATCCACAGTATCCCCATTTATCCTCAATGGTGTGTACGTACTCGGATGATGTGCCCTCCTAAAGTCCACGATCAGCTCCTTCGTTTTTTTGATGTTCAAGACGAGGCTGTTGTCCTGACACCAGAGTGCCAGATCAGCCACCTCCTCCCGGTAGGCCTTCTCATCGTTGTCTGAGATCAGTCCCACCACCACGGTGCCATCAGCAAACTTGATAATCGAGTTGGAGCTGAACCTAGCCACACAGTCATGTGTGTACAGGGAGTACAATAGGGGGCTGAGGACGCAACCCTGGGGGGATCCTGTGCTCAGGGTGAGGGACTTCGATGTATTCCCTCCCATCTTGACTACCTGGGGCCTGGCGGTGAGAAAGTCCAGGGCCCAGGCACGCAGGGGGTGTTGAGCCCTAATTCCAGTAGCTTCTTGGCCAGTCTGGTGGGAACTATCATGTTGAAGGCTAAACTGAAGTCTATGAACAGCATCCTCACTTAGCCCCTCTTCTGGCTGTCAAGATGAGAGAGAGCGGTGTGCAAAACATGGGAGACCGCATCGTCCGTTCTGATGGTATGCAAATTGTAACGGGTCCATGTTGCGAGGGAGGAAGGCGCAGATGTGTTTCTTCACCAGCCTCTCAAAGCATTTCATGCTTTATATGATAAATGCTTTATTAGGTCTGATTGTGTTTAGTCCAAAGGTCCCGCTCATTCCGTGACTTCTGCTTAGTGGACAGGTCGCTCTGAATGCGTAATTTCCCGTTAGTGCCGCTGACTGCAGAAACCCCACAGTGGAGAGGCCGCGCTCAGCCGTGTGAGTAGATTCAAGAAAATTTACTTGTGTGTGTGTGTGTGTGTGTGCGCGTGTGCATGTGTGTGTGCGTGTGCGCGTGTGAGTGTGTGAGAGTTTGCTGGCCTACACTCTGCTTGAACTACTGTGAGATTTGATTTGCTGGCCAGCACTCTGCTTGAAGTGCTGTGAGGTTGGATTTGCTGGCCTGCACTCTGCTTGAAGTGCTGTGAGGTTGGAATTGCTGGCCTGCACTCTGCTTGAAGTGCTGTGAGGTTGGATTTGCTGGCCTGCACGCCGCTTGAAGCGCTGTGAGATTGGATTTGCAGCCCTGCACACCAGCCCTCCCATGTGAACACTTAGTCTAATCTCCTTTAAACTTTTCCCCTCTCACCTTAAAGCTGCGCCCTCTAGTCTTTGACAGTTCCACCCTGGGGAAAAGATTCTGACTATCTACCCTATCTACGGCTCTCACTGGGATGGCGGGACTGTCATATGAGGAAAGATTGGAAAGACTGGGATCGTATTCACTAGAATTTAGAAGGACGAGAGGGTATCTTATAGAAATGTATAACATTATAAAAGGACTGGACAAGCTAGATGCAGGAAACGTGTTCCCAATGTTGGGGGCGTCCAGAACCAGGGGCCATTTAAAACTGAGATGAGAAATAACGTTTTCACCCAGAGAGGTGTGAATTTCTGGAATTCGCTGCTACCATCGGGAAGCGCAGGCAGGTGGGACTAGTGTAGCTGGGACATGTTGGCCAGTGTGAACATGTTGGGCAGAAGGGCCTGTTTCCACGCTGTATCACTCTGTGACTCTATGACCATGGCACTGTGGGGGTGTAAACTACCCAAGCGGAATATGAGGTGCGGTTCCTCCAGTTTGCCTGCGGCCTCACTCTGGCAATGGAGGAGGCCCAGGACAGAAAGGTCAGTGTGGGAATGGGAGGGGGAGTTAAAATGGTTGGCAACCGGGGGATCAGGATCCAAATTCCACACTGCATCAATCTGTGACTCCATGAGGAACTCATTCAAAACCTTGTCGGTCTCCTGTGACTCCACACATAGATGACCACACTAATCCAGAAGATGACCTAGTCTTCACCTTCTGGAGTCGATGGAAGGGAGGGTGGTGGTGGAGAGGGAGTCCCTGGTCAGACCCAGTGATCATGAAGGATCTAAGGCAGGGTGGTAGAGGGGAACCAGTGTGTGGTGGCGTTTCCCGGCTCTGGCTGCTCTCCCCATTTAGTTTAGTTTGGAGATACAGCGTGGAAAGAGGCCCTTCGGCCCACCGAGTCGTCCCTGTCCAGCGATCCCCGCACACTAGCACTATCCTATACACGCACAATTATCATCACTCTCCTATTTGGTCAATTTACATTTGTACCAAGACAATTAACCTACCAACCCGCACGTCTTTGGAGTGTGGTAGGAAACCGGAGCACCCGGAGAAAACCCACACAGGTCACGGGGAGAACGTAAACACTCCGTACAGACTGCACCCGTCGTCAGGATTGAACCCAGGTCTCTGGCGCTGTGAGGCAACAAATCTCCCCGCTGCGCTACTGTGCCACTCGAGAGGGTGCAGAGGAGGTTTGCCAGATGGTTGGCTGCATTAGTCTGCATTAGAAGCTCCACAGCCGTCTGTGGGAGCGAGTTCCACAGATTAACCACCCTTTGGCGAAATAAATTCCTCCTCATCACCTTCCTAAATGAACATCCTTTAATTCTGAGGCTGTGACCTCTCCCACTAGTGAAAACATCCTCTCCACATCCACTCTATCCAGGCCTTCCACAGTTTAGTTTATTAGTTCAGTTTAAGTTCTTGTAAATATATGGCCCACATATAGGAGAAGCCCAGGGAGAAGAGCTTATTGGCTGAAACCCATGGGAAAGAAGGTGAGACAGAGGGAGAAAACAGTTTTAAACTGAGAAATTTGAGTTCTAAATTGTCGTTAGACAATTTATCAGCCCATATAAGCAAGACTCAGGGGGAGTGAACGAGTGAGGGAACTGCCTTGGGGGGAGGGAGAGGGAGAGGGAGAGGGAGAGGGCGACGGAGAAGGAGAAGAAGGAGACGAAGGAGACGAAGAGTGAGTCTTTAGCTCGAGAGTCTTTGGCGCTGAGGAGCAGAGTCTACGCAAAAAGCTGGTGAGGACGGGATGCGGTGAACACATGATGGGTAAGATGAGTCAGTGTAATTGGTTGGCAAACAGGAAACTCCCACACTCCAAAGACTAAATGTAGGGATTAACGGGTCCCTTTCAGAATGGCAGACAGTGACTAGTGGGGTACAGTAAAGCTCGCTTCTGGGACCGTGGCTATTTACAATATTCATCAATGATTTAGATGAAGGAATTTAAAGTAACATTAGCAAATTTGCAGATGACACAAAGCTGGGTGGCTGTGTGAACTGTGAGGAGGATGCTATGAAAATGCAGGGTGACTTGGACAGGTTGGAAGTGGGCAGGTGCATGGCAGATGCAGTCTAATGTGGATAAATGTGAGGTTATCCACTTTGGTAGCAAAAACAGAAAGGCAGGTTATTATATAAATGGTGTCAAGTTGGGAAAAGGGGAAGTACAACGGGATCTGGGGGTCCTAGTTCATCAGTCAATAAAAGTAAGCATGCAGGTACAGCAGGCAGTGAAGAAAGCGAATGGCATGTTGGCCTGTATAACAAGAGTTGAGTATAGGAGCAAAAAGGTCCTTCTGCAGTTGTACAGGGCCCTAGTGAGACTATACCTGGAGTATTGTGTGCAGTTTTTGTCCCCTAATTTGAGGAAGGACATTCTTGCTATTGATCGAGTGCAGCGTAGGTTTACAAGATAAATTCCCAGGATGGCGGGACTGTCATATTCTGATCGAATGGATCGGCTGGGCTTGTATACTCTGGAGTTTAGAAGGATGGAGGGGATCTTATTGAAACATATAAGATTATTAAGGGTTTGGACACGCTAGAGGCAGGAAACATGTTCCCAATGTTGGGGGCATCCAGAACCAGGGGCCACAGTTTAAGAATAAGGAGTAAGCCATTTAGGTATCAGTTTGCCATCAGGTAGAAGGTACAGGAGCCTGAAATCTGCAACATCCACTTCCCCACAGCCATCAGGCTATTAAACTCGCCATCAAACAAACTCTGAACTATAACCGCCTATTACTCTTTATCTCTTTATTTTACTTCGGAGTCACGTGAGTGACTACGTGAAGACCCCGCCAGGACGCATGCGCGACATATCGTCGAACGCATTGCGGAAGCGACAGTCGGGAGGAGCACCGCTCCTCCAGCGCGAATTTTGAAAAATTACGGAAGGTAAGTCTTACCTTTTCTGGTGAGCGTGGCGACTCGGTGTGTTTCTTTTGCAGAACGGAGGAAGCACCATGGAGTCGCGCAGGGAAGAGCAGCAGCTGATACCGCTGCTGTGGAAGCAGCCAGCAGCGTGCCGTCTCTCCAGAGCTGCAGGTGCTGCCAGCAGCTCCCGGCTTCTCGCCGCTACAGACCGCAGGTGCGCCGCGGGCGGCGGCAAAACCACCCGGAAGTCGGACAGGTCCGTGGACTCGGCTGGGTCCGGACCTGAAGACACCCCGTTCACGGATAGCGACGGCGGGCGTCTTTCCCGCGGGAGCGGGTGGGGAGCAGTGCTCCAGCGTGACCTGCTTATGCAGGGGCAGAGTCACAGTGTGTCTCTTCGCAGACCCACGGCAGCATCCTTTCAAGGACTGCCAAATGTCTCACCCTCTTCGCAGGGGAGCATTAGGGGTCAGAGCTGGGCTGACCCTGAAGAAGGGGCAATGGCTGAACAGTCAACTGTGAGGGGTGCCAGAAGAGAGAGCAGCAGAAGATTGTGGGACACATGCTGTATCAACTCAAGAAGGACTGCCTATACAAAGCTGCAAGCCAGTGAAAAATACATGGCTACAAACCAGCTACAGGAGCAAGCCATTAACTTTATGGCTGGGAAGTACATTGCTCCAGAGAACTCCATTTCTCTTAAAGTACCAGCAGTCCATGACCCCATCTGGGGCAACAGGAGCCCATCTATAAGGAGCCAGGAGGTGAAGCTCCAGAGGAAACTGCTGGCTGCTAAAATCACAGCAGTACCAGGACAACTGATGGGGTTGATTTGCCTGAAGAGTTACGTGATGCTCTAGCAGACTGTGTAATACTCAGTGGAGATTTACAGTTACAGGAAGAGCATCATCAAGAAGTGCGGAATTATGCAAGACAAGTAGCACACAGGCACCAAAATTGCTGTTGGGGGACCTCCCGAAGCAGGTGAAAGACCTGCATGAGGAAGCCAAGGCTATAGGCCTGATCAAGGTGCCAAGCACCTCTAAAACCCCCTATCAACAGCGGCAGCACCCCTACACACCCACCAGACATCGGTGCTATGGAAGACCATCTGGTGGTGAAAGCTCGAAGGCCGGCCCACCTGCACAGCAGTCTTTCAGACCATGGCCCAGCCCGGCCTTCATGGAAAACGCGCCAACCCCACAACGCAGCAACACAATACCAGAAGAAACAACTGCGGAGACAACCCACACAACACCGGTAACCATGGAGATAGGTGGGTCTGGTTGTGTTAAAAAACATTGCATGTCCGATTCATTAAAGTTGGGGGACGGTTGCACTTGTTTCATCATGTGTGCTGCACTTTTACCTCTGAACTTTTACATACTCGGAAGTATTCAGAATTACAAAATTGAATTTGTATACGAACTGCCGTCCCAGTTCAGCATACGCCTAGCAGGAAGTTCATACTTCACAAAAAGAGAGAACAGCAGGCCATGCTGAACTGTTAAGACTAAACACAAAAGGGATTGAGAAAACAATCAGAGAATTTCAAGAGTTCGTATCAAATATATTTATAAAAAACTAAAACGATGGTGGTTGCCGTATCATTATAGATTTGACCGAACTAAATACTTCCGTTCAGTATGCCCATTTCAAATTAGACACGTTTGTCACACACAGGGTCATCGTAAATACCTGAAATTTATCTGGATGGGACAGCAATGGCAGTATGCCTTATCCAATGGGTTGTCATCAGCACCCAGGCTATTACAAATTTATTAAAACCAGCTTTAGCATACTTAAAGAAACATAACCATATCGTCATGGCTTACCTTGATGATATTCTCATTGTAGGTTAAAATTGGAGCTGGCTACATTGGTGGTATCAGCCACAACAGAGAGGTTTAATGTACATCCAGATAAATCAAAATTGGAACCCTCCACTACCATGGATTATTTGGGGTTCACTATTGACTCTGTTCATATGTCTATCACCTTGCCACCAAACAAAGTGACAGACTTGATGGGAGTATGCAAAAGCCTCACTGGCATCAGGGAACCATCCATTCGGCAAGGAGCAAGAGTGATTGGGAATTGGTGGCTGCGTTCCCAGCAGCACAATTGGACCACTCCATTATTAAAACGTGGAAGAGGGAAATTTTAGCTCTCAAAAATCATACAGGCCATTTCAATAGGCCTATGCAACTACCAGGGAAAGTAAATTAGAATTAAACTGGTGGATAGAAATGTTCCATATTATCCTAACCCCATCACCCCATTCTATATCCCTAGGGTACATTACAGACTGATGCCAGTGCTAAAGGTTGGGGAGCAACTAATACTACCGCAAGTTGTGGTGGCAGATGAGTGCACAAAAATTATTCTGTTTAAAGCACTAGGAATTAATTATCTAGAAATGCTGGGAGCGTTTCATGGACTCAGGGCCTACTGCTCAGATGAGCACCAGTTGCATGTACGGTACAGATTGATACCACACTGGGGGCCTATATATAATCATATGGGTGAAATAAAGTCGATATCATGTGATGAATTGCCTAATAATATCTGGCACTGGTGTCTGGGAGAGAGATTTGGATCTCAACCACTTACCTTCCAAGTAAGCTAAATACAGTGGCAGACATCAGGTCACGTAAATTCAACGACAACATTAAATGGATGTTGGATAGGAAAGTGTTTACAGATATTATAGACCGGTATGGGACACCAGATATCGACCTTTTTTCCATCCGGACTAATTCACCAACTACCAACATATGTTGCTTGGGAACCAGACCCAGGGGCAGCAGCGATGGACGATTTCTCGCTGCATTGGGGGGGGGGGGGATTTGTTTTGCTATGCATTTTCCCCTTCTGCCTCATCAGGCGAGTCTTACAATAATTAAACAAGACGCCGCAACGGGTACCATGGTTCCCAACAGTACAAAGATGGTCTCAGAACCCTGCATCTGGATCAACAACGGCCAAGGAGGTTGGCACACCCCGTGCGGGAAAGTATCCGTGCCATGACTGTATGAACTTGTTGATTTGCAGTTTCTGAACAGGCCATTTCTGGGATACGGACTCTCCGACAGGACGATCAATGCCATCTCAGCGTCGTGCAGGGAGTCCACGAGAAGACAGTACCTGACATATGTCAGGAAATGGGAAGTGTTCTGCACCAGGACGAACACTACATATGACTCAGCCACCAACACTGAAGTGCTGGAGTTCTGGCCACCCTTCATTTCGATGAAGGATTGAGTTACAGTGCCATTATTGTGCACGGAGTGCCCTATCTAATATCTGGGCAGAGGGAGTGATCACCTGGCTATAGGATCACACCCACTAGTACCTAAACGAATGAGGGGTATTTGTACTCTATTCCCCCCCAGGCCCAGATACACCCATATATGGGACATAGGTAGTACACCATGTTACGAGGATGGACACCAATATCGGGGCTCACTCTGGACAAACTAATATCCTAGATGGGAATGATTATGGCACTTGGATCAGCACAACGGGTCCAGTCCTTACACGAGCTAGAATAGGACGTCATGTCTGTCACAAATGGCACATAACCTGCTACATACAGGGGTACTTAAACAAGACTGACCCGGTTCCTTTGGCCAATATTAGAGTTCTGGCATATCCTGCAGATAGTCGGCCCTGCATAGTGACACATACTTTCCAATATATAGTCACCAAGACACTTATGGGCACGGAGAGAGCTTTCTCATTAGCCATAAATGCCCTCACCTAAGGTCACAGTGCAAACCATATCCAGATGGTTCGGGTGGTATTACGTGCAGTGGTGAATACTAATGTTTCAAATCTCACTCCAACAGGGCTGCATCTACATCGGACGCTAGGATGATGGGAGTTCCTATGGACCACATCCTTGCCGCAGCGGGGTGGAGCAATGAACGCATTCAATGCTTTATAATAAACCCGTGGGCGATCCTGAGACGTTTGCAGGGAAAAATTAAGTTCTGTAAAATAAATTACCCAATGTGGGGCATATTATTTTAGGTATGAATAATACCTTTATTGTTTTTCAGCACAGTGTCGTGTGTGAAATACGTTCATCCTCCGTCCCAGAATGGCAGTGTGTGAGCATGGTCTCGTTCCAGGGCATGAAATCACAGAGCTTTGAAATCTTCACGTAGTCACTCACGTGACTCCGAAGTAAAATAGTAAGATTAAATGAGAACTTACCAGTTTGAAGTTTGATCTTTATTTTATGAGGAGTTACGATGAGGGATTACATGCCCTCCGCTCCCAAAACCCTCTATTATAAAGTTCAACTGGTATGGAAGTTCTCTCTTATCTTACTATATTAGTCTACTCTGGTATCTGTGATTTCACACCACTGCTTTGAAGAATGTCGCGCATGCGTCCTGGCGGGGTCTTCACGTAATCCCTCATCGTAACTCCTCATAAAATAAAGATCAAACTTCAAACTGGCGAAGTTCTCATTTAATCTTACTATTTATGTGTATATATATGGTCTATTGTATATAGACACACTGATCTGTTCTGTATTCATGCTTACAATATTCTGTTATGCTGCAGCAAGGAATTTCATCGTCCTATCTGGGACACATGACAATAAACTCTCTTGACTTAACTTGATTTAGAACGGAGACAAGGAAACACTTTTTCACACAGAGAGTTGTGAGTCTGTGGAATTCTCTGCCTCAGAAGGTGGTGGAGGCCAGTTCTCTGGATACTTTGAAGAGAGAGCTAGATAGGGCTCTAAAAGATAGCGGAGTCAGGGGATATGGGGAGAAGAACGGGGGGCACTGATTTGGGATGATCAACCATGATCACATTGAATGGCGGTGCTGGCTCGAAGGGCCAAATGGCCTGCTCCTGCATCAATTGTCTCTCACCACACCACACCACACCCTTGACCAAACCTTTGCCCTGTTCATTCTGTCATAATCCCTTGTTGTTCTTTTGAATTATAAATATTTCCTTCAACATTTTCTCTTTATTGAGTAACCGATAAGCAGGAAACTTGCTCTGTGTGAGATATCCGTCACCAGCATCCGACAGAGATAAGTTCACACTGAACTCCAAAAACTGTATAAACCACAGTCTAAACCTGATAATCTAGTCTAGCACTTCCATTTTGAATTGGTAAGTGTAAGATATGCACTTATAATTCAAAAACATTTTCTGTTTACAGTTTATAGTTTAGTTTGTTGTCACGTGTGTACGGAGGTACAGTGAAAAGGTTTTGTTGCGTGCTAACCAGTCAGCAGAAAGACAATACGTGATTACAATCCAGCCATTTACAGTGTACAGATACAGGATAAAGGGAATAACGTTCAATGCAAGGTCATCATCATCGGCGGTCACACGAAGCAAATCTGACTGTCCTCTCATGGAGGACGCCTGTGCGTGACTTTGTTTAACGTGGGGAGACCGTTGCACAGACAGCCCCCCCACGGTCCTTGACAGATCTAGACAATAGACAATAGGTGCAGAAGTAGGCCATTCGGCCCTTCGAGTCAGCACCGCCATTCAATGCGATCATGGCTGATCATCCCTAATCAGTACCCCGTTCCTGCCTTTGCCCCATATCCCTGCTATTTTTAAGAGCCCTATCTAGCTCTCAATTGAAAGCATCCAGAGAAGCTGGCTACACCGCAGAGAATTGGCTGGCAGACAGGAAGCAAAGAGTAGGAGTGAACGGGTCCTTTTCAGGATGGCAGACAGTGACTAGTGGGGTGCCGCAAGGCTCAGTGCTGGGATCCCAGCTATTTACAATATACATTAATGATTTGGACGAGGGAATTAAATGCAACATCTCGAAGTTTGGGGATGACACGAAGCTGGGGGGCAGTGTTAGCTGTGAGGAGGATGCTAGGCTGCAAGATGACTTGGATAGACTGGGTGAGTGGGCAAATGCATGGCAGATGCAGTATAATGTGGATAAATGTGAGGTTGTCCACTTTGGTGGCAAAAACAGGAAGGTAGACTATTATTTGAATGGTGACCGATTAGGAAAAGGGGAGATGCAGCAAGACCTGGGTGTCATGGTACACCAGTCATTGAAAGTAGGCATGCAGGTGCAGCAGACTGTGAAGAAAGCGAATGGTATGTTGGCATTCATAGCAAAAGGATTTGAGTACAAGAGCAGGGAGGTTCTACTGCAGTTGTATAGTGTCATGGTGAGGCCACACCTGGAGTATTTCATACAGTTTTGGTCTCCTAATCTGAGGAAAGACATTCTTGCCATAGAGGGAGTACAGAGAAGGTTCACCAGACTGATTCCTGGGATGGCATGACTTCCATATGAAGAAAGACTGGATAGACTCGGCTTGTACTCGCTGGAATTTAGAAGATTGAGGGGTGATCTCAGAGACTTACAAAATTCTTAAGGGGTTGGACAGGCTAGATGCAGGAAGATTGTTCCCGATGTTGGGGAAGTCCAGGACAAGGGGTCACAGTTTAAGGATAAGGGGGAGGTCGTTTAGGACCGAGATGAGAGGATCGTTTTTCACACAGAGAGTGGTGAGTCTGTGGAATTCTCTGGCACAGACGGTAGTTGAGGCTAGTTCGTTGGCCATATTTAAGAGGGAGTTGGATGTGGCCCTTGTGGCTGAAGGGATCAGAGGGTATGGAGAGAAGGCAGGTATTGAGTTGGATGATCAGCCATGATCATATTGAATGGCGGTGCAGGCTCGAAGGGCCGAATGGCGTGCTCCTGCACCTAATTTCTATGTTTCTATGTAAACCCTTAACAATCATATGTTTCAATGAGATCCCCTCTCATCCTTCCGAACTCCAGAGTGTACAAGCCCAGCTGCTCTATTCTCTCAGCATATGACAGTCCCGCCATCCCGGGTATTAACCTGGTGAACCTACGCTGCACTCCCTCAAATTAGGGGACCAAAACTGCACACAATACTCCAGGTGTGGTCTCACTAGGGCTCTGTTTAACTGCTGAAGGACCTCTTTGCTCATATGTTCGATTCCTCTTGTAATACAGGCCAACATGCCATTCGCTTTCTTCACTGCCTGCTGTACCTGCATGCTTACTTTTATAGACTGATGCACAAGGACCCCCAGATCCCGTTGTACTTCCCCTTTTCCCAACTTGACGCCATTTAGATAGTAATCTGCCTTCCTGTTTTTGCTACCAAAGTGGATAACCTCACATCTATCCGCATTAAATTTCATCTGCCATGCATCTGCCCACTCCCCCAACCTGTCCAAGTCACCCTGCATTCTCATAGCATCCTCCTCACAGTTCACACTGCCACCCAGCTTTGTGTCATCTGCAAATTTGCTGATGATACTTTGAATCGCTTCATCCAAATCATTGATATATTTTGTAAATAGCTGCGGTCCCACCACTGAGCCTTGTGGTACCCCACTAGTCACTGCCTGCCATTGTGAAAGGGACCCGTTAATCCCTACTCTTTGTTGCCTGTCTGCCAACCACTTCTCTATCCATGTCAGCACTACCCGCAATACCGTGTGCCCTAATTTTGCCCACTAATCTCCTATGTGGGATCTTATCAAATGCTTTCTGAAAGTCCAGGTACACTACATCCACTGGCTCTCACTTGTCCTTTTCCATAGTTGCATCTTCAAAAAATTCCAGAAGATTAGTCAAGCATGATTTCCCCTTCGTAAATCCATGCTGACTCAGACCAATCCTGTTACTGCTATCCAAATGTTCGGCTATCTCAACTTTTATAATTGACTCCAGCATCTTCCCCACCACCGATGTCTGGCTAACTGGCCTATAATTGCCGGTTTTCTCTCTCCTGCCTTTCTTATAAAGTGGGATAACATTAGCTACCCTCCAATCCACAGGAACTGATCCTGAGTCCATAGAACATCGGAAATGTATCACCAATGCATCCACGATTTCTAGAGCCACTTCCTTAAGTACCCTGGGATGCAGACCATCAGGCCCTGGGGATTTATCAGCCTTCAGTCCCATCAGTCTATCCAACACCAATTCCTGCCTCATGTGGATTTCCTTCAGTTCCTCCATCACCCCAGATCCTCTGGTCACTACTATATCAGGAAGATTGTTTGTGTCCTCCTTAGTGAAGATCCAAAATACCTGTTCAACTCATTTGCCATAATAAATTCACCTTTTTCGGTCTTCAAGGGTCCAACTTTGGACTTAACTAATTTTTTCCTCTTCACATACCTAGAGAAGCTTTTACTGTCCTCCTTTATATTCTTGGCTAGCTTACTTTCGTACCTCATCTTTTCCCCCCCTATTGTCTTTTTGGTTATCTTCTGTTGTTCTTTAAACATTACCCAATGCTCTTGCTTCCCGCTCATCTTTGCTACGTTGTAGTTATTTTTATTTATTTATTTATTTATTTATATAAGAAGCAATTGTACAAGGATCAGACAATCGGCATGACAATTATGCAATTATCGTACAGCTTCATTTTTAACCTTATAACCTGAATTTTTAAAAAAGAAAAAAGAAAAAAAAATGAAAACAAGGAAAGAAGAAAAAAAGAATGAAGAGATAAAATAGAAAAGAGCAAGAAAAAGACCACTAAGCTACCAAAGCAGTGCAGAAGAAACAGAAGGAAAAAGAGAAAAGATAGAGATATACCTTCCCCCCCCGCCCCCCCACGCACATCATGGCATCGGATTTCATTTAAATTTAAATTTGTGTTTAACCATTCTGTTGTTGTAAACATTCAGTAAAGGGTATCCATGTCTTAAGAAATTGACCTGTTTTTCCGCCAAGACAAGCCTAATGTTTTCCAAATGTAGTGTCTCGGACATATCTGTAATCCACATCTTCACTGTGGAGACTGCTGTCTGTTTCCAAAATTTAAGTATTCATTTTTTCACTATTAGGCCGTAATTGGGGAAACGTCTTTGAAATATCGTTAACTTCGAGCAGGCCTCTGACGTACCTAATATGATTAGTTTTATATCTGGGTCCAATTTAATTTTAAGTATTTTGGAAAAGGTATCAAATATTCCCCTCCAGAAGTTTTGTAACTTTGTACAGGAAGCAAAAGATTGGGTTGTAGTCGATTCTTGGAGGAGACATTGATCACAAATAGGAGAGACATTTGGGAAGATCTTATTCAATTTGGACTTTGAATAATAGAGTCTGTGCTGTATTTTAAATTGTATCAGGGAGTGCCTAACATTAAGAGAGCAGTAATGTATGTATAAAAGGCTTTCCTCCCAACTATTCTTTGAGATTAGTAAACCCAATTAATCTTCCCATGCTCGCCTAAGCATTTCAGAAGATGGGGTGTGTGCAGTTAAAAGGGTATTGTAAATGTAGGATATTAACTTACTTGTATCCGCCTTTCTATTCATGCATTTGTCTAATATATCTGGGCCCATAGAATGACAGTCTTGTGTGTGAGTTTTCACATAGTCTCAGATTTGAAGATATCTGAAAAAATTACTAGCTTTCAAATGTATTTCTCCTGTAATTCTTCAAACGAGAGGAAACTCCCCTTCTCGTAAAGATCTCCCAGCATTTTGATTCCTGAGTTTTTCCATTGTGCAAACGCCTTATCTAAAGTAGACGGTTTAAACATGGGATTGTTAGCGATTGGTAAAAGGAGAGAGAAATTTCTCAGTTTGAGACTTGACTTCAACTGTTTCCAAAGTCGTAGGGTGCTATGAATTATCAGATTTTGTTCATACGTTGATTTATTCAGATGTATTGGAGAAAGAAGAATCGCGCCTATATTAAAAGGCGAACAATCTTCCCTCTCCATTTTGAACCAGTTTACCTCTTGACATGTATCATCAATCCAGTAGATTAAATTTTTAATATTAGTTGCCCAGTAGTAGAAGCAAAAATTGGGGCGTGCTAATCCACCATTTTCTTTAGGCTTACATAAATGTCATTTGTGAATTCTATGGGTTTTATAATCCCAAAATAAAATTTGTAATAACAGTCAAGTTTAAAAAAAACTTTTAGGACGATAAATCGGTATTGATTGAAATAGGTATGGGAGTTGTGGAAGAAAAATAATTTATGGCATTTACTCTACCTTTAAGGGAAATAGGGAGTGTTTTCCAAAATTGAATAACGGCATTTAATTTAGTAATTAATGGTGGAAAATTTGCTTGGAATAGAGAAGTATATTTTCTTGTCACATAAACACCAAGGTTGTTCAGTGACAATTCTAAAGGGAATTTTTTGGAGATGTGAAGGGTCTTGAGCTTTTATTGGCATAATTTCACCTTTATTCCAGTTTATTCTATACCCTGAGAAGGAACTAAATTGTTTTATAAGGTTTAATATATTTAGGATACTGACTTGAGAGTTGGTAATATATAAAAGTACATCGCCTGCATATCAACAAAATCTTGTTATTGATATGTTTAGTATTATTGCCGTGAATGCCTGGATGTACTCTTATATTTTCTGCTAAGGGTTCTATGGCTAGGGCAAATAGCATTGGTGAAAGAGCACATTCTTGCCTATTACCCCTGGATAATTGAAATTTAGGTGAGAGAATTTGAATAGTCAATATTCTGGCAGTCGGATTGTTATATAACAACTTTATCCATGAGATAAAATTTTCTCCTAGTTGCAATTTTTCAAACACTGTAAAGAGACAGTCCCATACTACTTGATCAAATGCTTTTTCTGCGTCTAAAGAAATAATTGTTAAGTCGTCATTTATAATTCTGTGTGAGTACATTATATTAAACGGAGTCTCAAATTATAAAACTAATGTCGCTTAGGTATAAACCCAGTTTGGTCTGAGTGTATTAGTTTACTAATGTACGAACTTAGTCTTCTTGCCAAAGTCTTAGCTAATATTTTCTGATCTGTATTTAAAAGAGCTATTGCTCTGGATGTGCTCTCCACATCCACTCTATTCAGGCCTTTCACAGTTTAGTTTATTAGTTCAGTTTAAGTTCTTGTACATAAATGGCCCACATATAGGAGAAGCCCAGGGAGAAGAGCTTATTGGCTGAAACCCATGGGAAAGAAGGTGAGACAGAGGGAGAAAACAGTTTTAAACTGAGAAATTTGAGTTCTAAATTGTCGAATTAGACAATTTATCAGCCCATATAAGCAAGACTCAAGGGGAGTGAACGAGTGAGGGAACTGCCTTGGGGGAGGGACAGGGAGTGTGAGAGGGAGAGGGAGAGGGAGAGGGAGAGGGAGAGGGAGAAGAAGGAGAAGAAGGAGACGAAGAGTGAGTCTTTAGCTCGAGAGTCTTTGGCGCTGAGGAGCAGAGTCTACGCAAAAAGCTGGTGAGGACGGGATGCGGTGAACACATGATGGGTAAGATGAGTCAGTGTAATTGGTTGGCAGACAGGAAACAAAATGTAGGGATTAACGGGTCCCTTTCAGAATGGCAGGCAGTGACTAGTGGGGTACAGTAAGGCTCGCTTCTGGGACCGTGGCTATTTACAATATTCATCAATGATTTAGATGAAGGAATTTAAAGTAACATTAGCAAATTTGCAGATGACACAAAGCTGGGTGGCTGTGTGAACTGTGAGGAGGATGCTATGAAAATGCAGGGTGACTTGGACAGGTTGGAAGTGGGCAGGTGCATGGCAGATGCAGTCTAATGTGGATAAATGTGAGGTTATCCACTTTGGTAGCAAAAACAGAAAGGCAGGTTATTATATAAATGGTGTCAAATTGGGAAAAGTACAACGAGATCTGGGGGTCCTTGTTCATCAGTCAATAAAAGTAAGCAGGGTACACAAAAAGCTGGAGAAACTCAGCGGGTGCAGCAGCATCTAAGGAGCGAAGGAGATAGGCGACGTTTCGGGTCGAGACCCTTCTTCAGACTGGTCAGGGATCAGGGAAACGAGAGATATAGACGGTGATGTGGAGAGATAAGGAACAATGAGTGAAAGATATGCAAAAAAGTATCGGTGATAAAGGGAACAAGCCATTGTAAGCTGTTTGTGGTGTGAAAATGAGAAGCTGGTGCGACTGGGGTGGGGGAGGGAGATAGAGATAGAGGGAATGCCAGGGCCCGAGGGCTGAGGGAGAGGTGGGAAGGGGGGGGAGACAGCAAGGGTTAACAGAATTGAGAAAATTCAATATTCAAGCCCAAAGGATGCAGACTCCCCAAGCGGAATATGAGGTGCTGTTCCTCCAGCTTGCGGTGTTGCTCACTCTGGCCGTGGAGGAGGCCCAGGACCGAGAGGTCGGATGTGGAATGGGAGGGGGAGTTGGAGGCTGGCGCGTCAATCTCTACAAAGCGGAGGCCGCGCGCCAACTCTCGGACACCTCCTCCTACTTACCCCTGGACCATGACCCCACTGACGAACACCAGGCCACCATCTCGAGCACCATAACCGACTTCATCAGCTCCGGCTCCCTACCCCCCCGAGCCTCCGACCTCATCGTTTCCCAGCCCCGCACGGCCCGATTTTACCTTCTCCCCAAAATCCACAAACCCGACTGCCCTGGCAGACCCATTGTCTCTGCCTGTTCGTGCCCCACCGAACACATTTCCACATACCTTGACGCCATCCTATCCCCCTTTGTTAAATCTCTCCCCACCTATGTTCAAGACACCTCAGACACTCTCCGTCGGCTCCGTGCATTCCATTCTCCAGGCCCCCATCCTCTCATCTTTACCATAGACGTCCAGTCACTCTACACCTCCATCCCCCACCAGGACGGTCTCAAATCCCTCCGGTTCTTCCTCGACCAGAGGAGCAACCCATACCCGTCCACTGACACCCTCCTCCGCCGAGCAGAGTTGGTCCTCACCCTCAATAACTTCTCTTTTGATTCCTCCCATTTCCTCCAAACACAAGGCGTAGCTATGGGCACACGCACGGGCCCCAGCTACGCTTGCCTCTTTGTTGGGTACGTCGAACAATCCTTGTTCTCGGCGTACCAGCCCCATCCCCGACCTCTACCTCCGTTACATCGACGACTGCTTTGGAGTCACCTCCTGCACCCACACACAACTGACTTCATTCATTTCACCACCAACTTCCATCCGGCACTCAAATACACTTGGACCATTTCCGACACTTCCCTACCATTCCTTGACCTCACCATCTCTATTGCAGGTGATACGCTCCTGACCGACATCCACTCCAAACCTACTGACTCCCACAGCTACCTGGACTACTCTTCCTCCCACCCTGTTTCCTGTAAGGACTCCATCCCCTATTCCCAATTCCTCCGTCTACGCCGCATCTGCTCCCAGGATGAGGTGTTCCACACCAAGTCATCACAAATGGCCTCATTCTTCAGAGAACGGGGATGCCCCTCCCCCACTATTGATGAGGCTCGCACCAGGGTCTCCTCCATACCCCGCAACACTGCCCTCGCTCCCCATTCCCCCACTCGCAAACAGGGCAGAGTCCCCCTGGTCCTCACCTTTCACCCCACCAGCCGGCAAATACAACATATAGTCCTCCGCCAGTTTCGCCACCTCCAACGTGACCCCTCCACCCACCACATCTTCCCATCTCCCCCCCTGTCTGTCTTCTGCAAAGACCGCTCCCTCCGCAACTCCCTTGTCAATTCTTCCCTCCCCTCCCACTCTACCCCTTCCCCGGGCACTTTCCCTTGCAACCGCAAGAAATGCAACACTTGTCCCTTCACCTCCCCCCTCCACTCCTTTCAGGGACCCAAGCAGTCCTTCCAGGTCCGACAGAGGTTCACCTGCACCTCCTCCAACCTCATCTACTGCATCCGCTGCTCCAGATGCCAGATGATCTATATCGGTGAGATCAAGCGGAGGCTTGGCGATCGCTTCGCCGAACACCTCCGCTCGGTCCGCAATAACCAACCCGACCTCCCGGTGGCTCAGCACTTCAACTCCCCCTCCCATTCTGTATCTGACCTCTCGGTCCTGGGCCTCCTCCACGGCCAGAGTGAGCAACACCGAAAGCTGGAGGAACAGCACCTCATATTCCGCTTGGGGAGTCTGCATCCTTTGGGCTTGAATATTGAATTTTCTCAATTCTGTTAACCCTTGCTGTCTCTCCCCCCCTTCCCACCTCTCCCTCAGCCCTCGGGCCCTGGCATTCCCTCTATCTCTATCTCCCTCCCCCACCCCAGTCGCACCAGCTTCTCATTTTCACACCACAAACAGCTTACAATGGCTTGTTCCCTTTATCACCGATACTTTTTTGCATATCTTTCACTCATTGTTCCTTATCTCTCCACATCACCGTCTATATCTCTCGTTTCCCTGATCCCTGACCAGTCTGAAGAAGGGTCTCGACCCGAAACGTCGCCTATCTCCTTCGCTCCTTAGATGCTGCTGCACCCGTTGAGTTTCTCCAGCTTTTTGTGTACCCTCGATTCTCCAGCATCTGCAGTTCCTTCTTTAAAAATAAAAGTAAGCATGCAGGTACAGCAGGCAGTGAAGAAAGCGAATGGCATGTTAGCCTGTATAACAAGAGGAGTTGAGTATAACAAGAGGAGCAAAAAGGTCCTTCTGCAGTTGTACAGGGCCCTAGTGAGACTATACTTGGAGTATTGTGTGCAGTTTTTGTCCCCTAATTTGAGGAAGGACATTCTTGCTATTGATCGAGTGCAGCGTAGGTTTACAAGATAAATTCCCAGGATGGCGGGACTGTCATATTCTGATCGAATGGATCGGCTGGGCTTGTATACTCTGGAGTTTAGAAGGATGGAGGGGATCTTATTGAAACATATAAGATTATTAAGGGTTTGGACACGCTAGAGGCAGGAAACATGTTCCCAATGTTGGGGGCATCCAGAACCAGGGGCCACAGTTTAAGAATAAGGAGTAAGCCATTTAGGTATCAGTTTGCCATCAGGTAGAAGGTACAGGAGCCTGAAATCTGCAACATCCACTTCCCCACAGCCATCAGGCTATTAAACTCGCCATCAAACAAACTCTGAACTATAACCGCCTATTACTCTTTATCTCTTTATTTATGTGTATATATATGGTCTATTGTATATAGACACACTGATCTGTTCTGTATTCATGCTTACAATATTCTGTTATGCTGCAGCAAGGAATTTCATCGTCCTATCTGGGACACATGACATTGGCGATCGCTTCGCCGAACACCTCCGCTCGGTCCGCAATAACCAACCCGACCTCCCGGTGGCTCAGCACTTCAACTCCCCCTCCCATTCCACATCCGACCTCTCGGTCCTGGGCCTCCTCCACGGCCAGAGTGAGCAACACCGCAAGCTGGAGGAACAGCACCTCATATTCTGCTTGGGGAGTCTGCATCCTTTGGGCTTGAATATTGAATTTTCTCAATTCTGTTAACCCTTGCTGTCTCCTCCCCCTCCCACCTCTCCCTCAGCCCTCGGGCCCTGGCATTCCCTCTATCTCTATCTCCCTCCCCCACCCCAGTCGCACCAGCTTCTCATTTTCACACCACAAGCAGCTTACAATGGCTTGTTCCCTTTATCATCGATACTTTTTTGCATATCTTTCACTCATTGTTCCTTATCTCTCCACATCACCGTCTATATCTCTCGTTTCCCTGATCCCTGACCAGTCTGAAGAAGGGTCTCGACCCGAAACGTCGCCTATCTCCTTCGCTCCTTAGATGCTGCTGCACCCGCTGAGTTTCTCCAGCTTTTTGTGTACCCCCAACTCTCTTGACTTAACTTGATTTAGAACGGAGACAAGGAAACACTTTTTCACACAGAGAGTTGTGAGTCTGTGGAATTCTCTGCCTCAGAAGGTGGTGGAGGCCAGTTCTCTGGATACTTTGAAGAGAGAGCTAGATAGGGCTCTAAGAGATAGCGGAGTCAGGGGATATGGGGAGAAGAACGGGGGCACTGATTTGGGATGATCAACCATGATCACATTGAATGGCGGTGCTGGCTCGAAGGGCCAAATGGCCTGCTCCTGCATCAATTGTCTCTCACCACACCACACCACACCCTTGACCAAACCTTTGCCCTGTTCATTCTGTCATAATCCCTTGTTGTTCTTTTGAATTATAAATATTTCCTTCAACATTTTCTTTTTATTGAGTAACCGATAAGCAGGAAACTTGCTCTGTGTGAGATATCCGTCACCTGCATCCGACAGAGATAAGTTCACACTGAACTCCAAAAACTGTATAAACCACAGTCTAAAACTGATAATCTAGTCTAGCACTTCCATTTTGAATTGGTAAGTGTAAGATATGCACTTATAATTCAAAAACATTTTCTGTTTACAGTTTATAGTTTAGTTTGTTGTCACGTGTGTACGGAGGTACAGTGAAAAGGTTTTGTTGCGTGCTAACCAGTCAGCAGAAAGACAATACGTGATTACAATCCAGCCATTTACAGTGTACAGATACAGGATAAAGGGAATAACGTTCAATGCAAGGTCATCATCATCGGCGGTCACACGAAGCAAATCTGACTGTCCTCTCATGGAGGACGCCTGTGCGTGACTTTGTTTAACGTGGGGAGACCGTTGCACAGACAGCCCCCCCACGGTCCTTGACAGATCTAGACAATAGACAATAGGTGCAGGAGTAGGCCATTCGGCCCTTCGAGTCAGCACCGCCATTCAATGCGATCATGGCTGATCATCCCTAATCAGTACCCCGTTCCTGCCTTTGCCCCATATCCCTGCTATTTTTAAGAGCCCTATCTAGCTCTCAATTGAAAGCATCCAGAGAAGCTGGCTACACCGCAGAGAATTCCACAGACTCACTACTCTCTGTGAGAAAAAGTGTTTCCTCGTCTCCATGCTAAATGGCGTACTCCTTATTCTTAAACTGTGGCCCCTGGTTCTGGACTCCCACAATATCAGGGACATTTCCTGCCTCTGGCGTGTCCAAACGCTAGTATTTCAGTGTTTCGGTATTGATGTGGATAGAGAACTGGCTGGCAGACAGGAAGCAAAGAGTAGGAGTGAACGGGTCCTTTTCAGGATGGCAGACAGTGACTAGTGGGGTGCCGCAAGGCTCAGTGCTGGGACCCCAGCTATTTACAATATACATTAATGATTTGGACGAGGGAATTAAATGCAACATCTCGAAGTTTGCGGATGACACGAAGCTGGGGGGCAGTGTTAGCTGTGAGGAGGATGCTAGGCTGCAAGATGACTTGGATAGACTGGGTGAGTGGGCAAATGCATGGCAGATGCAGTATAATGTGGATAAATGTGAGGTTGTCCACTTTGGTGGCAAAAACAGGAAGGTAGACTATTATTTGAATGGTGACCGATTAGGAAAAGGGGAGATGCAGCGAGACGTGGGTGTCATGGTACACCAGTCATTGAAAGTAGGCATGCAGGTGCAGCAGGCTGTGAAGAAAGCGAATGGTATGTTGGCATTCATAGCAAAAGGATTTGAGTACAAGAGCAGGGAGGTTCTACTGCAGTTGTATAGTGTCATGGTGAGGCCACACCTGGAGTATTGCGTACAGTTTAGGTCTCCTAATCTGAGGAAAGACATTCTTGCCATAGAGGGAGTACAGAGAAGGTTCACCAGACTGATTCCTGGGATGGCACGACTTCCATATGAAGAAAGACTGGATAGACTCGGCTTGTACTCGCTGGAATTTAGAAGATTGAGGGGTGATCTCAGAGACTTACAAAATTCTTAAGGTGGTTGGACAGGCTAGATGCAGGAAGATTGTTCCCGATTTTGGGGAAGTCCAGGACAAGGGGTCACAGTTTAAGGATAAGGGGGAGGTTGTTTAGGACCGAGATGAGAAACTTTTTCACACAGAGAGTGGTGAGTCTGTGGAATTCTCTGCCACAGAAGGTAGTTGAGGCCAGTTCGTTGGCCATATTTAAGAGGGAGTTGGATGTGGCCCTTGTGGCTGAAGGGATCAGAGGGTATGGAGAGAAGGCAGGTATTGAGTTGGATGATCAGCCATGATCATATTGAATGGCGGTGCAGGCTCGAAGGGCCGAATGGCCAATGCTCCTGCACCTAATTTCTATGTTTCTATGTAAACCCTTAACAATCATATGTTTCAATGAGATCCCCTCTCATCCTTCCGAACTCCAGAGTGTACAAGCCCAGCTGCTCTATTCTCTCAGCATATGACAGTCCCGCCATCCCGGGTATTAACCTGGTGAACCTACGCTGCACTCCCTCAAATTAGGGGACCAAAACTGCACACAATACTCCAGGTGTGGTCCTCACTAGGGCTCTGTTTAACTGCTGAAGGACCTCTTTGCTCATATGTTCGATTCCTCTTGTAATACAGGCCAACATGCCATTCGCTTTCTTCACTGCCTGCTGTACCTGCATGCTTACTTTTATAGACTGATGCACAAGGACCCCCAGATCCCGTTGTACTTCCCCTTTTCCCAACTTGACGCCATTTAGACAGTAATCTGCCTTCCTGTTTTTGCTACCAAAGTGGATAACCTCACATTTATCCGCATTAAATTTCATCTGCCATGCATCTGCCCACTCCCCCAACCTGTGCAAGTCACCCTGCATTCTCATAGCATCCTCCTCACAGTTCACACTGCCACCCAGCTTTGTGTCATCTGCAAATTTGCTGATGATACTTTGAATCGCTTCATCCAAATCATTGATATATTTTGTAAATTAGCTGCGGTCCCACCACCAGAGCCTTGTGGTACTCCCACTAGTCACTGCCTGCCATTGTGAAAGGGACCCGTTAATCCCTACTCTTTGTTGCCTGTCTGCCAACCACTTCTCTATCCATGTCAGCACTACCCGCAATAACCGTGTGCCCTAATTTTGCCCACTAATCTCCTATGTGGGATCTTATCAAATGCTTTCTGAAAGTCCAGGTACACTACATCCACTGGCTCTCACTTTGTCCTTTTCCATAGTTGCATCTTCAAAAAATTCCAGAAGATTAGTCAAGCATGATTTCCCCTTCGTAAATCCATGCTGGACTCAGACCAATCCTGTTACTGCTATCCAAATGTTCGGCTATCTCAACTTTTATAATTGACTCCAGCATCTTCCCCACCACCGATGTCTGGCTAACTGGCCTATAATTGCCGGTTTTCTCTCTCCTGCCTTTCTTATAAAGTGGGATAACATTAGCTACCCTCCAATCCACAGGAACTGATCCTGAGTCCATAGAACATCGGAAATGTATCACCAATGCATCCACGATTTGTAGAGCCACTTCCTTAAGTACCCTGGGATGCAGACCATCAGGACCTGGGGATTTATCAGCCTTCAGTCCCATCAGTCTATCCAACACCAATTCCTGCCTCATGTGGATTTCCTTCAGTTCCTCCATTACCCTTGATCCTCTGGTCACTACTATATCAGGAAGATTGTTTGTGTCCTCCTTAGTGAAGATCCAAAATACCTGTTCAACTCATTTGCCATTTCCTTGTTCCCCATAATAAATTCACCTTTTTCGGTCTTCAAGGATCCAACTTTGGACTTAACTAATTTTTTCCTCTTCACTTACCTAGAGAAGCTTTTACTGTCCTCCTTTATATTCTTGGCTAGCTTACCTTCGTACCTCATCTTTTCTCCCCGTATTGTCTTTTTGGTTATCTTCTGTTGTTCTTTAAACATTACCCAATCCTCTTGCTTCCCGCTCATCTTTGCTACGTTGTAGTTATTTTTATTTATTTATTTATTTATTTCTATAAGAAGCAATTGTACAAGGATCAGACAATCGGCATGACAATTATGCAATTATTGTACAGCTTCATTTTTAACCTTATAACCTGAATTTTAAAAAAAGAAAAAAGAAAAAAAAAAAAAAAAAGGAAAACAAGGAAAGAAGAAAAAAAGAATGAAGAGATAAAATAGAAAAGAGCAAGAAAAAGACCACTAAGCTACCAAAGCAGTGCAGAAGAAACAGAAGGAAAAAGAGAAAAGATAGAGATATACCTTCCCCCCCCCCCCCCCCCCCCCCCCCCCCCCCCCCCCCCCCCCCCCCCCCCCACGCACATCATGGCATCGGATTTCATTTAAATTTAAATTTGTGTTTAACCATTCTGTTGTTGTAAACATTCAGTAAAGGGTATCCATGTCTTAAGAAATTGATCTGTTTTTCCGCCAAGACAAGCCTAATGTTTTCCAAATGTAGTGTCTCGGACATATCTGTAATCCACATCTTCACTGTGGGGACTGCTGTCTGTTTCCAAAATTTAAGTATTCATTTTTTCACCATTAGGCCGTAATTGGGGAAACATCTTTGAAATATCGTTAACTTCGAGCAGGCCTCTGACGTACCTAATATGACTAGTTTTATATCTGGGTCCAATTTAATTTTAAGTATTTTGGAAAAGGTATCAAATATTCCCCTCCAGAAGTTTTGTAACTTTGTACAGGAAGCAAAAGATTGGGTTGTAGTCGATTCTTGGAGGAGACATTGATCACAAATAGGAGAGACATTTGGGAAGATCTTATTCAATTTGGACTTTGAATAATAGAGTCTGTGCAGTATTTTAAATTGTATCAGGGAGTGCCTAACATTAAGAGAGCAGTAATGTATGTATAAAAGGCTTTCCTCCCAACTATTCTTTGAGATTAATAAACCCAATTAATCTTCCCATGCTCGCCTAAGCATTTCAGAAGATGGGGTGTGTGCAGTTAAAAGGGTATTGTAAATGTAGGATATTAACTTACTTGTATCCGCCTTTCTATTCATGCATTTGTCTAATATATCTGGGCCCATAGAATGACAGTCTTGTGTGTGAGTTTTCACATAGTCTCAGATTTGAAGATATCTGAAAAAATTACTAGCTTTCAAATGTATTTCTCCTGTAATTCTTCAAACGAGAGGAAACTCCCCTTCTCGTAAAGATCTCCCAGCATTTTGATTCCTGAGTTTTTCCATTGTGCAAACGCCTTATCTAAAGTAGACGGTTTTTTAAACATGGGATTGTTAGCGATTGGTAAAAGGAGAGAGAAATTTCTCAGTTTGAGACTTGACTTCAACTGTTTCCAAAGTCGTAGGGTGCTATGAATTATCAGATTTTGTTCATACGTTGATTTATTCAGATGTATTGGAGAAAGAAGAATCGCGCCTATATTGAAAGGCGAACAATCTTCCCTCTCCATTTTTAACCAGTTTACCTCTTGACATGTATCATCAATCCAGTAGATTAAATTTTTAATATTAGTTGCCCAGTAGTAGAAGCAAAAATTGGGGCGTGCTAATCCACCATTTTCTTTAGGTTTACATAAATGTCATTTGTGAATTCTATGGGTTTTATAATCCCAAAATAAAATTTGTAATAACAGAGTCACGTTTAAAAAAAACTTTTAGGAAGATAAATTTTATTCAATTTTGGAAAACACTCCCTATTTCCCTTATAGGTAGAGTAAATGCCATAAATGATATTCCTTCCACAACTCCTATACCTATTTCAATCTATACCGATTTATCTTCCTAAAAGTTTTTTTTAAACTTGACTCTGTTATTACAAATTTAATTTTGTATAATTGAAATTTAGGTGACAGAATTTGATTAGTCAATATTCTGGCATTCGGATTGTTATATAACAACTTTATCCATGAGATAAAATTTTCTCCTAGTTGCAATTTTTCAAACACTGTAAAGAGACAGTCCCATACTACTTGATCAAATGCTTTTTCTGCGTCTAAAGAAATAATTGTTAAGTCGTCATTTATAATTCTGTGTGAGTACATTATATTAAACGGAGTCTCAAATTATAAAACTAATGTCGCTTAGGTATAAACCCAGTTTGGTCTGAGTGTATTAGTTTACTAATGTACGAACTTAGTCTTCTTGCCAAAGTCTTAGCTAATATTTTCTGATCTGTATTTAAAAGAGCTATTGCTCTGTATGATCCAGGCTCTTCAATATTTTTGTCTTATTTAGGTATCAATCTAATGGTTGATTCGGCTAAGATTTGTGGTTCTTTAAAAGCGTGTATATAAAGGGCTCGTAAGCGTGTGGAAATTAAGACATGAAATATTTTATAGAATTCATTACTGAACCCACCTGGTTCTGGCGTTTTCCCATTATTCAGTGATTTGATAGTCTCTTCAATATCTTTTACTGTAATCTCCGCTCCTAATTCTTCTCGTTCCACCTCATTGAGTGATGGAAGGTTGCAATTGTCAAGAACGTTTTTGATCTTTGTGGATTCGGCTGATGTTTTAGATGCATATGAGTTTTGATAGAATTTTAGGAATCTTTCATTAATATCTTTAGGAAGTGTAAGCAGCTCACCTTTTTCTGATCTGATTTTTTGAATGGTGTGATCTTTTTCCATTTTTCTCAGCTGGTGTGCCAGAGGTTTATGCGGTTTATCACCAAATATAACTTTTTTTTTGCTTAGTGTATTGAAATCCGCCCAGCACATCATCGGTGCCCCGCTCCCTGCTTTGGATGCCCTCCACCGAAAACGGTGTCTGAGACGGGCTGGGAAGATCATCAAGGACCCCTCCCACCCTAACCACGGACTGTTTGCCCTCCTACCATCGGGGAGGAGGTACAGGAGCCTCAGGTCCCGCACCAGCAGGATGAGGCGTAGCTTCTACAATAACACCATCGCACTGCTGAACTCGGAGTCCCGCCGATAGATTCCCACATCTGTATTTATTTATCTGTATTTATCTAAACATTGCTATCACTAAGTACTGACACTAAACTGCATTTTGCTGTACCCATACTTGTATCTGTGCAATGACATTAAATTTGAATTGAATTGAAATAACTTAACAACTTTTGCGGCGAGGATTTGATTTAACTTGAATTTTAATGCTGCCATCTTATTATATTTAACAGTAGATGGATTAATTGTATTTTCTGAATCAAGCTGTTTAATCTGTTTTTCGAATTCCAATTGTTCCAACCAGCTTTTTTTGTTTTGATAAGTTTGATATGAAATAATGGAGCCTCTGATAAAGGCCTTAAAAGATTCCCACAATAAAGAAGCCAAAATACCAGGTGTGTCGTTTGTCTCAAAAAATAGTTCCATCTGTTGCTTCAGGTAATCACAGCAACCTGGCTCATTTAATATTTGTGGATTAAATCTCCAAAACATTTTTTTGTTATGCATTTCTTCTAGTTTTAAGGAGAAAGTTAATGGACAATGGTCAGAAATGATATTGTTATGAAATTTAGGATTAATTGCAAAAGGGATCAATTTTGCGTCCACCAGAAAATACTCAATTCGTGTATATTTTGTGAACACCTGAATAAAAAGGATATTTTCTTCCGGATGGGTTGGCAATCCTCCATTAATCGGTTACGTTTGTGTTTTTTATGTAAGTATTTAAAAATTCACTGGATTTTGATTTTGTAATGTATCTCCTTTGCTGTGAAGATTTGTCCAAATATGGGTCCAATACACAATTAAAGTCCCCTCCAATTATCAGATTATGCTGGCCGGAGTCTGAAATTATATTGATTATTATTTTATTAAAAAATTGTGGGTTATCAAAATTAGGAGCATAGATATTCACCATAATAAGTGGGGTTGAGTGTAGCTCCCCAGATACTGTAATGTACCTACCTTCCTTAACAGCTATAGTGGGGTTTTTTGTGTTTGAATGGTGTGCCTTTACGAATTAGAATTGCAGTACCTCTTGCTTTAGAAAGAAAAGTCAAGATATCCATTGATATCCAAGATATCCATTGATATCCAAGATATCCAAGATATCCATCAAGATATCCACCCATTATCTGCACGGACTGGAAGGGCCAAGAGGGCCTGTTTCCGTGCTGTAATTGTTATATGGTTATATAATTGACCAATCCAGTTAGCCTTCAGCCTGCTATGAGCTCCATCTTTGAGATGCGTCTCCTGTAAAAATATTATATCAGTATTAATAGATTTTAGGTGGCGAAAACCTTACCCCTTTTAATTGGCTCATTAATGCCCCTGACATTCCAACTACAAAAAATAATTCCTCCAATTATCCTAGTGGGATCGTCTTGCATTTTAAAGCTTACATGGTTTCCTTTGATTCAAATGGTCCAACATTATATTTAAAATAAAGCTTTTAGTTGCTAGGTGGGTGAGCCCTATTCCTATCCCCTGCAGGTATCTCCCAGAAAAAAGTGCATTAACAAACATAGATAAAGTATCCAATAGAAAAACTAAAAGGTGAAAAAAAAGACTACAGAAATTGCAGCATTGAGACATGCTGCGAAGTAAATGCCACCCCATGGTGGTATGATTCGTGTTAACTTCCTTAGATGTTAATATCAAATAACTCCACTCCTTAAAGAGTAAAAAAAAGGACTGAACAAAGCAGAATTTAAAAAATCAGTATGTAAATTTGTCGAGGAAGCCAAATTCCCAAAAGGTTAGATATCTTTTTGTACACTGAGTAAATAAGTGGATATTTGGTATTTAGATTAATATATAAGACTTGTTAGATAGCTTACTGATATTGATATGTCAAACTATTAGCCGATTCAAAGTCGGTGAACTTTTTGTTAATTCCACCTGCAGTTGCATCTCTCTCTCCCTCCCTCTCTACCACCCTTCAGATCCCCCCAGCTTCCACACACGTTCAAATACTATCTCTAGACTTCCCCACAACCTGCCACAACTTACTCAATATCTCCCAACACTTACGCGACCCTTCTCTCTCTCTTCACCTCTGCCCTCTCCTTGGGCCTCTCACCTTCCCCCGTCACTCCTTACACTCCCCTAACATTCCATGACTTCCCCTAACTGATTCTCACTAATTCTCACTTACGATGACTCTATAACTCTCCCACATTCACTCTTCCTGCCTCTACCTCTAACTCTCTACTGCTCTACCCCTACCCCACCCTTTCTCTGCCATATTCCCTCTCGCTCTGTCATGCAATCTGTCAGGAGGTCTGTTTTACCCTTTAACCGGCCGCTTTATAACCGCATATTAAGTATAAAATCAAAGCATAAATCTAGTAACTCTAATTAGTCTGGTAATTAAATATTGAATGTTAAGTTAAAATACACGACTTAATGCTTAACTTATTTGTAATCGTATATTAGTATGTTAAATAAGCTATTAAAAAATTCGGAGTAAGAGAGCCTGTAGCAGGTTGTTGATACTGCTGTGGTGTGCAGAGACAGAGTAATCGCTCTCTCTCTCTCCCTCCCACTCTGCCTGTCTATGCCTCCCGCCAGTTTTCCCATGCATTCCAATTCAATCTCTAAACTTCCCCAAGACTTAGCAATACTTACTCAATAATATTGGCCATCTTATAAGAACATATTAGATACAAACCCAATATAAAGGCATACGATATAAAATAATTATAAGCCGGGTATAAACCCTAACCCCTTTTATAACCACTATATGAGTGGATGCAGATAGAATGAATTAAAAACACAGTATGACTTCCGGGTAAATAGAATATAGTCCTCTTTATCGGCGTCGTAAGATAAGCTCAATGTGACTTTGTACATAGCTAGATAAAATAGCTACTTATCCTTGGCAGAGTCTGCAGTGTCTTGAGCGAACTTAAATGCTTCCTCAGGATCAGTAAAGAAGTGTTCAGTCCCTTTATATGTGACTCTCAGTTTGGCTGGGTACATTAGACCGTATCTGAGATCTTGTATGTCCCTCAGAATGACTCTCGACTTGGTAAAGAGTGCTCTTTTCTTGATAACTTTGGCTGGATAATCTCTGAAGATTTGTATGTTATTGTAAGGAAGGCTCAAAGACACCTTAAAGTCTTCAGTACTTTTATTAAGCACACGTCATACATAGCCCTGGCTGTACGTGGTCTGTCACGAACACCAGAGAGCGAGCTAGGGGCGTGTGGGTTGCAATTATACTAAATGGTGGGGGGAGTGGTTAGCATGGACATCGTTACTATCAATTAAAGGTGTACACACATATCATCTACATCCTTCCTCTACCAAAACAAACAGTGAGTGACAGGGCGACCACGTCTCATGCGCCAGGGTGAGTGCAAACAGTAAAGCACAGGGATACAGGATCACACGTAATCGCCGTAACGGACCGGCGGCCTGACCAGGCGACCAGACCGGGTCCGCACCTCGCCATCACCTCCTTCCCCGACAGGAACAAGCGGGGACGCCGGGTCATGGTGGGGGCTGCGGACAGGAGAACTCCTTGGCGACGAAGGCAGCGGGGAGGGAGGCGAAGAGAAGGGCGCGGAAGCCGGAGAAAGCGGGACCGCAGCCGGGAGGCGCTCCGGAGGAGGACGAGGGGAGGCCGGCCCCAGAGGAATGGGCAAAGCACAGGGCCGCGACAGGGGCAGCGGGGGGGCATACGGAGCCGCCGGGGGTGGGAGAGGCTCGTTCACGAGCCGGAGATGCTGGCAGGACCGGCGGTACACCCTTCCGTCGCGGTTGACAAGGTATGAACGAGGGGAACTGGCAGAGCCGACGACCACGGCCAGCCTGGAACGGCCAGAAGAGGACCACATACGGACGACCTGGCCGGGGAGAAGAGGGCAGAGGACACGGCAGGACCTGTCGTGGGAACGCTTCTGGATACTGTGTCTTTCGGTAATGCGTTCCCGGACCAAGGCAGGTTTAAAGACGGAAGGGGACAGGGACTGCTGAGACACCGGGACCGTGGGCCTCGTGATTCGGGACATGAGTCGCTGAGCCGGGGAGCCCAGGGCATGGTCGCGGGAGATGTTGCGGAGGTTCAGCAGGGCCAGGTAGATGTCGGAGCGGGATAGGCGGCAACGTTCCAACAATCCTTTAGCACTGCGGACCGCGCGCTCGGCCAGTCCATTGCTCTGTGGGTATTCCGGGCTGCTGGTGTAATGACGAAAGTTCCAACGCTCAGCAAAATCGCGGAACTCGGCACTGGTGAACTGGCTGCCGTTGTCCGACTGCAGGCTGACGGGGGACCCGAAGGTGGCAAAGTGGCGGCGCAACTTGTCAATGACTGCGGAGGAAGAGAGGGAGTGGAGCTGGTCAACTTCAAACCAGCTGGAGTAAGAGTCGACAAGCACCAGGAAGTGCTTTCCGTGCCACTCGAAGATGTCGGTTGCTAGCGCTGTTCTGGTCTCCGACTGGAGGCGTGGGTTCGAATCCCACTTCTGACACCATGTAAGGAAGGCTCAAAGACACCTTAAAGTCTTCAGTACTTTTATTAAGCACACGTCATACATAGCCCTGGCTGTACGTGGTCTGTCACGAACACCAGAGAGCGAGCTAGGGGCGTGTGGGTTACAATTATACTAAATGGTGGGGGGAGTGGTTAGCATGGACATCGTTACTATCAATTAAAGGTGTACACACATATCATCTACAGTTATCCCCTTCAAAGACCAGATTACTGAGTTGGATGATCAGCCATGATCACATTGAATGGCGGTGCAGGCTGGAAGGGCCGATTGGCCTACTCCTGCAACTATTTTCTATGTTTCTATGTTTCTATGTTTTGTTTGCCACTTTCTTCATGATGTCTTCTAAAACGTAGGAATGGTGTATCTTCAGAATCAGCTGCCTTGGTTGAGCTGCGGGTCCTGGCCGGGCTCTCAGAGCTCTGTGCGCCCGGTCCAGTTTGGGCCTTTCATCCAGATTAAGTCCCTCTGGAGTAATTGAGCCGCAAAATCATGAGGGTCTTTACCAATTTCTTTTCCTTCCTTCACCCTGACAATCCTTAAATTCTGGCATTTAGATCGCCCTTCGAGATCAAGACATTTTTCAGTCATCTTGGCAAGTTGGGGTAGGGGGAGGGGGTTGAGGGGGAGGTGTCTAAATGGTGGTGGATGTCTGCCCAGAGACTGAGGATGAGCATGATTTCTTGAATTGGTTTTCTTCACTTCTCTTTATGAGGCCTTTCTGAGCCAGGAGTTTGATCAGGTTACTCCTGAACTTCACCCCGATGAAGGCGTAGAGGATTGGGTTGATGCAGCTGTGCAGAAAGGCCAAGCACTGGGTGGCCAGCACGGCCCTGCCCAAGTGGTCACGCTCGATGCAGGAGACTTTGATGTGTTCAACTCTCACCAGCATGTCCACAACCATGGTTAGATGGTAGGGCAGCCAGCACGCCAGGAAGGCCAGCACCACAGCGATGATGACCTTCATGGCTTTCTGCTTCTGGAAGCCCTTGGTCTGGCACAGTTTCCACACGGTGACGGTGTAGCAGAAGACCATGGTGGCCAGCGGCATGAGGAAGCCGATGACCAGGCGACTAACTTTGATGCCCAGTTTCCACGATTCGCTAAAATCGGCATCATGGTCCTTGTTACAGAGAGACCGATCAAATTTATTGTCGGGGAACGCATCATTGTAGAGGATGGGCAAGGACAGGATCAGGGCCACGAGCCAGATGGCGGCACACACCAGTTTGACCAGCCACGGCCTCTTGTGGCCGTGCGACTGGGCAGAGCGGACAATGGCCAGGTAGCGGTCCACGCTGATGCAGGCCAGCAGCAGGATGCCACTGTAAAAGTTCACCTCCTGCAACATACTGATCACCTTACACATGGCGTCACCAAACACCCAGCCAGACACGGCGTCCACTGCCCAGAAGGGCAGGGTGAGGGCAAAGAGCAGGTCGGCCGTGGCCAGATGGAGCAGGTAGACGTCTGTGGACGAGATGGAGCGGCGGTTGTGAAGGAGGACCACCATCACCACCAGGTTCCCCGTCACGGCCAAGAGACACACCAGGCCACACACCACCGCCGTGATGGTCTTCATGGCCACAAACTCTCTTCTTTCGCATGCAAATGTGGCCGGATCGACAGTTACGTTTGTGGACCACGGGAAAGACATTTTTCTGGAACGAAAAATAGATTCACAAATGAGGTATTTAAGTAAGTTTAACAAAGTTCAAGAATGTTTAACAAACCCACTGACTCCCATGACTATCTGGACCACACATCTTCCCACCCTGCTTCCTGTAAGGACTCTATCCCCTACTCCCAATTCCTCTGTCTATGCCACATCTGCACCAAGGATGAGGTGTTCCACACCAGGGCATCACAGATGTCGTCATTCTTTAGGGAATGGGGGTTCACTCTTCTACTGTAGATGACGCTCTCACCAGGGTCTCCTCTATATCCCGTAGCTCCGCTCTCACCCCCACTTGTAACAAGGGGAGAGTCCCCTTTGTCCTCATCTTCCACCCTACCAGCCGTCACATACAACAGATAATCCTCCGACATTTTCGCCACCTCCAATGGGATCCCAACCACTGGCCACATCTTCCCATCTCCTCCCCTTTCGTCTTTCAGCAGTGATCGCTCCCTCCGTAACTCCTTGGTCAATTTGTCCCTTCCCACCCAAACCACCCCTCCCCTGGCACTTTCCCTTGCAACCACAGGAAATGTTACACTTGTTGCTTTACCTCCCCCCTTGACTCCATCCAAGGACACAAGCCGTCTTTCTTCAGGTGCTGCAGAGGTTCACTTGCACCTCCTCCAACCTCATCTATTGCATCCACTGCTCTAGGTGTCAGCTACTCCTCATTGGTGAGACCAAGCGTAGGCTCGCCGTTCGCTTCGCCCAACATCTCCGCACAGTTCGTATTAACCAACCTGATCTCCCGGTGGCTCAGCACTTCAACTCTCCCACCAATTCGGAATCCGACCTTCCTGTCCTGGGCCTCCTCCATGGCCAGAATGAGTCCCAGCGTAAATTAGAGGAGCAGCACCTCGTATTGTGCTTGGGTAGTTTACACCCCAGCGATATGAACATTGACTTTTACAATTTCAGGTAGTCCTTGCTTTCTCCCTCCTTCCCCTCCCCTTCCCAGTTCTCCCACAGCCCACTGTCTCTGCCTCTTCCTTTCTTCTTCCTGCCCCCCCAATCCCTACATCAGTGGGAAGAAGGGTCTCGACCCGTAATGTCGCCTATTTCCTTCGCTCCATAGATGCTGCCTCACCCGCTGAGTTTCTCCAGCATTTTTGTCATGAAATGTTGAGATTGTTTTAGAGATACAGATTGACACAGAGGGTGGTGGGTGTTTGGAACAAGCTGCCAGAGGAGGTAGTTGAGGTAGGAACTATCCTAACGTTTAAGAAACAGTTAGACAGGTACATGGATAATAGACACGAAACGCTGGAGTAACTCAGCGAGATAGGCAGCATCTCTGGAGAGAAAGAATGGGTGACATTTCAGGTCGAGACCCTTCTTCAGACTGGTCACAAAGGTCCCGACACAAAACGTCACCCATTCCTTCTCTCCAGAGATGCTGCCTGTCCAGCTTTTTGTGTCTATCTACGGTTTAAACCAGCATCTGCAGTTCCTTCCTACAAGTCGATAATAGGACATGGTTGGAGGGTGGTGGACAGATGAGACTGGTGTAGGTGGGACATGTTGGCCGGTGTGGGCAAGGTGGGCCAATGGTAGGGTTGCCAACTGTCCCGTATTATCCGGGACATCCCGTATATTGGGCTAAATTGGTTTGTCCCGTATGGGACGGCCCTTGTACCATGTTTGACTGCAAATACGGCTGGGTTTTGTGTGCAGTCCAGCACCCGGGCCAATTCACCATTCACCCAGCCGGATCAACGAATTGTCGTCGGGAATTTGTCGCGTATTTTGACCTTTTGTCCCTTATTTGGGAGTGAGAAAGTTGGCCACCCAAACTGAAGGGCCTGCTTCACGCTGTATAACTCTGTTACTCTGTGACTCTATGGTAGAGTGTTGGGAGACTTGCCAATCATTCTTAATCTACTAAGGAAGTAGAGGCATTGGTGTGCTATACTTTAAACTTTAGAGATACAGCATGGGTACAGGCCCTTTGGCCCATCGTGTCCGCACCGTCCAGTGATCCCCGCACATTAACACTACTAACAACACATTAGGGACAATTTACATTTACACCAAGCCAATTAATGTACAAACCTGCACGTCTTTGGAGTTTGGGAGAAAACTGAAGATCTGGGAGAAAACCCACGCAGGTCACGGGGAGCACGTACAAACTCTGTACATTCAGCACCCGTGGTAAGGATCTACGTGGTGTCTCTGGCGCTGTAAAGCAGTAGCACTACCCGCTGCGCCACCGTGCTGCCCACGAGCTGGGCAGTGGACGCTGTGTCTGGCGGTGTGTGGTGAGCCCCTAAGGCAGTTCGTCGTTGTCTACAACCTCGATCTGGCAGCTCTTGCAACGGCGCTGGTGCCAAACTGTAACGGCCCTGCTGTTCCTTTGGATGGATCAGCGATGTGGAGACGAGGGACGTGCTGCATGGGCAACAGCCTGCCCTCCATATGACATCGCCCAGGCTTGCATCCGACCAGGATGCATCACCATGGTCAGTCATGACCGAGAGGGGTCTACGGAGATATGGACCAAACGCAGGCAGGTGGGACTAGTGCAACTGGGCAATGTTGGTCGGTGTGGGCAAGTTGGGCCGAAGGGCCTGTTTCCATGATTTATCACTCGATGACTCTATGACCCTGACTAAAGTTCCTCCTCATCTCCTTTTTGCTTCGGCCTCTGGTTCCAGACTCCCCCACTGGTGGAACCTGTTGCTATCACTTATGAACTTGCGAGCAACGCGCATCAGATCGGCACAAACTACCCTGCAGAATGAATCTGTGACCACCTCTTTTCCAACGTGACGAATGCTCTATTGAACTTCCACATGTGTACAGTAGGAAGCAGACTGACTAGTTGCATCACGGCTTGATTCAGCAACTCAAACGCCCAGGAACGAAGGAGACTACAGTGAGTGGTGGACACTGCCCGGTCCATCACAGTACTGACCTCCCCACTATCGAAGGTTCATCACAGTACTGACGTCCCCACCATTGAAGGGATCTACAGGAGTCGCTGCCTCAAAAAGGCAGCCAGCATCATCAGAGACCCCACACCACCCTGGCCATGCTCTCATCTCGCTGCAGCCATGGGGAAGAAGGTACAGGAGCCTGAAAACCGTGACCTCCAGGTTCAAGAGCAGCTTCTTCCCAGCAACATCAGTCTGTTGAACACTGCACAACACTAACCTCAGCAACTGTGATCTTTATGGACCTTGTCTTTGGCTGCACTACAGACTTTGGGTTTACACTATAATGGTTATCTAGTATTACATAGAACAACACTGACTGTTAACCTTTTAAAGAAGGAACTGCAGATGCTGGAGAATCGAGGGTACACAAAAAGCTGGAGAAACTCAGCGGGTGCAACAGCATCTAAGGAGCGAAGGAGATAGGCGACGTTTCGGGTCGAGACCCTTCTTCAGACTGGTCAGGGATCAGGGAAACGAGAGATATAGACGGTGATGTGGAGAGATAAGGAACAATGAGTGAAAGATATGCAAAAAAGTATCGGTGATAAAGGGAACAAGCCATTGTAAGCTGTTTGTGGTGTGAACATGAGAAGCTGGTGCGACTGGGGTGGGGGAGGGAGATAGAGATGGAGGGAATGCCAGGGCCCGAGGGCTGAGGGAGAGGTGGGAAGGGGAGGAGACAGCAAGGGTTAACAGAATTGAGAAAATTCAATATTCAAGCCCAAAGGATGCAGACTCCCCAAGCGGAATATGAGGTGCTGTTATTCCAGCTTGCGGTGTTGCTCACTCTGGCCGTGGAGGAGGCCCAGGACCGAGAGGTCGGATGTGGAATGGGAGGGGGAGTTGAAGTGCTGAGCCACCGGGAGGTCGGGTTGGTTATTGCGGACCGAGCGGAGGTGTTCGGCGAAGCGATCGCCAAGCCTCCGCTTGGTTTCACCGATATAGATCATCTGGCATCTGGAGCAGCGGATGCAGTAGATGAGGTTGGAGGAGGTGCAGGTGAACCTCTGTCGGACCTGGAAGGACTGCTTGGGCCCCTGAAAGGAGTGGAGGGCGGAGGTGAAGGGACAAGTGTTGCATTTCTTGCGGTTGCAAGGGAAAGTGCCCGGGGAAGGGGTAGAGTGGGAGGGGAGGGAAGAATGGACAAGGGAGTTGCGGAGGGAGCGGTCTTTGCGGAAGGCAGACAGGGGGGGAGATGGGAAGATGTGGCGGGTGGAGGGGTCACGTTGGAGGTGGCGAAACTGGCGGAGGACTATATGTTGTATTTGCCGGCTGGTGGGGTGAAAGGTGAGGACCAGGGGGACTCTGCCCTGTTTGCGAGTGGGGGAATGGGGAGCGAGGGCAGTGTTGCGGGGTATGGAGGAGACCCTGGTGCGAGCCTCATCAATAGTGTGGGAGGGGAATCCCCGTTCTCTGAAGAATGAGGCCATTTGTGATGACCTGGTGTGGAACACCTCATCCTGGGAGCAGATGCGGCGTAGACGGAGGAATTGGGAATAGGGGATGGAGTCCTTACAGGGAGCAGGGTGGGAGGAAGAGTAGTCCAGGTAGCTGTGGGAGTCAGTAGGTTTGTAGTGGATGTCGGTCAGGAGCGTATCACCTGCAATAGAGATGGTGAGGTCAAGGAATGGTAGGGAAGTGTCGGAAATGGTCCAAGTGTATTTGAGTGCCGGATGGAAGTTGGTGGTGAAATGAATGAAGTCAGTCAGTTGTGTGTGGGTGCAGGAGGTGACACCAAAGCAGTCGTCGATGTAACGGAGGTAGAGGTCGGGGATGGGGCCCTGGTACGTCGAGAACAAGGATTGTTCGACGTACCCAACAAAGAGGCAAGCGTAGCTGGGGCCCATGCATGTGCCCATAGCTACGCCTTGTGTTTGGAGGAAATGGGAGGAATCAAAAGAGAAGTTATTGAGGGTGAGGACCCACTGTTTTTGTGTACCCACTGACGGTTAACCTGTCTGTTGACTTATTTGGAACTTGTAGAAACCAATGATACAGTTACTTGCACAACAACAGTAACCATTAACAAGTAATTAAACTGTTAATAAAGCTGCAAGATGCAACAAAGTCACGTCACACGAAACTGCAGATGCTGGTATGCTGATAAAACACTAAGTGCTGGAGGAACTCAGTGAGTCAGGCAGCATCTGGAGAGGAACTAAACCGTCACCTATCCATGTTCTCCACAGATGCTGCCTGACCCGTTGAGTTACTCCAGCACTCTGTGAAACGTCACCTATCCATGTTCTCCACAGATGCTGCCTGACCCGCTGAGTTACTCCAGAACTTAGTGTCTACATTTTCTACAAGCACCTTAATTCCTTGTATCAACATCTGTGGTTGGAATGGACAAACGATGTTTCGGGTCGGGACCCTTCTTCAGATGGTAGTTAGTTTAGTTTATTGTAACATGTACTGAGTTACTGTGAAAAACTTTTTTATTGCGTGCTATCCAGTCAGTGGAAAGACTGCACATGATTACAATTAAGAGACTAATGTTTAGTCCAGTAAAGTCCAATTAAAGATAGCCTGAGGGTCTCCAATGAGGTAGATGGGAGGCCAGGACCGCTCTCTAGTTGGTGAGAGGACGGTTCAGTTGCCTGATAACTGTCCCTGAATCTGGAGGTGTGTGTTTTCACACTTCTGTACCCCTTGCCCGATTGGAGAGGGGAGAAGAGTGACCGGGGTGAGACTGGTCCTTGATGATGCTGCTGGCCTTGCCGAGGCAGCGTGAGGTGTGGATTGAGGCGATGGAAGGGAGGTTGGTTTGTGTGACGGTCTGGGCTGCTGGCCTTGCCGAGGCAGCGTGAATTGTGGATGGAGTTAATGGAAGGAGGTTGGTTTCTGTGATGGCCTGGGCTGTGTCCACAATTCTCTGCGATTTCTCACGGTCTTGGATGGAGCTGTTCCTAAACCGTGCTGTGATGCATCCCGACGTGAGAGAGTTTAACGTAAACGCAAGTGAATAAAAGTCTTTACCTGCCAGTTGAAAGGACGCGATCGTCTCTACAAGACGCCAAGCCTCAGGAAGACAAAACCAACAGCGCTCAATGAGAACAATTCAGTGCGTTTTGGAGAGAGGGGAGAGGAGGAGGGTGCGTCTTCAAGTGAGAGAAAGGAGAAGTGGTTCAGCAATTGATGATGCCTTCGTCAATTGTGTAATGAGGAAGGATTAGATAGCGATCTTGTTGTGCAGAGCCCCTTGGGCAACATTGACCATATTAGGGTGGAACTCTGCATTAGGATGGAGAGTGACCCGGTTAATTCAGAGACTAGGGTCCTGAACTTAAAGAAAGAAGCCTTTGAAGGCATAAGACAGGAATTGGCTCGGACAGACTGGCAAATTATACTTAAAGGGTTGACAGTGGAGATGCAATGGCAAAGGTTTAAAGACCGCATGGATGAACTCCAGTAATTGTTCATCCCTGTCTGGCGAAAAAATAAAACAGGGAAGGCGGCTCAACCGTGGCTGATGATGTAAGTCAAGGATAGTGTTAAATCCAAGGAAGACACATATAAATTGGCCAGAGGAAGCAGCAAACCAGAGGACTGGGAGAAATTTAGAACTCAACAGAGGAGGACAAAGGGGTTAATCAAGAGGGCGAAAAAGAGCATGAAAGAAAGCTTGCAGAGAATATAAAAACTGACAGAAAAACCTTTTTCAGATATGTAAAAAGGAAAAGATTAGTGAAGACAAGTGTAGGGCCTTACAATCAGAGACAGGTGAATTTATAATAGGAAACAAGGAAATGGCAGAACAGTTAAACAAGTACATAGAAACATAGAAACATAGAAAAATAGGTGCTGGAGTAGGCCATTCGGCCCTTTGAGCCTGCACCGCCATTCAATATGATCATGGCTGATCATCCAACTCAGTATCCCGTACCTTCCTTCTCTCCATACCCCCTGATTCCTTTAGCCACAAGGGCCACATCCAACTCCCTCTTGAATATAGCCAATGAACTAGCCTCAACGACCTTCTGTGGCAGAGAATTCCAGAGACTCACCACTCTCTGTGTAAAGAATGTTTTCCTCATCTCGGTCCTAAAGGAATTCCCCCTAATCCTTAGACTGTGACCCCTTGTTCTGGACTCCCCCAACATCGGGAACAATATTCCTGCATCTCGCTTGTCCAACCCCTTAAGAATTTTGTAAATTTCTATAAGATCCCCCCTCAATCTTCTAAATTCCAGTGAGCACAAGCCGAGTCTATCCAGTCTTTCTTCATATGAAAGTCCCGACATCCCAGGAATCAGTCTGGTGAACCTTCTCTGAACCCCAGCTATGGCAAGAATGTCTTTCCTCAGATTTGGAGACCAAAACTGTATGCAATACTCCAGGAGTGGTCTCACCAAAACCCTGTACAACTGCAGTAGAACCTCCCTGCTCCTATACTCAAATCCTTTTGCTATGAATGCTCACATACCATTTGCTTTTTTCACTGCCTGCTGCACCTGCATGCCTACTTTCAATGACTGGTGTACCATGACACCCAGGTCTCGTTGCATCTCCCCTTTTCCTAATCTGCCACCATTCAGATAATAGTCTACCCTCATGTTTTTGCCACCAAAGTGGATAACCTCACATTTAGCCACATTATACAGCATCTGCCATGCATCTGCCCATTCACTCAGCCTATCCAAATCACCCTGCAGCCTCCTAGCATCTTCCTCACACCTAACTATACCCCCCAGCTTGGTGTCATCTGCCACTGTACTTTGGTTCAGTCTTCACTAACGAAGACACAAACAATCTTCCAGAAATACTAGGGGACCGAGGATCTAGTGGGAGGGAGGAACTGAAGGGAATCCACATTAGAAAGGAGATGGTGTTTGGTAAACTGCTGGGTCTGAAGGCAGATAAATCCCCAGGGCCTGATGGTCTGCATCCCAGAGTACTCAAGGCAGTGGCACTGGAAATCTTGGATTCATTGGTGTTCATTCTCCAATGTACTCTCAAATCTGGATCAGTTCCTGTGGACTGGAGGGTAGCCTATGTAACTACACTTCTTTTGAGGATGTAACAAGTAGAATGGATAAGGGAGAGCCAGTGGATGTGGTGTATCTGGACTTTCAAAAAGCCTTTGACTAGGTCCCACACAAGAGATTAGTGTGCAAACTTAGAGCACATGGTATTGGGGGTAGGGTGTTGACATGGACAGAGAACCGGTTGGCAGACAGGAAGCAAAAGTAGGAATTAACGAGTCCTTTTCAGAATGGCAGGCAGTGACTAGCGGGGTGCCGCAAGGCTCGGTGCTGGGACCCCAATTGTTTACATTATATATTAACAATTTAGGTGAGGGAATTAAATGTGACATCTCCAAGTTTGCAGATGACATAAAGCTAGGTGGTAGTGTGAGTTGCAAGGAGGAGGCTATGAGGCTGCAGAGTGACTTGGATAGGTTGGGTGAGTGTTGTGAGCAATTGGCCTCCCAATTTGAGGAAGGACATTCTTGCTATTGAGAGAGTGCAGCGTGGGTTCACCAGCTTTATTCCCGGGATGGCAGGACTGACATATTCTGAGAGAATGGGTCGACTGTGTTTATATTCACTGGAATTTAGAAGGATGAGAGGGGATCTTATACATACAAAATTCTTAAAGGATTGGACAGGCTAGATGCAGGAAAAATGTTCCCCATGTTGGGGGTCCAGAACCAGGGGTCACAATTTAAGGATAAGGTGTAGGCTGTGTAGGACTGAGATGAAGAAAAATGTCTTCACCCAGAGAGTTGTGAATCTGGGGAATTCTGTGCCACAGAAGGCAGTGGAGGCCAATTCACTGGATGTATTCAAGAGAGAATTAGATTTAGCACTTGGGGCTAAAGGAATCGAAGGATATGGGGAAAAAGCAGGAACGGGGTACTGATTGTGGATGATCAGCCATGAACAAATTGAATGGTGGTGCTGGTTCGAAGGGCTGAATGGCCTACTCCTGCACCTATATTTCCAAGTTAAAGATGACTCATGTTTGCCTCTTAATTCCTGCTGACGTTTTGGCAAAGTGACAAGTGAAGGGAGGGAGATAAATGACCAAAGAAAGAAGGAACAACGGATGTTTTGTGCCCATCCGAGGAACTGCAGATGCTGCTTTACCCAAAAAATGCACAGAGTGTGATCATAACCTTTAAGGGCCATTTAAACAGGTACATGGTTAAGATCACTCGAGCAGATTATGGGTCAGTGTGGGCAGGTGGGATGCGGAGAGGATGTTTCCACTAGTGGGAGAGTCTAGGACCAGAGGTCACAGCCTCAGATTTAAAGGACGTTCCTTTAGGAAGGAATTTCTTTAGTCAGAGGGCTGGTGAATCTGTGGAATTATTTGCTACAGACGGCTGTGGAGGCCAAGTCAATGGGTATGTTTAAGGCAGAGATAGATAGATTCAAGTGAGTCACGGTCAGTTTATTGTCACATGCCACCGGGTGGCGCTGCATGGTAACTCTAGTCAAGTTTATTTCTCACGTACACATACAAGATGTACAGTGATGTACAACTCAAATCTTGATGGGCCGAATGGCATAATCCTACTCCTACCACAGGACCTTATGACTAGTGTAGTTGGGACACAAACATCTATAAACATAGTGTAAATGGTTCAGGTAGACAAAAATGCTGGAAAAAATAGGTGACGTTTCGGGTCGAGACCCCCCTTCAGTAGACCCTGATGTCTGAAGAAGTGTCTCGACCCGAAATATCACCTATTCCTTCACTCCATAGATGCTGCCTCACCTGCTGAGTTTCTGCAGCATTTTTGTCTGCCTTCGATTTTTCCAGCATCTGCAGTTTTTTCTTAAACAGTGTGATGGGACGGTGGTCGACGTGGACAAGTTGGGCCAAAGGGCCTGTTTCTATGCTGTATAACTCTATGACTATGCTGGAGTAACTCAACGGATCAGGCAGCATCTGTGGAGAACATGGATCGGTGACGTTTCACAGAGTGCTGGAGTAACTCAGCGGGTCAGGCAGCATCTGTGGAGAACATGGATAGGTGACGTTTCACAGAGTGCTGGAGTAACTCAGCGGGTCAGGCAGCATCTGTGGAGAACATGGATAGGTGACGTTTCACAGAGTGCTGGAGTAACTCAGCGGGTCAGGCAGCATCTGTGGAGAACATGGATAGGTGACTGTTTGCAGCGCTAAACAACTTATGGAACGCTCGTACCTGGTAAAATCTGATGTCTACCTGGACCTGTTGAACTTGAGGAATATTGTCAGAGACAATACTCTTCAGCCAAGTTCACTTAAAGCCCAAAGTTTTCTGCCCTGCTCTAGTTCAAAAGCATGTGCAATCCAATCGACTCGCGCAGAAACGTGCCTAGGACAAAACCAGCAAACCACTTAAGCCACTAATCCAAGGACAAGTGGTTTGCTTGCAGACAGACAAAGGACATACTAAACTGTGCTTCATCCATGGCCTCGCAAAGGAACCTTGTTCCTACCTAGTTGCTGTCGGTGGTACCATCTACAGACGCACCCGTCAACACCTCCTTCCAGTGAGGAGAACGACGTCCGGACCTCCAGGGTCCTGATGCACCTCCATTGAACTTTAAAGTGATCGCTGTTCCAGCCGTTCCAGTACCTGCAGCTGCTGCTCCCCATCACTGCCGCGTCGGTCTGCTCCCCCTTCCCCTTTTGTAACCGGTTCACTGGTGCCCCCGCGACGGTCTTCCCCTACGGTCTCACCCCAGAGCCCCTTGGGCTCAACCAAACGTGCCCTCAACCTTTCGGAAGAGAAGGTTGATGAGGCAGCTCCTTACCGTACGAGGACCGGGCGGGTTAGTGAGATAGATATGGCGGCAATGTGTAATCAATGTTTAACCGACTATTAGATGTGGTATTTTGCATTTAACAATTTATTTACTCATCATTGTGATAACGTTTAATCTACTTTGCATTTATAGGAGATATGTAGATTGACTATAGCATGTTAGCTAATCAGAATGCTTAGTAATTATAACCCCATCTAATTATAACATTCATAGTGTAAGAACCTACCCACTGTCTACCAGTTCGAGTAGCAGTGTGAGCGTGTGATGATCTGCTTAGTAGTTAATGACCTGAACAATACAGATGCTTGTGTTTCAACCTGTGTGAGTTTGGACTCTTTACATTATCTCTATCTCTCCCTCTCCCCTGACGCTCAGTCTGAAGAAGGGTCTGGACTTGAAATGTCACCCATTCCTGCTCTCCAGAGATGCTGCCTGACCCGCTGAGTTACTCCAGCATTTTGTGTCTACCTTCAATGGGAACACATTGAGACAATAGACAATAGGTGCAGGAGGAGGCCATTTCGCCCTTCGAGCCAGCACCGCCATTCAATGTGATCATGGCTGAACATCACCATTCAGTAGCCCATTCCTGCCTTCTCCCCATATCCCCAAATACACAGAACAAATGACAGCAACATTCTTTCAGCAAACTAGCAACCACTTATTCCTTAAACATGCAAATACAGTAGGAATTGAAACATCTGAATCATTTAAGACATTTAATTAATGAGCCCTATCTAGCTCTCTCTTGAAAGTATCCAGAGAACTGGTCTCCACCGCCCTCTGAGGCAGAGAATTCCACAGACTCACAACTCTCTGTGAGAAAAAATGGTTCCTCATCTCCGTTCTAAATGGATTACCCCTTATTCTTAAACTGTGGCCCCTGGTTCTGGACTCACCCAACATCATGAGGATGTCTCCTACCTGTAGCGTGTCCAAACCCCTAATAATCTTATATGTTTCAATAAGATCCCCTCTCACCCTTCTAAACTCCAGAGTATACAAGCCCAGTCGCTCCATTCTCTCACCATATGACAGTCCCGCCATCCCGGGAATTAACCTGGTGAATCTACGCTGCATTCCCTCAATAGCAAGAATATTACCACTGAGGCAGGGTAATAGAAGGAGATGGGCTTGTTGCTCTTGATCTGAAGCAGTGGGTGACACTTTTGAGACTAAAAAAGCTGATTGATTATGAGCTGGCTTTAACCCAATCACATCTCTGACATTTCGATGTCGGATTAACTTGGATTCATAGTAGAACCATTTGCAACGTTTAAGAAACATTAGACTGGTACATGGATAGGACAGGTTTAGAGGGATATGGGCTAAACGCTTGTGAGAGATGGGACATGTTGGCCAGTGTGTGCAAGATGGGCCGAAGAGTCTGTTTCCACGTTGTATCACTCTATGACTCTAGGCAGGAACTGCAGATAGGTTTATGTCCATAAAGGTTTATGTTCATAATTGATAGGAGCAAATCGTGGCTGATCTATCTTTCCCTCTTAACCCCATTCTCCTGCCTTCTCCCCAGAAACCCTGACACTCGTACTAATCAAGTATCTCTCTATCTTTGCCTTAAAAATATCTATAGACTTGGCCTCCACAGCCATCTGTGGCAAAGAATTACACAGATTCTCCTCTCTGCTGGTTGCTGGTTTACACCGAAGATAGACACAAAATGCTGGAGTAACTCAGCGGGACACGGAGCATCTCTGGAGAGAAGGAATGGGTGACGTTTCGGGTTGAGTCTGAAGAAGGGTCTTGACCCGAATCGTCACCCATTCCTGATGCAGCTTTATAGGACTTGGGACAGGCTGCATTTGGAGTATGGCGTGCAGTTCTGGTCGCCCCCATTACAAGAAGGATGTGGGGGGTTTGGAGACGGTGCAGAGGAAGTTTACCAGAACTATTCCGGGATTAGAGGGTTTCAGCTACAGGGGGAGGTTGGACAGACTTGCATTGTTTTCTCTGGAACGTCAGAGGTTATAACCATATAACCATATAACAATTACAGCACGGAAACAGGCCCTCTCGGCCCTTCCAGTCTGTGCCGACCTTTTGTTTTCCCCTAGTCCCATCTACCTGCACTCAGACCATACCCCTCCATTCCCTTCACGTCCATATACCTATCCACTTTACTCTTAAATGTTAAAATCGATCCTGCCTCCACCACTTCTGCTGGAAGCTGATTCCACACAGCCACCACCCTCTGAGTAAAGAAGTTCCCCCTCACGTTACCCCGAAACCTCTGTCCCTTAATTCTCATGTCATGCCCTCTTGTTTGAATCTTCCCTACCCTCAATGGGAAAAACGTATCCACGTCAACTCTGTCTATCCCTTTCATCATTTTAAAGACCTCAATCAAGTCCCCCCCTTAACCTTCTGCGCTCCAAAGAATAAAGACCTAACTTGTTCAACCTTTCTCTGGAACATAGTTGCTGGAACCCTGGCAACATTCTGGTAAATCTCCTCTGTACTCTCTCTATTTTGTTGACATCCTTCCTATAACTAGGCGACCAAAATTGTACACCATACTCCAGAATTGCTCTTACCAATGCCTTGTACAATTTTAACATTACTTCCCTACTCCTATATTCAATGCGCTGATTTATAAAGGCCAGCACACCAAAGGCTTTATTTACCACCCTATCTACATGCGATTCCACCTTCAGGGAATTATGTACAGTTATTCCTAGATCCCTCTGTTCCACAGCATTCCTCAATTCCCTACCATTTACCATGTACGTCCTATTTTGATTTGTCCTGCCAAGATGTAGCACTTCACACTTATCAGCATTAAACTCCATCTGCCATCTTTCAGCCCACTTTTCCAAATGGCCCAAATCTCTCTGTAGATTTTGAAAATCTACTTCATTATCCACAACACCACCTATCTTAGTATCATCTGCATACTTACTTATCCAATTTTCCACCCCATCATCCAGATCATTGATGTACATGACAAACAACAGTGGGCCCAACACAGATCCCTGAGGCACCCCACTGGTCACTGGCTTCCAACCTGACAAACAGCCATCCACCATTACTCTCTGACATCTCCCATTCAGCCACTGTTGAATCCATCTTGCTACTCCACCATTAACACCCAAAGATTTAACCTTCTTAACTAACCTTCCATGGGGAACCTGGTCAAAGGCCTTACTAAAATCCATATAGACAACATCCACTGCTTTACCCTCATCAATTTCCCTAGTTACCGCTTCAAAAAATTCAAGAAGGTTGAGGGGAGAACAGGAAGATTGCAACGACCAGGTTCAGGAATAGCAGCTTCCCCACAGCCATCAGGCTATTAACCTCGGCTCGGACAAAACTCTGAACATTAATAGCCCATAATCTGTTTATTTGCACTTGATCAGTTTATTTATTCATGTGTGTATATATTTATACAATGGTATATTGACACTGATCTATTCTGTATTCGTGCCTTCTATGTGCGTAGTTTTGGTCTCCTAATCTGAGGAAAGACATTCTTGCCATAGAGGGTGCACAGAGAAGGTTCACCAGACTGATTCCTGGGATGGCAGGGCTTCCATATGAGGAAAGACTGGATAGACTCGGCTTGTACTCGCTGGAATTTAGAAGATTGAGGGGGGATCTTTTAGTTACTTACAAAATTCTTAAGGGGTTGGACAGGCTAGATGCAGGAAGATTGTTCCCGTTTTGGGAAGTCCAAAACAAGGGGTCACAGTTTAAGGATAAGGGGGAAGTCTTTTGGGACCGAGATGAGAAAATCATTTTTCACACAGAGAGTGGTGAGTCTGTGGAATTCTCTGCCACAGAAGGTAGTTGAGGCCAGTTTGTTGGCTATATTTAAGAGGGAGTTAGATGTGGCCCTTGTGGCTAAAGGGATCAGGGGATATGGAGCAAAGGCAGGTACAGGATACTGAGTTGGATGATCAGCCATGATCATATTGAATGGCGGTGCAGGCTCGAAGGGCCGAATGGCCAACTCCTGCACCTATTTTCTATGTTTCTATGTTTCCATGTTCTGGTGTGCTAAAGCAAAGCAAGAATGTCATTGTCCTACCAGGGACACGTGACAATAAACTCTCTTGAACTTGACCTGAGAGACGTTTATAAAATGATGAGAGGCATAGAGAGTGTGAGGGATAAAGTGATTAAACCCTATTAAAGAAAGGAGTTTTAAAGAGAATTCAAACAGAGAGGGCTGGAGAGGAGATTCTGACAGCAGTGTCTGAAAATTGCCAGACCCATCCTTGAGGCCTTGAGTAAGAAGAGATAGCTTTGTCTCGCTAGAGAAGGGGGTGATGTAGAGAAATCCCTATCAGTGGAAAGGAGTGATGGATGGGACCCTTGTCACTATAGCTTAGCTTTAGTACTGATATAGGAAAACTGAAAGGGTTCACTAGGAGGTGAGTGAAACTAGGGTAGGTCATGAGCAACTGAGCATGCTTAATAGAATAAATGAATATTACAACACACCCCTGGTCAAGAAATTGCTCATTACCATGAACATGTTTGAACATGCAATGTATGATGTGGGAGGTGCGAGGGGATGTACGGTGGGTTGTACCTACAGATTGTGCACCTCCGACCCTGATTGGAGAGAGGTCCGGAGGAGAAATTGAATGTAAGATTTTGTGTATAAAGGGGGATGATCTCCCTGGCTTCAGTGTGTCTTGAGTTGGAGAGGCACCCGGTCTGCAGACTCATAAAATAAAGAAATCTCTTGCTTCCAGGATTTAGTCTTTGAGTATTTATTGTGAGCATAAAGGGTATCTCACAAATTGGGGGCTCGTCCGCGATCGCCACTCCGGCTGCTTGGTGGAGGCAAGGAAGGAGGGGAAGGTGCACCCTGCTGATTTCAGCAGTCTCTGATCTCCTTGCTTGCCATCAGCAGTTTGAGCGAGTGATATCCGGTGAAAAGACTCTGGAAGCAAGAGGGGGTGTAAGGTAAATACGTACGGGACGGTCGAGTGATTCTTGTGCACAGGACCCAGGTAAGAAAAACGACTATTAAGTATTGCCTGGGCGACCGGGGTTTGTCGGACGGGAATAGTCCGACAAGGTAATGGGAAACCGGAATGGGAGGAGTAAGGGTCCGGGGAACCGGGATGAGGCTCATACTGATATGGAGCCTAACATTCCGCCCGATAGTCCGTTGGGGCGAATGTTAGATGGGGTGAAGGGAACACCCGGGGTAAAGAGTAAGGAAACTATGTACCTCTCACCAGTATGGGGGTGAGGAACTTTAAAAAGGAGATGAAAAGTTTATTGGAAGACCCCTTGGGACTGGCTGAACAAATAGATCAGTTCCTAGGGCCAAAAATGTTTTTATGAAAAATATTAAGTTGTTTCAAACAATCTCATTGAAGTAAGAATGGAACTAATGTAAAAACCGGTTTTGTATGAATGAGGAAGTTTGTATATGTGATAGGTTTGTTTGCTGTGGGCCATGTTGTAAGGGTGTCTGTGTGTGTTCCTTTAAGGAATTGTAAGCAATGGGGGAGGTTATTGTAAGGTAACGGACAATGCTTTGAATCATCGCAACTTAAAAAGGGGAAGTTGGAAAATGTAGGTTGCTTGGCTTCTATAGATTTCTTTTCAGTAAAGTTAATTTGGCAAATTGTTAGTCGTATGTATTTGTAGGGGGAATAGTTTGAACAAAATTAGAAATAAGTTAATTGCTGAACAACAAGCAGCTTTTATGGTTTGTTTAGATAAACATTCTGGTTGGAGAAGGGTAATAAATTAATGGGGCCCAGAAAAACAAAAAGGAGTTGGCAGGCAATGATGTCAATAAGGGGAAGTTTGTTTACTTCAGAAGAAAGACAGATGGTCAGACAGGCAGGAGAAGGGGTTGCAGGCTGATGCGCCGACTTGAAATAACCAAACAGGGGAAGGAAGAAAAAGTATGAGAGATCTCAGGGAGATAATAATCAAGGGAATTAGAGAAGCCGTTCCCAGGGGACAGAATTTCGAACGGGCTTTTGAAAATCAGCAGAACAAGGACGAACTTCCAACAGTGTTTTTACAAAGGTTAAGAAAAAATGTCCAGCAGTATTCGGGGATAGACCCTGATACGACCGCAGGTCAGCAGTTGTTGAAGGTTAATTTTGTAACAAAATCATGGCCAGATATTAGAAAGAAATTGGAAAAATTGGAAGATTGGAATGAAAAACCATTGAATCAGTTGTTAACAGAGGCTCAAAAGATATATGTAAGACGGGATGAGGAGAAACAGAAGGGAAAGGCAAAAATGATGTTGCAAGCAGTACAGCAAGTAGTATTGGAGGACGAGGAAGAGGTGAATGGAGGGACCGAAGTTGGGGTCCCTGGGAGAACAAGGAACAAGGATCAGGAGGGTGGTACATGGGACCACCCTGGTGTTATTATTGTAAAGAGGAGGGTCATTTCAAGAGGGAATGTCCTAAGCGACGACGGGAGGTGCAGTCGTACGCACTCATGGAGGAAGAATAGGGGAGTCAGGGGTTCCGCTCCCTGGGGTGTATGGGATACACACGGGAACCTCTGGTAAATTTGAAATTAGGACCCCAGGGAGAGGATATGATATTTATGGTAGATTCGGGAGCAGAGAGATCAAGTGTAACTAAGGTACCAGAAGGAATGAGATTGGGTAAAAAAAAAAAACAGGTTAGAATCTCAGGGGTAGAAGGGAAAGTGATGACATTACCCGAGGTAGAAGGGGTGGTGGTGAAATATGAGAATCGGGAAACTATGGAAGATTTAATCTTGGTACCCCAGGCAGGGATAAATTTGATGGGGAGAGACTTACAAATCCAATTAGGAATGGGAACAGCCCCCGTAGGGGGACAGATAATAGTCCAATTGTATAAATTAACCACGGAGGACGAGGGAAGAATAGTCCCGCAGGTGTGGGCCAAGGAAGGAAACCGGGGTGGGCTGCAGATCCCACCCTTGAAAATAGCTCTGAAAAAAAAGAAAGTGAGATAGTACGGGTAAGGCAATATCCAATTTCTATGGAAGTAAGAAGAGGACTTCAGCCAATTATAGAGAACTTACTAAAGGACGGTATATTAGAGAGTTGTATGTCCCCATATAACACCCCCGTACTCCCCGTAAGGAAAACCGACGGGACGTTCAGATTGGTCCAGGATCTCAGGGAATTAAATAAGGTAGTTAGAACGCGACACCCGGTGGTCCCGAACCCGTATACCATAATGGGACGGATACCCCCGAACCACAAGTGGTTCAGTGTGGTAGATTTAAAAGACGCTTTTTGGAGCTGTCCCCTGGCTGAAGGGAGCAGGGACCTTTTTGCGTTTGAATGGGAAAACCCAGAGACCAAAAGGAAACAGCAGTATCGGTGGACTGCACTTCCTCAGGGATTTACAGAGTCCCCGAACCTGTTTGGACAGATATTAGAACAAGTATTAGAGGACGTCCCGAGGACTGATGAGACACAGCTGTTGCAGTATGTGGATGATTTATTACTATCAGGGGAAGAAGAGCAGGCAGTTAGGGACGCAACAATAGCCCTCCTGAACTTTCTGGGGGAAAAGGGGCTGAGAGTGTCTAAAAGTAAATTACAGTTTGTAGAACGAGAAGTTAAATCTCTAGGACACCTGATAAGCGATGGGAAAAGGAGAATAAACCCAGAAAGGATAGCGGGAATTACCGGACTGCCAATGCCGAAGAATAAGAAGGAGATTAGGAAGTTTCTTGGATTGATTGGATATTGTAGATTATGGATAGATGACTATACCCGACAGGTTAGGTTTCTATATGATAAATTAAGTGAAGAAAATGATAAAGTAAAGTGGGAATCCGGGGACGAACACCAGTTTAGGAAATTAAAGAACAGTTTAATCACTGCCCCTGTACTGGCTCTCCCGTCTATTGACCAGCCATTCCATCTTTTTGTAAATGCAGAAAATGGAATTGCGCTGGGAGTACTGACCCAAGAGAAAGGAGGGAAGCGGCAGCCCGTCGCGTTCCTCTCCAAACTCTTGGATCCAGTATCGCGGGGATGGCCAGTATGTATTCAAGCGGTAGCGGCAACAGCAGTGTTAGTGGAGGAAAGTAGGAAATTGACGTTTGGAGGAACTCTGGTGGTGTCCACTCCCCACACGGTCCGGACGATACTAACTCAGAAGTCCAGTCGGTGGTTGACGGATTCTAGAATTTTGAAGTATGAGGTTATACTTATGGAAAAGAATGATTTGACCATAGTAATGGATAAAAACCTAAATCCCTCTGTGTTTTTGTACTCGGCAGGTGCTGAGCAGGAAGGGGAGTTATCAGAACATGATTGTAGTGAGATAATAGAACTTCAGACAAAGAGTAGGGAAGATTTAGAAGAACGACCGCTTGAGACAGGGGAAAGATGGTTCATTGATGGTTCTTCCCGATGCATAGATGGAAAAAGGTATGGTGGGTATGCTATAATAACCGGAGAAGGGTTTGAAAAAGTGGAAGCAGGCAGGTTACCAGGAAGTTGGTCCGCGCAAACGTGTGAACTGTATGCATTACTGAGGGCATTGGAACTATTGAAAGGGAAAGAAGGAACTGTGTATACGGACTCCAAGTATGCCTTTGGGGTGGTACACACCTTTGGGAAAATCTGGAAAGAAAGAGGGATGATTACAGCCAGAGGGAAAGAGTTGGCTCATGAACAGTTAATTGAGAAAGCTTTGGAAGCACTAAAATTGCCAGAAAGAATAGCGGTGGTCCATGTAGCAGGCCACCAGAGAGGGAATTCGCTGGAAGCTAGAGGGAACAGGGCAGTCGATAGTGCCGCTAAGACAGCAGCGACAGAAGGAACGGTAAAAATGCTGTCTCTGATACTGTTGAGAGAGGGAATAGAGAAGATACCTGTATTCTCGCGGGAGGAGGAAGATAAAATGAATGAGTTGGGTGCCCGGCGCTCCACGGACGGGAAGTGGTGGACGCCGGACAAAAAAACAAATAATTACTAAAGGATTTATGAGGGATTTGATTAGACAACTACATTCGCAATCGCACTGGGGAGCTCAGGCTCTGTGCGACACGATACTACGGACTTATGCCTGTAGAGGCATTTATACTTTAGCCAAGCAGGCGGTGTCTGGTTGTGTAGTGTGTCAGAAGGTGAATAAGAAGGTAATGAGAGCTGTCCCAGGGGGAGGACAACAATTGGCCATTAGACCCTTCCAGAGAATACAGGTAGACTTCACAGAATTACCAAAAGTACAGCAGTGGAAATATCTTTTGGTTATAGTGGATCACTTCACCAGGTGGGTAGAGGCATTTCCCACGATAAATGCCACTGCCCAGGCAGTTACTAAGATATTGCTGGAACAAATCATCCCACGATATGGAGTAATTGAATCCATAGACTCAGATCGAGGAACACATTTTGCTTCCAAGGTGCACCTGTTAATTTGTCGCGCCTTGGGAATAAACTGGAAGCTGCATACTCCATGGCAACCCCAGAGTTCGGGGAGAGTGGAGTGGATGAATGCCACTCTAAAAATTCAGATAACTAAATTAATGGAGGAGACGGGGTTACCCTGGACTAAATGTCTACCAATTGCTCTATTGCGAATACGGACGGCACCACGAAAGGATATTGCGGTGTCTCCCTATGAAATGTTGTTTGGATTGCCTTATTTTGGGAAGGTGGAAGGCACACCAACCTTTGAGGGAGGTGATGTATTCTTGAGGAACTATTTACTGGCAGTGTCCCATTCCCTTACAGAATTAAAAGCGAAAGGATTATTGGCTCAAAGCCCGCCACTTGACTTTCCAATACATGCTGTAAAGGCCGGCGACTGGGTACTGGTCAAAAATTGGAAGGAGGAGAAACTCCAGCCCAGGTGGACTGGACCGTACCTAGTATTACTGACAACTGAGACAGCAATACGAACAAAAGAGAAAGGGTGGACCCACGCGATCCGGGTTAAAGGACCCGTCGATCCACCCGTTCCTGAGGAAGAGGAACAGTGGACGGTGAAGCCGGGAAGTAAACCCCTAACAGTAATTTTAAAAAGAAAAGCATTGAATGTATAACTGACAGTATGAAAGGAGCAGTCGTGGTATTGTTTGCTTTGTATGTAATTGTTGTAAAAGGTCTTAATAATTGTGATAAATGTTATCATCCTATTCAATACAGGGGGGTAATAACCAGATCATTTACCTATCATTCCCATGTGAATAACCATGACCGAAAGAATAGAATCATTTGTAAAGAGGGGGGAAAGGAGTATTTGATGGCAGGCAATAGGGGGTATATAGGGAAGTTTGGGGCCGTTGCCTGCCCAAGGGGAGAGAGATGGGTTTGTGTACAGTTAGTTTTCCCTTCTCAGATCATAAAAGGGGCAATAGATAGAGAAATTAGGTGCAGAAGGATTCAGGAGCCTGCACCGCCATTCAATATGATCATGATTATCCAACTCAGTAGTACCTGTAGTAGTCACGAAGCCTCCCCCTCCCCCACATACTCAGTCCTCAAGTGCACCAGACAACTGTACGAAGAAATCAAGAAGCAGATCGAAATCCCTGAAGGAGAAAAAAAACTGTTTGTGGACTTGGCCACCCGGATAGCTGGGACCCTGAATGTGACTAACTGTTGGGTCTGCGGAGGACCACTGATGAATTCACGTTGGCCGTGGAGAGGATCCATTGTTGAAATATGGGACCTGATGGGGTGGAACCTGACAGCTGGACAAGACCGAGATCCCCAGGTATGGGTCCTGACAGATGCTCCGGTCGGGACTGAGTGTATCGCTAGGCCCTGGGCAAAGGATGCCGTCCTAGTAGGCAGCAGCCCCTGCCAGCGCATCGTCACCCAGTGGCCAAATCAGTCCCGAGTGTGGTGGCCAGAGGAGCCTAAATGGTATCTAACTAAGAAATATGGGAAAAACTGCGCTATCCGGATGGAGATTGATGGAGTGGAATCACACCGGGAATAACCCTTATCAGGGGATCCCAGTATTGCGAGATATATGGAACAAGGTTGCCTCTAGTGGACCGGCCCCTGAAGGACTGTTATGGATATGCGGATACAAGGCATACTCGGTGTTACCGATGAATTGGAGTGGGACTTGTTTTATTGGACTGGTACAACCTGGATTCTTCCTGTTAAACCCCAAAGAAGGCCAGTCGTTAGGAACACCAGTATTTGATGACCTATATCGGAAAAAGAGGAAAATAGACATTGGAGAATGGGAAGATGATGAGTGGCCACCAGCAAGAATCATCTCATACTACGGACCAGCCACTTGGGCACAGGATGGATGCTGGGGCTACCGAACACCAGTATATATGTTAAACCGGATCATAAGGCTACAGGCAGTACTGGAGGTAATTACCAACCAAACTGCGGGGGCACTGGAGATGCTGGCAAAGCAGCAGACGCAGATGAGAACAGCAATATACCAGAACAGGTTAGCCCTAGATTACCTTCTGGCAGAAGAAGGAGGGGTATGCGGGAAATTCAACCTCTCTAATTGCTGTTTGAACATCGATGATAATGGACAGGCAGTGATGGACATATCAGAAGGGATCCAGAAATTGGCGCATGTTCCAATACAAAAGTGGAATTCGATTATGGGAACCCAATGGTGGGATTCTATCCTCGGAGGAACATGGTGGAGAACGGTGGGACTTGTGTTTCTATGTGCAGTGGCTGGACTGATCTTTATCCCCTGTTTTAGGGAACTTATTACCAGAAGTATAAGTCAGATGCAGGCTGTAGTCATGCCTATGGGAGAGAAAGGGGAAATACAGAAAATAATGATAATGCGGCCAGGGGAAGTTTATGATTTACAGGAGGAGAAGGTTAGGACGATGTTACGTCAGTTCGAATTGAAGGAACTTAAAATGAGGGTTTAATCAGTGTATGCGTAGCAAAAGAAAAAGGGAGGATTGTGAGGGATAAAGTGATTAAACCCTATTAAAGAAAGGAGTTTTAAAGAGAATTCAAACAGAGAGGGGCTGGAGAGGAGATTCTGACAGCAGTGTCTGAAAATTGCCAGACCCATCCTTGAGGCCTTGAGTAAGAAGAGATAGCTTTGTCTCGCTAGAGAAGGGGGTGATGTAGAGAAATCCCTATCAGTGGAAAGGAGTGATGGATAGGACCCTTGTCACTATAGCTTAGCTTTAGTACTGATATAGGAAAACTGAAAGGGTTCACTAGGAGGTGAGTGAAACTAGGGTAGGTCATGAGCAACTGAGCATGCTTAATAGAATAAATGAATATTACAACACACCCCTGGTCAAGAAATTGCTCATTACCATGAACATGTTTGAACATGCAATGTATGATGTGGGAGGTGCGAGGGGATGTACGGTGGGTTGTACCTACAGATTGTGCACCTCCGACCCTGATTGGAGAGAGGTCCGGAGGAGAAATTGAATGTAAGATTTTGTGTATAAAGGGGGATGATCTCCCTGGCTTCAGTGTGTCTCGAGTTGGAGTGGCACCCGGTCTGCAGACTCGTAAAATAAAGAAATCTCTTGCTTCCAGGATTTAGTCTTTGAGTATTTATTGTGAGCATAAAGGGTATCTCACAAGAGGGTAGACAGTCCCAACCTTTTCCCCAGGGTGGAGATGTCCAAGACTCGAGGGCGCCGCTTTTAGGTGAGAGGGGCAAAGTTTAAAGGAGATGTGTGGGGCAGGTTTTTTTACACAGAGGGTGGTGGGTGCCTGGAACGCGCTGCCAGGGGTGGGGGTGGAGGCAGATACGATAGTGGGGTTTAAGAGGCTATTGGATAAGCACATGGATATGCAGGGAATGGAGGGATACGGGTCACGTGTAGGCAGAGGGGAGTTGGTCTTGGCATCATGTACAGCACGGACATTGTGGGCCGAAGGGCCTGTTCCTGTGCTGGACTGGTCTGTGTTCTGTGAAACTCTAGATCCCTCTCCCAACATCATTTACTTTGTTAAATCTCCCAGTCTCAGATTTAAAATAGGTTTATTATTAAAACAATAAGCTTTGTTCTGCAGCTGTCCAAACAGATCAGATAATACTGGACATAAATGCAATCACTTTAAACTCAGTCCAATAGCTAGAGCAAAGGGGAAGATACAGAGTGCAGAATATCGTTCTCAGCATTGTAGCGCATCAGTTCCAGAGACAAAGTCCAATGTCCGCAATGGGGTAGCGGTGAATCGGACAGTACCCTAGCTTATGGAAGGACCGTTCAGAAGCCTGATAACAGAGGGGAAGAAACTGTTCCTGAGTCTGGTGGTGCGCGCTTTCAAGCTTCTGTACATTCTGCTGGACGGGAGCGGGGATAAGAAGGAATGACCGGGGTGGGACAGGGACACGTCTTTGATGATGTCGGCTGCTTTCCCGAGGCAGCGTGAAGTGTAGATTGAATCGATGGTTGGGAGTGTGGTCTGTATGATGGACTGGGCTACATCTACAATGGTTGGGAGTGTGGTGTGTGTGACGGACTGGGCCACATCTACAACTCTCTGCAATTTCTTGCGCTCTTTTAGACAACAGGTGCAGGAGTTGGACATTCGGCCATTCAACGTGATCATGGAAAATCATCCCCAATCAGTAGCCCATTCCTGCCTTCTCCCCATATCCCTTGACTCCGCTATCTTCAAGAGCCCTATTCTAGCTCTCTCTTGAAAGTATCCGGAGAACCGGCCTCCACTGCCCTCTGAGGCGGTGAATTCCACAGTCACATCACTCTGTGTGAAAAAGTGTTTCCTCGTCTCCGTTCTAAATGGCTTACGCCTTATTCTTAGTACTTGGTTCTATTTATGTGTGATGTGCAGAGCTGTTCCAAAACTAAGCTGTGATGCAGCCCAACAGTATGCTTTGTGTGTTGCCTCTGTTGACATTTGTAAGAGTCACTGGAGACAGGCCAATGTCAGTCTCCTGGGGAAGTAGAGGCATTTGGTGTGAATTATTGTCTGTTGCAACAATGTGGTTGGTGTACCACAGGTCATTGGTTATATTAAAGTTCTCAACCACTCAAGTCACGCTGCAGACTCACAGCATCCTTATCACTGCTCACACTGCCACCCAGCTTTGTCTCATCCGCAAACTTGGAGGCTTCACATTTAATTCCCTCATCTAAATTGTTAATATTTATTGTAAACAACTGGGGTCCCAGCACCGAGCCTTGCGGCACTCCACTAGTCACTGCCCGCCATTCTGAAAAGAACCCGTTAATTCCTACCCTTTGCTTCCTGTCTGCCACCCAGTTCTCTACCCATGTCAATACCCTACCCACAATATCATGTGCTCTAATTTTGCACACTAATCTCTAGTGTGGGACCTTGTCAAAGGGTTTTTGAAAGTCCAGGTACACCACATCCACTGGCTCTCCCTTATTCATTCTATTTGTTACATCCTCAACAAACTCCAAAAGATTTGTCAAGCATGATTTCCCCTTCATACATCCATACAGACTTTGACCAATCCTGTTACTGCTTTCCAAATGCGTTGCCATAACATCTTTAATAATCAACTCCAGCATCGTCCCCACTACCGATGTAAGGCTAACTGGTCTATAATTCCCCGTTTCCTCTCTCCCTCTTCTCTTAAAAAGTGGAGTTACATTGGCTACCCTCCAGTCCACAGGAACTGATCCAGAGCCGTGAGAACATTGGAAAATGATCAACAATGCATCCATGATTTCTGGGGCCACCTCCTTGAGTGCTCTGAGATGCACACCATCAGGCTCTGGGGATTTATCCGCCTTCAGTTCCAACAGTTTATCTAACACCATTTCCTGACTAATGTGGATTCCCTTCAGTTCCTCCCTCCCACTAGATCCTCGGTCCCCTAGTATTTCTGGGAGATTCCATTTTACATATCTAAAGAAGCTTGTCCAGTCAGTAATTATAATCTCCGCAAGATTTCTTTCATGCTCTTTTTTCCCCCTCTTGATTAACCCCTTTGTCCTCCTCTGAGTTCTAAATTTCTCCCAGTCCTCTGGTTTGCTGCTTCCTCTGGCCAATTTATATGCATCTTCCTTGGATTTAACACTATCCTTGACTTCCCTCGTCAGCCACGGTTGAGCCGCCTTCCCCATTTTATTTTTTCACCAGACGGGGATGAACAATTTCTGGAGTTCATGCATGTGGTCTTTAAATCTTTGCCATTGCATCTCCACCGTCAACCCCTTAAGTATAATTTGCCAGTCTGTCCGAGCCAATTCCTGTCTCATGCCTTCAAAATCTCCTTTCTTTCAGATCAGGACCCTAGACTCTGAATTAACCGGGTCGCTCTCCATCCTAATGCAGAGTTCCACCATATTATGGTCACTGTTGCCCAAGGGGCTCTGCACAACAGGATCGCTATCTAATCCTTACTCATTACACAATTAATAAAGGCAGCATCATTTGCTGAACCACTTCTGCTTTCTCACACTTGAAGACTCACTGTCCACCTCTCCCCTCTCTCCAAAACTCAATGAATCGTTCTCGTTGAGCGCTGTTGGTTTTGTCTTCCTGAGGCTTGGCGTCTTGTAGAGACGATCGTGTCCATTCAACTGGCAGGTAAAGTCTTTTATTCGCTCTCGTTTACGTTAAACTCTCTCACGTCGGGATGCATCACAGCACGGTTTGGGAACAGCTCCATCCAAGACTGTGAGAAATTGTAGAGAATTGTGGACACAGCCCAGACCGTCACACAAACCAACCTCCCTTCCATCGCCTCCATCTACACCTCACGCTGCCTCGGCTAAGCCAGCAGCATTATCAATGACCAGTCTCACCCCGGTCACTCCCTGTTCTCCCCTCTCCCATCGGGCAAGGGATACAGAAGTGTGAAAACGCACACCTCCAGATTCAGGGACTGTTTCTTCCCGGCTGTTATCAGGCAACTGAACCGTCCTCTCACCAACTAGAGAGCGGTCCTGACCTCCCATCCACCTCTTTGGAGAACCTCAGGCTATCTTTAATTAGACTTTACTGGACTAAACATTAGTCTCTTTTCACAGTACATCAGTACATGTTACAATAAACTAAAGTAACTAACTAACATCTGAAGAGGGTCCCGACCCGAAACGTCGTCTGTCCATTCCAACCGCAGATGTTGACACAAGGAATTAAGGTGCTTGTAGAAAAAGTAGACACAAAGTTCTGGAGTAACTCAGCGGGTCAGGCAGCATCTGTGGAGAACATGGATAGGTGACGGTTTGGGTTGGGACCCTTCTTCCTTCTCCAGGTGCTGCCTGACTCACTGAGTTCCTCCAGCACTTAGTGTTTTATCAGCATAGTGTTCAACAGCCTGATGGTTGCTGGGAAGAAGCTGTTCTTGAACCTGGAGGTCACAGTTTTCAGGCTCCTTTACCTTCTTCCTGATGGTAGCAGCGAGATGAGAGCATGGCCAGGATGGTGTGGGTCTCTGATGATGCCGGCTGCCTTTCTGAGGCAGCAACTCCTGTAGATCCCTTCGATGGTGGGGAGGTCAGTACTGAGATGGACCGGGCAGTGTCCACCACTCACTGTAGTCTCCTTCGTTCCTGGGCGTTTGAGTTGCTGAACCAGGCCGTGATGCAACCAGTCAGTCTGCTTCCTACTGTACACGTGTGGAGGTTCAATAGAGTATTCGTCACGTTGGAAAAGAGGTGGTCACAGATTCATTCTGCAGGGTAGTTTGTATCGATCTGATGCGCGTTGCTCGCACGCTCATAAGTCTTAGCAACAGGTTCCACCAGTGGGGTAGACTGGAACCAGAGGCCGAAGCAAACAGGAGATGAGGAGGAACTTCTTTAGTCAGGGTCATAGAGTCATAGAGTGATACATCATGGAAACAGGCCCTTCAGCCCAACTTGCAGGGAGGTTCTACTGCAGTTATACAGGGTTTTGGTGAGACCACACCTGGAGTATTGCGTACAGTTCTTGTCTCCAAATCTGAGGAAAGATATTGTTGCAATAGAGGGGGTACAGATAGGCTAGATGCAGGAAGATTGTTCCTGATGTTGGGGAGGTCCAGAACAAGGGGTCACAGTCTAAGGTTAAGGGGGAATTCCTTTAGGACTGAGATGAGGAAAACATTTTCACACAGAGAGTGGTGAGTCTCTGGAATTCTCTGCCACAGAGGTAGTTGAGGCCAGTTCATTGGCTATATTTAAGAGGGAGTTAGATGTGGCCCTTGTGGCTAAAGGGATCAGGTGGTATGGAGAGAAGACAGGTACAGGATACTGAGTTGGATGATCAGCCATGATCATATTGCAGGCTCGAAGGGCCGAATGGCCTACTCCTGCAGCTATTTTCTATGTTTCTATGTAGAGGCAGGAAATATGTTCCCGATCTTGGTGTGTCCAGAGCCTGGGGCCACAGTTTAAGAATAATGGGTAAGCCATTTAGAACGGAGATGAGGAAACACTTTTTCAGTTGTGAGTCTGTGGAATTCTCTGCTCAGAGGGCGGTGGAGGCCAGTTCTCAGGATACTTTCAAGAGAGAGCTAGATAGGGCTCTTAAAGGTAGCGGAGTCAGGGGATATGGGGAGAAGGCAGGAACGGGGTACTGATTTGGGGATGATCAGCCGTGATCACATTGAATGGCGGTGCTGGCTCGACGGGCCAATTGGCCTACTCCTGCACCTATTGTCTATTGTCTATTGCCTGTACGATCACCTCTCATCCTAAATTCCAGTGAATACAAGCTTAGTCGACCCAATCTTTCATCATATGTCAGTCCCGCCATCCCGGGAATTGACTTGGTGAACCTACGATGCACTCCCTCAACAGCAAGAAGTCCTTCCTGGAATTAGGAGACCAAAACTGCACACAATACTCCAGGTGTGCTCTCACTAGGGCTCTGTACAACTGCAGAAGGACCTCTTTGTCCTGTACTCAACTCTTGTTATGAAGGCCAACATGCCATTCGCTTTCTTCACTACCAGCTGTACCTGCATGCTTACTTTCAGTGACTAATGAACAAGGACCCCCAGATCCCGTTGTACTTCCCCTTTTCCCAACGAGACGCCATTTAGATAGTAATCTGCCTTGCTGTTTTTGCCACTGAAGTACATTACCTCACATTTTACTTCGGAGTCACGTGAGTGACTACGTGAATAGAAGCCCGTACAGCCGTTGGTGCGTCATGACGTCAGACGCTGGTGCAGTCGGGCGGGGGGAGCAGCAGCGCTCCTCCGAGCGGTAAGTTTAAACCGCGGGTTACATGGAAAGCTGGAGAATTCAGCGGGTGCAGCGGCATCTAAGGAGTGAAGGAGATGGGCGACGTTTCGGGTCGAGACCCTTCTTCAGACTTCACCCTCCATTCTCCAGCAGTTTTCGTTAACAAGTTGAAACGAGGTAAGGTTTGTTGAAATACTTTACCACAGGTCTTTTTCTGCAACGGTTGGGAGTTTTTTTTAGATATGTTGCAGAAAGGGAAGAAGGTGTCGGCGAGGCGCTCCGGGGGCAGAAAGAAGAGTGACCAGGAGAGTGTTGAGGATGGAGGCCCGTCTGGTACACCTGGTCCGGTGCTGGCTACACAGCCAGTGGTTGCGGACCCACTGCCGGGGGGCAGTGGAGGCTTGCACAGTAGGGTGGAAGGCCACTGGCAAGTCTCTGTGGCCCGTAGATGAGTCGGGCCTGGAGGTTATACCCTCCATAGGAGAGTCCGTTTGCTCACGGCTCTCCCACGTCGAGATTCTATTTCAAAAGAATGCTCGACAGGGACCAGCTCCGTGGGGAGGAGTGGTGCCCAAGCCAGGCTGATGGAGAGCTTGTGCTAGCAGCACCTGTTTCAGGGCTGCAGAACTATCCTGCCTGTGAGGAGGATGTTCCAGCTCCGTGAGGAGGAGTGATGCCCAAGCCAGGCTGATGGAGAGCTTGTGCTAGCAGCGCCTGTTTCAGGGCTGCAGAACTATCCTGCCTGTGAGGAGGATGTTCTATCAGGGCAGTTTGCTGGGGGAGAGCAGTAAAGGTGTTCGGTGGGAGGTAATTCCGAACACTGCTGGGAAGTTTGCTGAGTGTAGAGAGGCAGGAAAGGCGATTGATGTAGAATTGGCTGAAGCCATTCAGTATATGCTCTCCCACCAGTTACAGGAGCTAGCTATGGATGAAGTAGCAAAAAACTATAAAGCTCCTGTTAATTGAGATCTCCTGAAGGTACCGGTGGTTAGTCACCAAATTTGGTCATAGATGGGTTTACCTGCTAGGGCCCAGGAGATGAAGTTTTAAAAAGTGCTTAAACTGTTGTCAGCAGGTATTACAGCTGTGGTGAAAGTTATTGATGCAAATGATATGGTTGAAGCACAGCAGGATGAACTGGAACTCCTTTGTAATGCATTTTGAAACCAGTGTACCACCACGAAATCTGTTGTTTGGTGGTAATTTTGCAAAAAGGGTCAAAGACTGTTATGAGGTTGTTATAACCATGGCTCTCATTAAGCCAGCTGGAAGCAAGGCAAAAAAGGTTCTCTACAAGAAGTCGAGGACAACAAGGCCGCAAGGAAAGATGCTGGTAAGGAATTACCATTGACAGACAATGAATTAACTGATGTTCCTGTTCAAATTGGGGAAGGTAAAAATTGTTTCTCAAACAATGGCAGCAGTTGACATCAGATTTGTTCATACTTAGTGTATTGAAGGGGTGAAAAATTGGATTTTACTATAAGGACAGTCTACCTAGTCAACATTTTCCTAGTAGTAAACTTATTTTCAGATGAGGAAAATGTGCTTATTCAAGCAGAGATTCAGTCGTTACATGAGATGGGGTAATTGAGCCTTCTGTCTATCAAAGTCAACAATTTCTGTCAAGTATATTTCCCAGATCTAAAAAGACTGGGGGATGTAGAATTATTCTGGATTTATCGAATTTGACCAAATTTGTTTGTTATAGGCATTTCAAAATGGAGAACTTTACCACGGGCAAACATCTAGTGTCCAAAGGGTATTATATGGCAACCATGGATTTAAAGAATGCATATTACGCAGTGTCTATTCATGGTGATGATAGAAGATATTTGAAATTTATTTGGATGACTGAGCTGTGGCAATTCAGGACATTGCCGAATGGATTAACTTCCGCTCCTAGATTATTTACTAAATTGGTAAAACCTGTGTTAGCATTGCTTAGAGCTCAGGGGCATGTGGTAATGGCCTATTTAGATGATTTCTGATTGTTGGAAAGACTCATGCTGAAACTCCATCATCAGTTTCAGTTGTTAAAATCATTTTTGAACAAATGGGATTTGTTATTCACCCAGGTAAATCTAAATTATCACCAGTCCAAATTATTGATTATCTGGGATTTACCATTAATTCCAATCACATGTTGGTAACTTTGCCCAGGGATAAATTGAATCAGTTAATTGAGGACTGTGTTAATCTCGTTGGAGAACAACGGCCTTTGATTAGACAAGTAGCCAGTTTTATTGGGAAGTTGTTGCAGCTTTTCCAGCTGTGCAGTATTGTCCTCTGCATTATCAACAATTACAACCATCAAAGGAACAGGCACTGAGAATACAAAGGGGCCATTTTTGATAGGCTATGCAGTTGTCAGCTGGGGCGATTGCTGACATACAATGGTGGATAGTACATGTTTCAAAAAATTTAAGGAAGGTTTCGTGGAATCACCGTCACTGATATTACAGATTGATGTGAGTGCACTGGGTTGGGGTGCAACAGATATGTCTTCTAGTTGTGGAGGCAGATGGAATGTGGATGAGACATCGCTCCCTCAATTAAGAGGGACTGATTATTTAGAGTTGTTGGGCACCTGGTATGGGCTCAAAGCTTATTGTTCTACAAGGAGGAATCTGCATGTGCAGCTCAGATTCACAACACCACAGCAGTGGCATATGTAAACCACATGGGTGGAGTTAAGTCACAGTCTTGTGATAGACTGGCTAACCAGATTTGGAGCTGGTGTATTGACCAAAATATCTGGCTTTCAGCACTTTATTTGCCAGGAAGAGGTCACGTCAGTTAATGACAACATTGAATGGATGTTAAATCAGGATGTGTTTAACCAAATGATTGATCAGTATGCATTGCCAGATATTGACTTGTTTGCATCTCGATTAAATCATCAGTTACCTAGATATGTTTCATGGTAACCAGATACTGGGGCAGTAGCAGTGGATGCATTTTCGCTGCATTGGGGGAGGAATGTTTGTGTATGTATTTCCTTCATTCTGTCTCATCAGCAGATGTTTGCAAAAGATCAAGGAGGACTCCGCTTCAGGGGTATTGGTAGTGCCAGATTGGCCTACACGAGCATGGTTTCCCGTTGTATTACAAATGGCTAGGGAGCCTTACATGCTTATGCCCAAGAATAAAAATCTACTGGTAAATCCAGTCACTGGGGATCAACATCCTTTATAGGATCGTATTGATCTGTTAATTTGCAGATTATAAGGAGGCCATACCTGGGGAGAGGACTGTCTCATCGGACGGTGGATGTTCTCACGTCGGCCTGCAGGGATAGTACACAGCAGCAATATATCACCTATATAAGGAAGTGGGAGCAATTCTGCCTACAGCAGGATATTGTATACCACACGTCAGGGATCACGGATGTATTGGAGTTGTCAACTCTTTATTTTGACCAAAAAAAAAAAAAATTAAGTTACAGTGCAATTAATTCAGCCAGAAGTGCTCTGTCTTCTTATTTACCTATGAATGCAGAATTGCATACAGTAGGGACACATCCGTTAGTTCACGATTCATGAAGGGAGTTTCAATTCTAATCCTCCTAAACTCAGGTATGCCGGTATTTGCAATGTGAGTGAGGTTTTTATGCTTCTTCGCCAGTGGGCTCCGGTTACAAGCCTATCTATAGCCAAAGTAACTATGAAGGTGGTCATGCTTCTGGTGTTGGTTTCAGCCCAACGTGTACAAACATTGCAAAAGCTACGGCTAGATAGAATGCATGTGTCGGCTGATGCCATTATACTTTATATCTATGATTTGCTTAAACATAATAAAAGAGGCATGACAGGATGTAAGATGGTGTTTTCAGCATACCCCGCAGATGATCGCTTCTGTATAGTCTCACATTTATCTCTTTACATTGAGATTACTAAACCTCTGAGAGGAACAGAGTTGGCTTTGTTTATTAGTCACAAAAAACCACACAGTAAGGTGTCGGTGCAAACGATTGCAAGGTCCTCGCGGCCGCAGGATGGTCCAGTGAGCTAATTTTCAGAGGTTTTGTCACAAGCCGATTTCAAGGCTCGGGGTGTTTGCTGATTCTGGTGTCAGTACTGTTACATTTTTCCCCTGAGTTAGAGGGGTTTGTTATGATCTGTTTGTAAATAAACTGTTATTCCATTTAACAAATGTATTACTGATGCATGATTGATTGTTAACGACTTTTGAGTCAATCCAGGCAGTGTGAACGTCGGATTTGAGTCTGCGGCGTGAATTCACAGTGCTTTGAAGTCTTCACGTAGTCACTCACGTGACTCCGAAGTAAAATAGTAAGATTAAACGAGAACTTACCAGTTTGAAGTTTGATCTTTATTTTATGAGGAGTCGAGTTGAGGGACTACGTGCCCTCCGCTCCCACCCTCATAGATCTCATCTGGTAGTTCTAGTTTTATCATCTTACCGTTATACTTCGGTCATTGTTAGCTGTGAATTCATTCCGCTGCTTTGAAGATTGACGCACCAACGGCTGTACGGGCTTCTATTCACGTAGTCCCTCAACTCGACTCCTCATAAAATAAAGATCAAACTTCAAACTGGTAAGTTCTCGTTTAATCTTACTATTTATCCTCATTAAACTGCATCTGCCATGCATCTGCCCACTCCCCCAACCTGTCCAAGTCACCCTTACTTAAGGAAGTAGCTCATAGTGGATGCATTAGTGATAATCTTTCAAAACTCTTTAGATTCTCACGGGTAGCAATGTAACCCTCTTTTTAAGAAGGGAGGGAGAGAGAAAACGGGGAATTTACAGACCAGTTAGTCTAACATCGGTAGTGGGGAGGAAACCAGAGTCAGCACATTTGGAAAGTAGTGAAATCATTGGACAAAGTCAGCATGGATTTATGAAAGGTAAATCATGTCTGACGAATCTTATGGAATTTTTCGAGGATGTAACTAGTAGCGTGGATAAGGGGAACCAGTGGATGTGGTATATCTTTCCAGAAGGCTTTCGACAAGGTCCCACATAAGAGATTAGTATACAAACTTAAAGCATACGGTATTAGGGGTTCAGTATTGATGTGGATAGAGAACTGGCTGGCAAACAGGAAGCAAAGAGTAGGAGTGGGTCCTTTTCACAATGGCAGGCAGTAACTAGTGGGGTACCGCAGGGCTCAGTGCTGGGACCCAGCTATTTACAATATATATTAATGATCTGGATGAGGGAATTGAAGGCAATATCTCCAAGTTTGCGGATGACACTAAGCTGAGGAGGATGCTAGGAGACTGCAGGTGACTGCAGTATGCACCGGTGGCAAAAACAGGAAAGCAGACTATTATTTAAATGGTGGCCGATTAGGAAAAGGGGAGATGCAGCGAGACCTGGGTGTCAGGTACTGTGTGCAGGAAGGCCTCGTAGTACAGGAGCACCAACCGTTGTACAGGGTCTTGTGAGACTTATGCGTCAGTTTTGGTCAAATCTGAGGAAGGACATTATTGCTAGAGGGAGTGCCAGTTCCAGCCGCTACTGCCTCTGGATGGAGATTAAGAGGGGATCTCCCGATACCTTAAGTCCCCGCATGCCTTGCACCCCTCCACGTCCCGCAGTCGTGACTAACCACGGGGCCTCCCCTCCTGCATGTTTCCCCTTTCGGTCACCACAGCCCTCTCCCGTGCCATTCTCGCCTCCGGTCTCTCTGCCTCGTTTTTCAGGAGAGGGAGGAGGGGGTTTGGTCCGCACACGCTTGGGCCGTGTCAGTAGACTGCCAGTTAGATATGGCAAGTATGTTTAACTCCGTAGCATGGGTGCCCTCTTACACTTAGTCTTTAGGGGGAAGGATGTAGATTGATTATGCATGTTAACCAATCACATATAGTTAGCATCACTAACCCCACCCCACTATAACATTTATATTAACATTTGCTTCTGGCACTAACCAGTTCGAGCAGCAGTTGGCATGTTCTGACATCTAACCATCCTTCATGCTGTTAAAGTTTAAGTGCTGATTAAAGATGATTTTGGATCACATGGCGTGTCTAAAGTATGTCTACTCACTTTTTCACACAGAGAGTTGTGAGTCTGTGGAATTCTCTGCCTCAGAGGGTGGTGGAGGCCGGTTCTCAGGATTCTTTCAAGAGAGAGCTAGATAGGGCTCTTAAAGATAGCGGAGTCAGGGGATATGGGGAGAAGGCAGGAACGGGGTACTGATTGGGGATGATCAGCCATGATCACATTGAATGGTGGTGCTGGATCGACGGGCTGATTGGCCTACTCCTGCACCTATTGTCTATTGTCCATTGCCTATAAGATCCCCTCTCATCCTAAATTCCAGTGAATACAAGCCTAGTCGACCCATTCTTTCATCATATGTCAGCCCCGCCATACCGGGAATTAACTTGGTGAACCTACGCTGCACTCCCTCAATAGCAAGAATGTCCTTCCTCGAATTAGGAGACCAAAATTGCACACAATACTCCAGGTGTGGTCTCACCAGGGCCCTGTACAACTGCAGAAGGATCTCTTTGCTCCTATACTCACCTCCTCTTGATATGAGGGCGAACATGCCATTCGCTTTCTTCACTGCCTGCTGTACCTGCATGCTTACTTTCAGTGACTAATGAATAAGGACCCCCAGATCCTGTTGTACTTCCCCTTTTCCCAACTTGACGCCATTTAGATAGTAATCTGCCAAAAACTGCCTGCCATTCTGAAAGCGACCCATTAATCCCTACTCTTTGTTTCCTGTCTGCCAACCAATTTTCTATCAATGTCAGCACTCTACCCCCAATACCCAATGTGCCCTAATTTTGCCCACTAATCTCCTATGTGGGACCTTATCAAATGCTTTCTGAAAGTCCAGGTACACTACATCCACTGGCTCTCCCTTGTCCATTTTCCTAGTTGCAACCTGAAAAAATTCCAGAAAATGAGTCAAGCATGATTTTTCCTTTGTAAATCCATGTTGGATCCTGTTCCTGCTATCCAAATGTGCCGCTATTTCATCTTTTATAATTGACTCCAGCATCTTCCCCACCACCGATGTCAGGCTAACTGGTCTATAATTTCCTGTTTTCTCTCTCCCGCTTTTCTTAAAAAGTGGGATAACATTAGCTACCCTCCAAGCCACAGGAACTGATCTTGAATCTATAGAACATTGGAAATGTTCTGGATATAGATCACCAATGCATCCACGATTTCCAGAGCCACTTCCTTAAGTACCCTGGGACGTAGACCATCAGGCCCTGGGGATTCATCAGCCTTCTATCCGTCTATCCGCCACCATTTCCTGCCTAATATGGATTTCCTTCAGTTTCCCCGTCACCCCAGATGCTCTGGTCACTAGTACATGAGCAAGCAGTGAAGAAAGCGAATAGCATGTTGGCCTTCATAACAGGAGGAGTTGAGTATAGGAGTAAAGAGGTCCTTCTGCAGTTGTACAGGGTCCTAGTGAGGCCACCCTTAGAGTATTGTGTGCAGTTTAATTCCCCTAATTTGAGGAAGGACATTGAGGGAGTGCAGCGTAGGTTTATAAGGTTAATTCCCGGAATGGCAGGACTGATATATGCCGAGAGAATGGAGCAGCTGGGCTTGTATGCTCAGGAGTTTAGAAGGATGAGTGGGAATCTTATTGAAACATATAGAATTATTAAGGGTTTGGACACGCTAGAGGCAGGAAACGTATTCCTGATGTTGGGGGAGTCTAGAATCAGGGGCCACAGTTTAAGAATAAGGAGTAAGCCATATATAACAGAGATGAGGAATCACTTTTTCTCACAGAGAGTCTGTGGAATTCTCTGCCTCACAGGGGGGGGGGGGAGGAGGACGTTCTCTGGATACTTTCAAGAGAGAGCTAGATACGGCTCTTAAGGATAGCGGAGTCAGGGGATATGGGGAGAAGGCAGGAACGGGGTACTAATTGAAGGTGATCAGCCATGATCACATTGAATGGCGGTGCTGGCTCGAAGGGCTGAATGGCCTACTCCTGCCCCTATTGTCTATTGTCCTTGTTTAGAAACATGGAAACATAGAAATTAGGTGCAGGAGCAGGCCATTCGGCCCTTCGAGCCTGCACCGCCATTCAATATGATCATGGCTGATCATCCAACTCAGTATCCTGTACCTGCCTTCTCTCCATACCCTCTGATCCCTTCAGCCACAAGGGCCACATCCAACTCCCTCTTAAATATGGCCAACGAACTGGCCTCAACTACCTTCTGTGGCAGAGAATTCCACAGATTCACCACTCTCTGTGTGAAAAACGATTTTCTCATCTCGTTCCTAAAAGACTTCCCCCTTATCCTTAAACTGTGACCCCTTGTCCTGGACTTCCCCAACATCAGGAACAATCTTCCTGCATCTAGCCTGTCCAACCCCTTAAGAATTTTGTAAGTCTCTATGAGATCACCCCTCAATCTTCTAAATTCCAGCGAGTACAAGCCAAGTATTATTATCTATTGTCTATTAACTTTGCTGGCTTTACCTTGCACTAAACGTTATTCCCTTATCATGTATCTGTACACTGTGAATGACTCGAATGTATAGTCTTTCCGCTGACTGGATAGCACGCAACAAAAGCTTTTCACTGTACCTCAGAACACGTGACAATAAACTGAACTGAACACTCTTTTTTTAAATTTCTTTTTTTATTTATTTACTTATTAGAAGTAAGTACATTACATTTTAATGGTACCTTTTTACTGGTTCCCAGAATTATTAAAACATTCTTTGTACAACTTCCTTTTTTTTGGAAAGAAATGAGAACGAAAGAAGTGGTGAAGAGTAAAGAATAGTCTAGTGAGTGTAGTGTAAAGAAAGAAATAAGTGAGAACGTGAAGCAGAAAGGAGATTCTCCCACGCCACGTCGATGTTTTTTTTATATTCTTAATCATTTTTCAGTCAAACCCAGAATTTTTAATTTTATGATGATATTACACCGCATGAATCCACAAGGTCAATAAATGGAGACTGAAAATTCGTTAAGAATTGGTCTTTTTTTTCTATTAGGAGTCTAATTTCTTCCAAATGGGCCGTTTCCAACATATTACCAATCCACATTTTGAGTGTTGGTATAGTAGCCTTTTTCCAGAATTTGAATATGAGTTTTTTCGCTATTATTAAACCATAATTAAAAAATGAGATTTGGGATATATTTAATTTAATTCCATCTCCTAATACTCCAAAGATAATCATTTCCATGCTAGGTTCCATTTTTATCTTAAATACACTAGTGAAGATATCAAATGTATCACACCAAAATCTTTGAAGTTTTGTGCAAGAAACGAAAGAATGTGTAAAATTGGCATTTTAAGAAAGCATTTATCACAGATGGGTGAAATATTTGAATAAAATTTATTCAACCTAACTTTTGAATAATATAATCTGTGTGATATTTTAAATTGAATTAAATTATGTCTAGTGTTAAAAGTAAGATTAAATGCGAACTTACCAGTTAGTAGTTTGATCTTTATTTTATTTTACGATGAGGGATTACGTGAAGACTCCGCCAGCACGCATGCGCGACATTCTTCAAAGCAGCGGTTTGAAATCACAGATACCAGAGTTGACTAACATAGTAAGATAAGAGAGAACTTTATATACCAGTTGACCTTTATAATAGAGGGTTTGGGAGCGGAGGGCACGTAATCCCTCATCGTAACTCCTCATAAAATAAAGATCAAACTTCAAACTGGTAAGTTCTCATTTAATCTTACTATTTTACTTCGGAGTCACGTGAGTAACTACGTGAAGATTTCAAAGCTCTGTGATTTCATGCCGTGGACGAGTCCATGCATCACACACTGCAACAGTGAAGAGCTCATTTTAATAATGCATTCAGACATGACATAGGTATTGACATGTTGATGCTATAATGTACGCATAGTGATAATATTAACTCCTGCACCCGGGAGGAACTATAACACAGACTGAAAGTCTGGGATTGATATATATTGGTCAGCTGTGCTATTGCGCCTTCTGCACCATCAGAGCTTTACGGCGTGCAAAGGAGCAAGCTCACAGGCTATTCCCAGCTGGCAAAGTCACCATTGTGGACAAATAGTATTCAGCATTGCCCCACTAACCTTCATCAGTACTCGTCAGTTAATTACTAACTGATGCTATGTTAAAGATGGATTATTACTATATACCATCTTTAGTTACGTGGTGGGAAATGTCCTTTATAATATTCTGGGATTTTTTGATGCAGCGGGAACTGTGTAAGTCTTCCAAGGTAGGGAGAGGGCAGCTGACAATCCTCTGGGCGTTGTCAATGGCCCTCTGGAGCGCTCTCCTCTGAGCCGCTGTGCAGCTGGTGTACCACACGCATACACAGTATGTTAGGATGCTCTCAATGGAGCACCGATAAAAGGACAGCAGCAGTCTCCGAGTGATGTTATTCTTCCTGAGCACCCTCAGGAAGTGCAGTCTCTACTGGGCCTTTTTCAGCAGCGCAGAAGTGTTCATGCTCCACGTCAGGTCCTCCTCAATATGGATTCCCAGGAAGCGGAAACCCTCCAACTTTATCCACAGAATGCACCTAATGTGAATAGGTCGTTGAAACCATATAACAGAATAATTGGTAACTCATGGAAACCCCATCCGCCTCCATAACTAAAGATGGTATATGGTAATTTTACTTCGGAGTCACGTGAGTGACTACGTGAAGAAGCCCCGCCTGGCGCTTGATCGGCATTACGTCGACGCTGACGGCAGAAGCAAGAGCTGCAGAGCGCAGCTCCCCTCAGCAGTAAGAATGGGCCCGCAGGTAAATGCAATTGATTTACTTTAGGGCGTTCAAAAAACGTTACGCTGGCGCATAGAACCAGCAAAATGAAAGTAAAAAATGTTTTACAAAAAATCAGAGTCACGCTGGCGTACAGATCCAGCAAAGATAAAAATTGAAACAAAATGGAGAAGTCTCAGAGGAAGATTTTGCGGGTAAAAAGATCGTCCCTGGGAGAGGCTAAAGAGTCGGGACAAGAGATTAGTGCGGAGCCGGTTCCGATACCGGTGGCCGTTGATTCACCCGTTAGTGAGACTATAATTCCTCCAGAAACTAAAACCACGGAGGAAAATGTGCCTAAGAAAAGTAAAAAGAAATCCGTGAGGCCTGTGGTTTCTGATGATGACTCTGAAAATGAAAGTCCTCCGGATAATAAAGCTATATGGTTTAAAATGGAACATATGGAGAAGTGCTCCAAAATATTATGAGACAAGGGTCAAAGAACCCAGAATTTTCACAAACAGACCCTGAAGGGTTTGAATATCCAGAATATGGCTATGTGCCAAATTGGGAATATGAAACTCCAGACCCAGGATTAAGGGTGGAGGAAGTATCCTTTGATGAAATTCCAGGAGTATCAGGGCTGCAAGAGACAGACCCTGAAAGGGGTGATGTGGATTATGAGTGCACACCACAAATATAAAAGAAAAGGCCATATGTGCCTGATATGGCAAAAGATTTTGCTATACCTGAAGGAAGTGGTGAGGCTATGGAAGAAAACCTAGCTGCCAGCATTAATGATATGGTATCTCACCAACTTCAAGATTCTGTTACGGCTGAAACAGCAGAATTATATAAAACACCGGAAAATTGCACCTCATTGAAGGTACCTACGGTGAATCCGACTATATGGACTCCTATGTCATAGAAACATAGAAACATAGAAATTAGGTGCAGGAGTAGGCCATTCAGCCCTTCGAGCCTGCACCGCCATTCAATATGATCATGGCTGATCATCCAACTCAGTATCCCGTACCTGCCTTCTCTCCATACCCTCTGATCCCCTTAGCCACAAGGGCCACATCCAACTCACTCTTAAATATAGCCAATGAACTGGCCTCAACTACCCTCTGTGGCAGAGAGTTCCAGAGACTCACCACTCTCTGTGTGAAAAAAGTCTTTCTCATCTCGGTCTTAAAGGATTTCCCCCTTATCCTTAAGCTGTGACCCCTTGTCCTGGACTTCCCCAACATCAGGAACAATCTTCCTGCATCTAGCCTGTCCAACCCCTTAAGAATTTTGTAAGTTTCTATAAGATCCCCTCTCAATCTCCTAAATTCCAGAGAGTATAAACCGAGTCTATCCAGTCTTTCTTCATAAGACAGTCCTGACATCCCAGGAATCAGTCTGGTGAACCTTCTCTGCACTCCCTCTATGGCAATAATGTCCTTCCTCAGATTTGGAGACCAAAACTGTACGCAATACTCCAGGTGTGGTCTCACCAAGACCCTGTACAACTGAAGTAGAACCTCCCTGCTCCTGTACGCAAATCCCTTTGCTATGAAAGCCAACATACCATTCGCTTTTTTCACTGCCTGCTGCACCTGCATGCCTACTTTCAATGACTGGTGTACCATGACACCCAGGTCTCGCTGCATCTCCCCTTTTCCTAATCGGCCACCATTTAAATAATAGTCTGCTTTCCTGTTTTTGCCACCAAAGTGGATAACCTCACATTTATCCACATTATACTGCATCTGCCAAACATTTGCCAACTCACCCAGCCTATCCAAGTCACCTTGCAGTCTCCTAGCATCCTCCTCACAGCGAACACCGCCCCCCAGCTTAGTGTCATCCGCAAAACTTGGAGATATTGCCTTCAATTCCCTCATCCAGATCATTAATATATATTGTAAATAGCTGGGGTCCCAGCACTGAGCCCTGCGGTACCCCACTAGTTACTGCCTGCCATTGTGAAAAGGACCCGTTTACTCCTACTCTTTGCTTCCTGTTTGCCAGCCAGTTCTCTATCCACATCAATACTGAACCCCTAATACCGTATGCTTTAAGTTTGTATACTAATCTCTTATGTGGGACCTTGTCGAAAGCCTTCTGGAAGTCCAGATATACCACATCCACTGGTTCTCCCTTATCCACGCTACTAGTTACATCCTCGAAAAATTCCACAAGATTCGTCAGACATGATTTACCTTTCGTAAATCCATGCTGACTTTGTCCAATGATTTCACCACTTTCCAAATGTGCTGCTATCCCATCTTTAATAACTGACTCTAGCAGTTTCCCCACTACCGATGTTAGACTAACTGGTCTGTAATTCCCCGTTTTCTCTCTCCCTCCCTTCTTAAAAAGAGGGGTTACATTTGCTACCCGCCAATCCTCAGGAACTACTCCAGAATCTAAAGAGTTTTGAAAGATTATCACTAATGCATCCACTATTTCCTGAGCTACTTCCTTAAGTACTCTGGGATGCAGCCTATCTGGCCCTGGGGATTTATCGGCCTTTAATCTATTCAATTTACCCAACACCACTTCCCGACTGACCTGGATTTCACTCAATTCCTCCTTTGACCCACAGTCCCCTGCTATTTCAGGCAGATTATTTATGTCTTCCTTAGTGAAGACGGAACCAAAGTAGTTATTCAATTGGTCCGCCATATCCCTGTTCCCCATGATCAACTCACCTGTTTCTGACTGCAAGGGACCTACATTTGTTTTAACTAACCTCTTTCTCTTCACATATCTATAAAAACTTTTGCAGTCAGTTTTTATGTTCCCTGCCAGTTTTCTTTCATAATCTATTTTTCCTTTCCTAATTAAGCCCTTTGTCCTCCTCTGCTGGTCTCTGAATTTCTCCCAGTCCTCTGGTATGCTGCTTTTTCTGGCTACTTTGTACGCATCATCCTTTGCTTTGATACTATCCCTGATTTCCCTTGTTATCCACGGATGCACTACCTTCCCCGATTTATTCTTTTGCCAAACTGGGATGAACAATTTTTGTAGTTCATCCATGCAGTCTTTAAATGTCTTCCATTGTATATCCACCGTCAACCCTTTTAGAATTAATTGCCAGTCAATCTTGGCCAATTCACGTCTCATACCCTCAAAGTTACCTTTCTTTAAGTTCAGAACCATTGTTTCTGAATTAACAATGTCACTCTCCATCCTAATGAAGAACTCAACCATATTATGGTCACTCTTGCCCAAGGGGGCACGTACAACAAGACGGCTAATTACCCCTTCCTCATTACTCAAAACCCAGTCTAAAATAGCCTGCTCCCTCGTTGGTTCCTCTACATGTTGATTTAGATAACTATCCCGCATACATTCCAAAAAATCCTCTTCCTCAGCACCCCTGCCAATTTGATTAACCCAATCTATATGTAGATTGAAGTCACCCATTATAACTGTTTTGCCTTTGTCGCACGCATTTCTAATTTCCTGTTTGATACCATCCCCAACTTCTCTGCTACTGTTAGGTGGCCTGTACACAACACCCACCAGCGTTTTCTGCCCCTTAGTGTTTTGTAGCTCTACCCATACCGATTACACATCCTCCAAGCTAATGTCCTTCCTTTCCATTGCGTTAATCTCCTCTCTAACCAGCAACGCTACCCCACCTCCTTTTCCTTTCTCTCTATCCCTCCTGAATATTGAATATCCCTGGATGTTCAGCTCCCAGCCTACGTCACCCTGGAGCCATGTCTCCGTGATCCCAACTATATCATAATCATTAATATCTATCTGCACGTTCAACTCGTCCACCTTATTACGAATACTCCTTGCATTGAGACACAAAGCCTTCAGGCTTGTCTTTACAACGCACTTACCCCTTATACAATTTTGCTGAAAAGTGGCCCTTTTTGATTTTTGCCCTGGTTTTGTCTGCCTGCCACTTTTACTTTTCACCTTGCTACCTAATGCTTCTACCCTCATTTTACACCCTCCTGCCTCTCTGCTCTTGTACCCATCCCCCTGCCACATTAGTTTAAATCCTCCCCGACAGCACTAGCAAACACTCCCCCAAGAACATTGGTTCCATTCCATTCCAGGTGCAAACCGTCCTGTTTGTACCGGTCCCACCTCCCCCAGAACTGGTCCCAGTGCCCTAAAAATTTGAATCCCTCCCCCTTGCACCACTTTTCAAGCCACGTATTCATTTGCATTATCTTCCTATTTCTACTCTGACTGGCCCGTGGTACTGGTAGTAATCCGGAGATGTCATCAGTCATGAGAGGACAAGAAATAAGGTTTCAAAGAATCCTCAAACAGATTTCAGCTGCCATTACTGCTTTTGAAATGCAAATGGAAGGGTCAGAAATGATCAAAATCCAAAAAGATACATTGGACTTATTGTGCGATTCCTTTTATGTAATCAATTGTATGAGGAAAATTGCGATTCGGCCCATATTTCATCCTAGATTTGCAGGTCTGTGCCGATCAAGTGGTGTTCAAACTCCTGGTTATCTATTTGGAGAAAACCTGCCTAAACAAATCAGAGAAATGGATGAAGAGACTAAATCTATTAGCTACATGTGACCTTTCGTTTTTGGACAGAAAAGGTACTATACACCAAGAAGGGGATCTGATTTTGGAACAAACAGAGGCAGGAATATGGTAAGGAGATATTACCATCCAACACAGCCTAATGTTCACCCATATACGGGGAGAAGGAGACCACCACGTTAATATGGAGAGGTACAAAAACTTTATTCTGTTCTTGAAGGAACTTTGGACGAATCTCTAGTTGGTGGGAGATTACAAATGTTTTATAACCATATAACATATAACCATATCACATTTACAGCACGGAAACAGGCCCTCTCGTCCGTTCCAGTCCGTGCCGACCATTTGTTTTCCCCTAGTCCCATCTACCTGCACTCAGACCATACTCCTCCATTCCCTTCACGTCCATATACCTATCCACTTTACTCTTAAATGTTAAAATCGATCCTGCCTCCACCACTTCTGCTGGAAGCTCATTCCACACAGCCACCACCCTCTGAGTAAAGAAGTTCCCCCTCACGTTACCCCGAAACTTCTGTCCCTTAATTCTCATGTCATGCCCTCTTGTTTGAATCTTCCCTACCCTCAATGGGAAAAACGTATCCACGTCAACTCTGTCTATCCCTTTCATCATTTTAAAGACCTCAATCAAGTCCCCCCTTAACCTTCTGCGCTCCAAAGAATAAAGACCTAACTTGTTCAACCTTTCTCTGTAACATGGTTGCTGGAACCCTGGCAACATTCTAATAAATCTCCTCTGTACTCTCTCTATTTTGTTGACATCCTTCCTATAACTAGGCGACCAAAATTGTACACCATACTCCAGAATTGGTCTTACCAATGCCTTGTACAATTTTAACATTACTTCCCTACTCCTATATTCAATGCTCTGATTTATAAAGGCCAGCACACCAAAGGCTTTCTTTACCACCCTATCTACATGCAATTCCACCTTCAGGGAACTATGCACAGTTATTCCTAGATCCCTCTGTTCCACAGCATTCCTCAATTCCCTACCATTTACCATGTACATCCTATTTTGATTTGTCCTGCCAAGATGTAGCACTTCACACTTATCAGCATTAAACTCCATCTGCCATCTTTCAGCCCACTTTTCCAAATGGCCCAAATCTCTCTGTAAACTTTGAAAATCTACTTCATTATCCACAACACCACCTATCTTAGTATCATCTGCATACTTACTTATCCAATTTTCCACCCCATCATCCAGATCATTGATGTACATGACAAACAACAGTGGACCCAACACAGATCCCTGAGGCACCCCACTGGTCACCGGCTTCCAACCTGACAAACAGCCATCCACCATTACTCTCTGACATCTCCCATTCAGCCACTGTTGAATCCATCTTGCTACTCCGCCATTAACACCCAAAAATTGAACCTTCTTAACCAACCTTCCATGGGGAACCTTGTCAAAGGCCTTACTGAAATCCATATAGACAACATCCACTGCTTTACCCTCATCAATTTCCCTAGTTACCGCTTCAAAAAATTCAAGAAGGTTTGTCAAACATGACCTTCCAGGCACAAATCCATGTTGACTGTTCCTGATCAGACCCTGTTTATCCAGATGCTTATATATATTATCTCTAAGTATCCTTTCCATTAATTTGTCCACCACTGACGTCAAACTAATAGGTCTATAATTGCTAGGTTTATTCTTTGAACCCTTTTTAAACAATGGAACAACATGCGCAGTACGCCAATCCTCCGGCACTGTTCCCGTTTCTAATGACATTTGAAATATTTCTGTCATAGCTCCTGCTATTTCTACACTAACTTCCCTCAATGTCCTAGGGAATATCCTGTCAGGACCTGGAGACTTATCCACTTTTATATTTTTCAAAAGTGTCAGTACTTCCTCCTCTTTGAATCTCATAGTTTCCATAGCTACTCTACTCGTTCCCCTTAACTCACCGAGTTCAATATCCTTCTCCTTGGTGAATACCGAAGAAAAGAAATTGTTCAATATCTCCCCCATCTCTTTTGGCTCTGCAGATAGCTGTCCATTCTGGTTCTCTAATGGTCCAATTTTTATCCCTCGTTATCCTTTTGCTATTAATATAGCTGTAGAAACCCTTTGGGTTTACTTTCACCTTTCTTGCCAAAGCAACCTCATATCTTCTTTTTAGCCTTCCTAATTTCTTTCCTAAGATTCTTTTTACATTCTTTATACTCCTCTAGCACCTCATTTACTCCATGCCTCCTATAATTATTGTAGATATCTCTCTTTTTTCGAAACAAGTGTCCAATTTCCCTTGAAAACCATGGCTCTTTCCAATTTTTACTATTTCCTTTCAACCTAACAGGGACATAAAGATTCTGTACTCTTACAATTTCCCCTTTAAATGTCCTCCATTTCTCTTCTACATCCTTCCCATGAAACAAAGTGTCCCAATTCACTCCTTTAAAATCCTTACGCATTCCCTCAAAGTTAGCCTTTCTCCAATCAAAAATCTCTACCCTAGGTCCAGTTCTGACTCTCTCCATAATTATATTGAAACTAATGGTATTGTGATCACTGGTCCCGATGAATGGCTTTGCATCACATCTGACCGGTTTATTTTACAAATGGTTTCAGGAGCTACAATAACATTTAAAGAAGGTGTTGATTCTCCGGTACAATATAAAACTGTTTATGGTTTCATGTTCTCTGCTATTGAGGAAGCAGAAATTAATGTGGAAATTGACAAATTGTTTAAAAAAGGTGTTATTGAAAAAACTGTTAAGCATCCACACCAATTTGTGTCAACCATCTTTCCAAGAAATAAAAAAGATGGTGGTTGTAGAATTATTCTGGTCCTTACAAACTTTAATACATTTTTCCAGTATAAACATTTCAAGATGGAAACGTTCAACACTGCAAGACATTTGATATCAGCAGGTTGTTATATGGCTACAATCGATTTAAAGGATGCGTACTATTCAGTACCAATACATCGGTTTTATCGGAGGTACTTAGAATTTAATTGGCTGGGACAGCTGTGGCAATTTAAAGCTTTACCTAATGGGTTAAGTTCAGCTCCTAGGCTCTTCACAAAGCTGTTGAAGCCAGCTTTAGCATAATTAAGAGCACAAAAGCACATCGTTATGGCTTATCTGGATGACATTTTAATTGTCAGTAATAGTCAGGAATCAGCTGAAAAATCAGTTTCAGCAATTAAAACTTTATTTGAAAACCTAGGGTTCCTGATTCACCCAATTAAGTCCAAGCTGCAGCCAGCACAAACAATTAATTATTTAGGTTTTGTGATTAATTCAGTTACTATGTTAGTAACTTTGCGAACAGACAAGATTGTTGATATTTCAACTGTATGTTGGTGCCTCATTCACAAACCTTATCCCTCCATCTGAGAGGAAGCAAAGGTTATTGGTAAATTAGTAGCAGCATTTCCTGCAGTGGAATTTGGTCCATTACATTACCAAAACCTTCAAAGGGACAAAACGCAAGCTTTAAAAAAGCGAGCAGGCCATTTTGATAGGCCTATGCAATTAACAAAATAAGCTTTATTGGATTTACAATGGTGGATTGAAAATGTTCCACATGCTGCTAAAAACATTTTAATACACCAGCCTGAAGTATTTTTACAAACAGATGCAAGTGCTCTCGGATGGGGTGGCGACAGATACATTTACCAGCTGTGGGGGCAGATGGACTGTCCAAGAGGAATTGTTTCTCCAAACATATGGTATTAATTATTTGGAGTTATTGGGGGCATTTTATGGATTAAAAGCATATTGTTCTACAAAAAAAGGATCTGCGTGTCCAGGTACAATTAGACAATAAGACAGCTGTTGCGTATATTAATCACATGGGTGGAGTAAGATCAGTATCATGTGATTGTCTGGTCAATCAGATATGGTATTGGTGTATTGAGCACCAAATTTGGGTTTCAGCAAGTTATATCCCAGGTAATAACAATGTGGTGACAGACAACAGATCAAGGGTGTTTAAAGACAACTCAGAATGGATGTTAAACCCACAAGTTTTCAGTAAAATTGTTATTCGCTATGGGTTACGAGACATTGATCTGTATGCATCAAGATTAAATCATCCATTGCCTAAATATGTGTCTTGGGAACCCGATCCAGATGCGGTAGCAGTAGATGCTTTTTCGTTACATTGGGGAAATATGTTCTTTTATGCTTTCCCTCCATTTGGCCTGGTTAGGCAATGTCTTAAGAAAATAGAACAAGATTCTGCCACAGGACTGTTGGTGATTCCAAATTGGCCCACACAACCATGGTTCCCGTTGATGTTAAATATGATTAAGGAACCATGTATGTCAATTCCTAGCTGCAGTGATCTTAGATTCAATACAACCAGTAACAAAAGAAATTCATCCATTTACATGTTCATATGAATTTGTTAATCTGCAGGTTTTGACGAGACCACTACAAGGGCTTGGACTGTCGGATAGGACCATGGATGTTATAGTCTCATCATGGCAAGATAACACTAAGAAACAATATATGACACATATAAAGAATGGGAAGTTTTTTGTAGACAATCAAATATATCTTATCATACTGTGAACATTTCAAACATATTGGAGTTTTCCTTGCTGAGTTGTATTTTGAGCAGCACTTTACACTTTAGTGCCAATAATAGTGCTCGTAGGCGTTATCGTCCTATTTAGAACAAATTTTCTGACCATGAATCAAATTTGGATCTCATCCATTAATATCCAGGGTTTATGAAAGGGATTTTTAACAATAATCCGCCCAAAGCCAAGATAACAGAAATTTGGGATGTCAGCATTGTACTTACTTTGCTTAGGCAATGGACTCCAAAATCACAGTTATGTCTTTGGAAAAATTAAAAAAAAAAAAAAACATTTAAAGTAGTAATGTTAATGGCATTGGGTCAGCACAAAGAGTGCAAACATTGCAAATGCTACGTTTAAATTGTATGCATGTGGCTTCAGATAACATTGTGTTTTACGTTTATGATCTGATCAAAAAAAGCAGACCAGGAAGAACTGGAGCGAAGGTAATGTTTCAAGCTTACCCTATTGATCCAACATTGTGTGTAGTTAAACACTTGACTCAATATATAAAAGTAACCAAGTCTTCGAGGTGATGAAAAAGCATTATTTATTACGCATAAGAAACCACACACAAAAACATCAGTACAAACCATTTCTAGTTGGTTAAAACAGGTGTTATTTTTAGCGGGAGTAGACACTGATGTGTTTAAATCTCACTCCACCAGGGCTGCAGCTACATCCACGGCAAAGTTACAGGACGTACCGCTCGAACACATTTTAGAAGCCGCAGGGTGGTGTAAAGAAGAAACTTTTTCAAAGTTCTACGATAAACCTGTTCTCACAATGACAGGCTTTGGGCACGCGGTGTTGGGTTCACTGTAATCACCTGCTTTGTTCATTATCGATTTATATTATCGATTTATGTTATTACTTTATATCTTTTATCACTTTGTAGTGATTTTCCCCAGATATAAAAAAGGGGTTATTATTTGTTCTTTTATCATTAAAAGATTTATGAAATAAACTAAAACTGAATTCTGGTAAAAGTTTATTTACTCATTTACGTGTTGACCTAGCCGGACTGTCGTATGGAATGACTCAACGACAAAAAAACATAGAAGCTACAAAATCTTCACGTAGTCACTCACGTGACACCGAAGTAAAATAGTAAGATTAAACGAGAACTTACCAGTTCAAAGTTTGATCATTATTTTATGAGGAGTAACGGTGAGGGATTACATGCCCTCCACTCCCGACCCTCATAAAATAAATTATCATCTGGTAGTTCTAAATCTATCTTGAGCCTTACTATCTTACTCCGGCTATTATGTTCTGTGTTTTTCATGCCGCTGCTTTGAAGTATGCCGATCAAGCGCCAGACGGGGCTTCTTCACGTAATCCCTTATCGTTACTCCTCATAAAATAATGATCAAACTTCGAACTGGTAAGTTCTCATTTAATCTTACTATTATTCATCTTTAAACATAGCATCAGTTTGTAATTAACTGAATTAAATTAATTGAATTAAGAAACATAGCATCAGTTAGTAATTAATCAGTTAATAATTAACAAGACTAATAGTCTTGCATAAACAAGTGTAAATTTACCAACTTGTAAATGGGTCCACACACCTCATATTTTGAAAGGAACCAGACCCACCTCCCTTCATGGTTATAGGTGGTCTTATGGTAAGCCCAAGGCTCCTAGCGCGGGTTCTTATTCCAGGCCCGTACGAAGCTTTTCAAAAAGGGGGGTGGCATGACAGGATTACAAAAAATGTATGTGAAGTAATGTGCGCACAGCGCCCATCACAAGCGTGAAGCCCCTCGCGGCCGGGGTTATCTCTAGCACGCAGTCCTCAGTTTGTTAATGCTGTTAAAGCATGTTCGTTTCCGCAGTAAAAACACTGATGTAGGTGGCCCTACTTCTACTTCTTCTTGCAGTGCCACGTTTGGTCTCCCGAAGTGTGACTTTATCTTTAATGGCAGTGTTCAGTTTGTTAACGCTGTCCAGGGTCTGGGTCATTCCTCAGCTTGTACACTGATGCCTGACTTCTACCTCTCCTTGCAGTGCCCTGTTTGGGCTCCCAAAGTGTGAGGGGATTAGCAGACAGTTCAGGGTTCCTTTCACAGACTTTGACAACACTCTTGGCAGACCCACACATATTGCCATTTATCACATTTAATCAAATGTGTAAATCACATTTTCCAGTTCCATTTTCTGAGAATGTAACTGTGCAAACCTAGTCACCACTTTGTCCAAATCATGGGCAAAGTCATAGTGAATGTACATTAAGGCAAGTGCAGACAGCCTTGATGCAGTCATTGCTCATGGAAGTCCTGGGTAGTGATGCAGGCGACGGACACGCGTGGCACGCCTGCATATATTGCCATTTAGCCAGAATTCATGTTTACCAGTTCCATTTTCCAAGAATGTAACTGCGCAAAGACCTAGAATCACGACTGTGTCCAAGTTATGGGCAAAGTGATAAGAATGCGGACATTAAGGTGACTGCAGACAGGTGATTGCATTGAAGTCCTAGTCTTGTTTCTTCGTGGATGAGAAAACGTGTTTTTGTTCACGTGGCTGGATCAAAGTAAGATGCCGAGCGAGATTGCGCCCACCGCAAGCATACCCAAGGCTAGTGTCTCTCTGCCGCTCAGGCTCACGACCAAAGGTCCCAGCTACCTCCGCAGTCAAATGGAGGGGGACAGGCGGGGTCGGCAGAGCGCCATGGTGAGACTGGCTGCCAAAGAGCCCGACGGCGAGGGAGTGCAAAGTGGAGCCCAATGGTTTGGGCAGCTCTACCCCTAAGCGGGGCCAGCAGCAACACGAAGACTTACCTGGCCTCTAGCAGAGCGGGCAGCTGGGGCCCCGCCTGACATTGTGCGTCACTCCAGCTCCAAGAGGCAGCTCAGGCCCGATTCGCTGGTCATGCACCGGCGGAAGTGCGAGTTCATGCAGGGAGTGGCGGCCAACAGCAGCGCCCGCAGTTTCAAGGGCAGTGGCAGCCTGGTCCTGTGGCTGCTGGATGAATAGAGGGGGATCAGTACAGGACAAATGGGGGAAGCAGTGCAGGATGGATGGGAAAGGGGGTCAGTGCAGGATAAATTGGGGGAACCAGTGTAGAATGGATGGGGGATGACAGGAGAATCAATGTGAGGTGGATAGGGAGATCAGTGCAGGATGAATAGATCGGGGGGGGGGGGGGGGGGGGGCACAGGGGTGTCCTGTGAGGACTGAATAGAGGTGGGAATGGGGAATCAGCGGGTCAGGCAGCATCTCTGAGAAAAGGAATAAGGGGGGTGGAGGGGGGTGCGTACAAGAGAGAGGGGAAGGGGCAGAGGAGGTGGGGAGGAGGGGATCGGCGTCGGGGTGGGGGGGCGAGGCCAAGGCGAAGGCCCGCGGCGGGAGAGGGGATCGGCGTCGGGGTGGGGGGGGGCGAGGGCCCGCGGCGGGGAGGGGGGGCGACGTGGACCCGGTCAAATTGGAGCCGGGTCACGGCCGCTGCCAGTACTGTACCGGCAGCGGACCCGCTCGATCATGGCCGCCAGTTTGACCGGGGTGCGGCTCCGACACCGCGGATGGTGGCGATTCACCGTGCAGGGAGACACCACAGCCCCGCCCGGGCACGGAGAAGCGGGCACTCCTTTTTTTCCCAAATCATCCCGTGGGTCGGATTGGTAGTTTAACACCCCCGATATAAAACAAACAGCTTCCCGCAACGCAATATTTCACGGTCGGTCCCACTCACCCAAACTAGGCCCGGGGCGTCGAGTCGAGGCGATGCATTGAAAATGGCGCCGTCTAATCCCGCCCACTGCGCGCGGAGAGACGGAGTCAGTTTACGTCGCGACCGTGTCACCAGCTTCCCTCAACTGCGCAGGTCGCAAATATTTTTTTTCATGTCATCCCGCGTGCTGAATTTTTTTTTTCTCGGGATTTATTTTTATTCTGGAAAAAAAGGGGGTTGCGTCCGCACCCAACGCACCCCCCCTTTGGACGGCCATGTTATTCCATCCCAATTTTGGAGAGTAGGATTGCTGGGGTGTGTGGACCCAATTCCCTGAGGACCGGTTTGGCCTTGGCCTGAAAGCCTGCGCCCAGTTTTGAAGCTGCCCCCAGCTTCAGTGAAACGCTTGCTGCTGATAGAGGCGTGTGGTGTGTTGCCGTGGTCCCTTGATAAGCCGGACAGCTTTAATTCTTCATCCGGTTCTTACCTGTTTGGGCTGGTTCCTGAAGAGAGGATTTGGCGGCTAGACATTGCTGGCCTCACTTAGAACCTACAGATTTGAAATTTAAGGCAGGTCTGATGGCGTTTTTCTGGAAGCAGTTCATTTTGAAGTGCATAGTACCCCATGTAGCGTTGTTCACTGCTGGTCCTTTCAGGGACAATATTGCAGGTGTATGGTATTCCACCGCCGGTACATGTGATGTGGCGTGAGGTGGCTGTTCCTTCACCAGGGAACTCTGGCCTTCAGGCTTCATTTAGAGAAGGTCTTGATGCCACACCAGAATATTCTGGAACCTCACGTTTGTACTCCAGTATGTTCCCTGGACATACTTCCGAGTCTTCGCTTCATGCGGGATACGTAGGCGGTGGAGCTTCCAGCCCGGACTCATGCTGAGTCTCCAAGGTTATCCGCCGGTGGGAAATCCCTCCGCAGGTGGTAATCTTAGAACCCAGACCCTCCGAGTCTACGGGCTCATCCGCAGGTCTCTGGGCTTACCGTAGGCGGTATATCTCACTGATATGCCATACATGGATCATATCAGGAGAGAGCATTAGTGGGATGAGCGCTCTCTGACGCTTTCCATGCTCCTCATGGGTAAACAGCCGACGACGTACCCATGTTGGAGGGGACCCTCCTGGCCTGCCTAAGCCTATCAGACTCCATTGAACCTCATCTGGGCCGCTGGAGTCTGAAAAAATGCCGCCGGCTATCCGCACTTCTGCGGTCCATAGCCGTGTCTCCCCACGGTCCCTGTGGCCTGGTTTTCCTCCAGCCGGGTTCACTAAAGGGCGTCTTTCACCGAGTTGATGACCCTCCAGCAGCACTCGATGTCAGTCTCTGAATGTGTCCCTGGGAACAGTCCATAAATCACCGAGTCCTCTGTGACGGAGCTGTTCGGGATAAAGCGTACCAGGGACCCTTGAATTTTTCTCCAGACTCTTTTAGCAAAACAACACTCTGCAAAGAGGTGGGCAACCGTCTCCTCTCCATAGCAGCCGTCCCGAGGGCAGCGTGCGCTGGCAGTGAGGTTTCCGACGGTGCAGGAAGGATCTGACTGGGAGGGCTCCCCTTGCCGCCAGCCAAGCAGGGTCTTGGTGCTTGTTGGTGAGTTCTGGCGATGAGGCATTTTGCCAGACAAGCTGGGCAGTTTGCTCAGGGAACCACGCCACCGGGTCCATAGTCCTTTCCCTGCATGCCTGCAGGACATTCTGTGCTGACCACTGCCCGATGGACATGTGGTCAAAGGTGTTGGTCCGGAAGAACCTTTCTACAGACAACAGATGGGGCGGCAATGTCCAGCTGACTGGCACCTTGCGTGGCATCTGCGCCAGGCCCATCCTTCGCAACACCGGGGTCAGGTAGAACCTCAGTAGGTAGTGACACTTGGTGCCCACGTGCCTTGGCTCTGCACTCCGCCTGAAGCAGCCACACACGAAGGCGGCCATCAGGATGAGGGCGACGTTGGGCACGCTTTTACCCCCGTTGCTGCTGACATTGTGGCCCGTCGCACCCGGTCTATCCTTGACCCCCTGATGAACTGGAAGATACTCCCTTCTATCCCTGTGGCATAGAAGGGAGGGACAGGCCACACTTGTGCCAAGTACAGCAGCCCCAAGAGCACCTCACACCTGATGACCAAATTCTTTCCCGTTATGGAGAGGAAGCGTTGCCTCCACAGCTCCAGCTTCCTCCCCACCCTGGCTGTCCGCTCCAGCCAATTTTTGTTACATGCCTCAGCCCCCCCGAACCAGATCCCCAGCACCTTCAAGAAAGGCTTGATGGTGAAGGAGACAGAAGATCTGTCGGACCAGTTGCCAAAGAGCATGGCCTCGCTCTTCCTGCGGTTCACCCTGGCTCCCGTGGCCGACTCAAACTGGTCGCAGATACTATTAAGAGTATCTGACCTTTCTGTACTGGGCCACCTCCACAGTCAGAGTGAGGCCCAGTGCAAATTGGAGGAACAGCATCTCATATTTTGCTTGGCAGTTTACACCCCAGCGGCATGAACATTGACTTTTCTAACTTCAAGTAACTCTTGCTTTCCCACTCTCTCCGTCCCTCCCCCACCCTCCTCCCCTAGTTCTCCCACCAGTCTGACTATCCTCATGATTACATTTTATCTATGTTTGCTTTGTTGTCACCTTCTCCTAGCTAACAATGATCTATTCTACATTTCCCTTGAACTCCTTCCCCTTTGATGTCTCGTTTCCACACCCAAACCTTCCTTATCGCTGTACCTCGATTTAGATGAGGGAATTAACAATTTAGATGAGAGAATTAAATGTGACATCTCCAAGTTTGCAGATGACACAAAGCTGGCTGGCAGTGTGAGCTGCGAGGAGGATGCTATGAATCTGTAGGCCGTTTTATTTTTTCCCCAGACAGGGATGAACAATTTCTGGAGTTCATCCATGCGGTCTTTAAATCTTTGCCATTGCATCTCCACCATCAACCTTTGAAGTATAATTTGCCAGTCTGTCCGAGCCAATTTCCATCTCATGCCTTCAAAGTCTCCTTTCTTTAAGTTCAGGACCCTAGTCTCTGAATTAACCGGGTCCTAATGCAGAGTTCCACCATATTATGGTCACTGCTGCCCAAGGGGCTCTGCACAACAAGATCGCTAACTAATCCTTCCTCATTACACAATTGACAAAGGCAGCATGATTTGCTGAACCACTTCTGCTTTCTCACACTTGAAGACTCACCCTCCTCCTCTCCCCTCTCTCCAAAACGCAATATATTGTTCTCGTTGAGCGTTGTTGGTTTTGTCTTCCTGAGGCTTGGCGTCTTGTAGAGACGATCGCATCCTTTCAACTGGCAGGTAAAGTCTTTTATTCACTCGCGTTTACGTTAAACTTTCTCACATCGGGATGCATCACAGCACAATTTGGGAACAGCTCCATCCAAGACCGTGAGAAATTGTAGAGAGTTATGTGGACAGCCCAGACCGTCACGCAAACCAACCTCCCTTCCATCGATTCCATCTACACTTCACGCTGCCTCGGCAAGGCCAGCAGCTCAGACCTTCACACAAACCTCCCTTCTATCGACTCCATCTACACCTCACACTGCCTCAGCAAGGCCATAATCAAGGACCAGTCTCACCCTGGTCAATCCCTCTTCTCCCCTCTCCCATCGGGCAAGAGGTACAGAAGTGTGAAAACGCACCCCTCCAGATTTAGCGACAGTTTTCTTCCCGGCTGTTATCAGGCAACTGAACCGTCCTCTCACCAACTAGAGAGCGGCCCTGATCTCCCATCTACATCATTGGAGAACCTCAGGCTATCTTTAATTGGACTTTACTGGGCTAAACGTTAGTCTCTTAATTGTAATCATGTGCAGTCTTTCCACTGACTGGATAGCACGCAATAAAAACGTTTTTCACAGTAACTCAGTACACGTTACAATAAACTGAAACTAACTAACATCTGAAGAAGGGTCCTGACCCGAAACGTCGTCTGTCCATTCCAACCACAGATGTTGGTACAAGGAATTAAGGTGCTGGTAGAAAAAGTAGACACTAAGTTCTGGAGTAACTCAGCGGGTCAGGCAGCATCTGTGGAGAACATGGATAGGTGACGTTTCACAGAGTGCTGGAGTAACTCAGCAGATCAGGCAGCATCTGTGGAGAACACGGATAGGTGACGTTTCACAGAGTGCTGGAGTAACTCAGCGGGTCAGACAGCATCTGTGGAGAGCACGGATAGGTGACGGTTTGGGTTGGGACCCTTCTTACTTCTCCAGGTGCTGCCTGCCTCACTGAGTTCCTCCAGCAGTGTTTTATCAGCATACCAGCATCTGCTGTTTCTTGTAACGTGACTTTGTTGCATCTTGCAGCTTTATTAACAGTTTAATTACTTGTTAATGGTTACTGTTGATGTGTGAGTAACTGTATCATTGATTTCTACTAGTTCCAAATAAGTCAACAGACAGGTTAACAGTCAGTGTTGTTCTATGTTGTACTAGATAACCATACTGCAAGAGTTATTAGATTATTTCAAATTACAAAACAGGAAAAAAATTCTAACTTGGCGATAAGCCACACAAACTTTTGGCACGTCAGCTGGAAAAAGTGGAAAAGGATCACACTATTCTAAAAATCAAATCAGATAAAGGTGAATTGCTAATGCTGCCTAAAGACATTAACAAAAGACTTGCTCAATTTTATCAAAATGTATATACATCCAAAACATCAACAGACAGTAGTAAAATTACAAACTTTCTGGGCAACTGTAATCTCCCAACATTTAACCTGTTGGAACAAGAGGAATTAGGAGCACAGGTTTCAATTAAAGAAATAGAAGAGACAATCAATTCAGTGAAGAATGGTAAAACACAGGGACCAGACGGGTTCAGTAATGAATTTTATAAAAGATTTCACGAGGTAATTTCACCACGTTTACACAAGCTTTATACATATGCATTTAAAGAACAGACATTACCACAAACACTAGCTGAATCAACTATTACACTTATACCCAAAAAAGATAAAGATCTAGAAGACCCCGGTTCATATAGAGCAATTGCATTGTTAAATACAGATCAGAAAATATTTGCAAAACCTTTGGCAAGAAGATTAAGTAAATGCGTTAGTAAATTAATACATTCGCGTCAAACGGGGTTCATACCTAAGAGACATTCATTTAATAATTTGAGACTTCTTTTTAATATAATGTATTCACACAAAATTGAAGAAGACTTATCAATTATTTCATCAGATGCAGAAAAAGCATTCGACCAAGTAGAATGGTCTCTTCACAGTACTGCAAACATTTCAGATGGGAGAGAATTTTATTTCATGGATAAAATTACTATATGACAGGCCGAGTGCCAGAATACTGACCAACCACATACTTTCTCCGAAATTTCAGTTATCCAGGGGCAATAGACAGGGTTGCGCATTATCACCCCTGCTATTTGCACTTGTGATTGGACCCTTAGCGAAAAGTGTAAGAATACATCCGAACATTCACGGTTATAATACTAAACATTCCAATAATAAAATATCGTTATATGCAGATGACGTATTAGCATACATCACCAACTGTCAAGTTAGTATTCCAAATATATTAAATCTTATAGAGGAATTCGGTTCCTTCTCAGGATATAGAATAAACTGGAATAAAAGTGAAATTATGGCAATAAAACCTCAAGAGCCGACACACCTTTTAAAATTCCCTTTTAGAATTGCTACAGAAAAATTTAAATACCTGGATATTCAAGTAACCAGAAAATATAATTCTTTATTCAACGCAAACTTCCTGCCTTTAGTTACTAAATTAAACGCTCTTATTCAATTCTGGAAAACACCTCCGATGTCCCTAATAGGCAGAATAAATGGCATGAAAATTATTTTCCTCCCACAAATGATTTCTTTATTTCAATCAATGCCGATATATCGACCTAAAGTGTTTTTTTTTAAACTTGATTCCCAGATTACAAATTTTATTTGGGATTATAAATCACACAGAATTCATAAACAACATCTATGTAAACCCAAAGAAATTGGTGGATTAGTGCTCCACAATTTCTTATACTATTTTTGGGCAGTGAATATTTTTTTTGTAAAATTATTGGAGGACAAGTAAAATGTACTTTTAAATTAAGAAATCTATCTCTTTCCCCAAAGGCTAATAATCCGGACCCTTTTCCGTTGTCAAACCATCCATTATAGATAAAACGTTTATCTATTGGGAAAGACTAGGAATTAAAAAGGTTGGAGATTTGTACAAAATGGGAAACCTCCTATCATTCCAGAAATTACAGTCGAAATACAGTCTGAAAGGTAATCAATATTTCAGATATCTTCAAATTCGAGATTATTTGAAAAGATATAACCACGAGTACCAAACTCTGTTGCCAGATATATTAGACGAAGGTATGAATAGAAACGCAGAGTCAAATAATCTAATATCATACTTGTACAATATCCTTCTAAATATAGAGATTCCATCGTCAGACGCAATTAGAAGAGAATGGGAAGAGGAATTAAGCCTAAAAATCTTCAAAGACACATGGGAAAAATATCTCTTATATATGCATATTTGTTTGATTAATGTTAGACACATTCTAATCCAATTCAAAATACTACACAGACTATATTACTCAAAAACTAAACAAACAAAAACTAAACTGAATAAGATTTTTCCAAATGTCTCTCTCAAGAAGCAACTATAACACACTCCTTTGCCTCTTGCATAAAACTACAGAAATTTTGGAAAGAAATCTTTGAAATTTTCTCAAAATTATTAAAAACAAAACTGAACCCCCATACAGAATTGATTATTTTCGGAATAGCAGGAGCCTGCCCTGAGCTATCAATATTTCAAAGACGTTTCCTTAACTATGGCCTGATAATGGCGAAAAAACATACTTAAATTTTAGAAAAATTCACCTACCCCAACTCTTAAAATGTGGATCACAAGCATGTCTGAGACGCTACATCTTGAAGATATGAGACTCGTCTTAGCAGGAAAATCAGAGCAATTCTCAAAGATATGGTCTGCTTTCATTGATTCATTACAAGGATAGTATGGTGCAACACAACTTTGGAATTAAACCAATTTACGGACGGTGATGGATGAGGTGAGAAATGATGCAGGTATATCAACATATTTTGCTCCTTTTTTAAAAATTATTTCTCCTTTTTGTCTTTTTTTTTTTTAATTGTACTTACTCACTTTGTGACAACACTCTTTGGTAGTTTAGGGGTTCTACTTTTACACATTCACTATCTCTTTCACTTTTTCTCCTTCTTGCTCTTTTTCTCTTTTTCTATGTCATTTTTGTCAAAATTAAAATGGAAGATGTACAATAAATGTATTTTGTCATATGCCACAGTTTATACTACTGTACACTGCTTCTGATAAAAATATTAATTTAAAAAAAACGGTCAGTGTTGTTCTATGTTATACTAGATAACCACTATAGTGTAAGACCAAAGTCTGTAGTGCAGACAAAGACAAGGTTCATAAAGATCACAGTCGCTGAGGTTAGTGTTGTGCAGTGTTCAACAGCCTGATGGTTGCTGGGAGAAGCTGTTCTTGAACCTGGAGGTTACGGTTTTCAGGCTCCTGTATCTTTTTTCCGATGGTAGCAGCGAGATAAGACATGGCCAGGATGGTGTGGGTCTGATGATGCTGGCTGCCTTTTTGAGGCAGCGACTCCTGTAGATCCCTTCGATGGTGGGGAGGTCAGTACTGTGATGGACCGGGCAGTGTCCACCACTCACTGTAATCTCCTTCGTTCCTGGGCGTTTGAGTTGCTGAACGAGGCCGTGATGCAACCAGTCAGTCTGCTTCCTACTGTACACGTGTAGAAGTTCAATAGATATTCGTCACATTGGAAAAGAGGTGGTCACAGATTCATTCTGCAGGGTAGTTTGTACCGATCTGATGCGCGTTGCTCGCACGTTCATAAGTGATAGCAACAGGTTCCACCAGTGGGGCAGTCTGGAACCAGAGGCCGAAGTAAAAAAGAGATGAGGAGGAACTTCTTTAGTCAGGGTCATAGAGTCATAGAGTGATACATCATGGAAACAGGCCCTTCGGCCCAACTTGCCCACACCGGTGAACATGTCCCAGCTACACTAGTCCCACCTGCCTGCATTTGGTCCATATCTCCTTAGACCCCTCTCGGTCATGACTGACCATGGTGACGCATCCTGGTCGGATGCAAGCCTGGGCGATGTCATATGGAGGACAGGCTGTTGCCCATGCAGCACGTCCCTCGTCTCCACATCGCTGATCGATCCAAATCTATTTTTTTGTTCCAGAAAAATGCCTTCCCCGTGGTCCACAAACGTAACTGTAGACTTCACTGTCGATCCGGGCACACCTCAATGTGGAAGAAAAGAGTTTGTGGCCATGAAGACCATCACGGCGGAGGTGTGTGGCCTGGTGTGTCTCTTGGCCGTGACGGGGAACCTGTTGGTGATGGTGGTCATCCTTCACAAACCGCCGCTCCATCTCGTCCACGGACGTCTACCTGCTCCATCTGGCCACGGCCGACCTGCTCTTTGCCATCACCCTGCCCTTCTGGGCAGTGGACGCCGTGTCTGGCTGGGTGTTTGGTGACACCATGTGTAAGGTGATCGGTATGTTGGAACAGATGAACTTTTACAGTGGCATCCTGCTGCTGGCCTGCATCAGCGTGGACCGCTACCTGGCCATTGTGCGCTCTGCCCAGTCGCATGGCCACAAGAGGCCGTGGCTGGTCAAACTGGTGTGTGCCACCGTCTGGCTCGTGGCCCTGCTCCTGTCCTTGCCCATCCTCTACAAGGAAGTGCCCTACAAAGATGTAGTTGGTCGGCTCGTCTGTAACGATGACAGTGTTGACAAATCGTGGAAACTGGGCATTAAAGTTAGTCGCCTGGTCATTGGCTTCCTCATGCCGCTGGCCACCATGGCCTTCTGCTACTCCGTCACCGTGTGGAAACTGTGCCAGACCAAGGGCTTCCAGAAGCAGAAAGCCATGAAGGTCATCATCGCGGTGGTGCTGGCCTTCCTGGTGTGCTTTCTACCCTACCATCTAGCCATGGTTGTGGACATGCTGGTGAGAGTTGAACACATCAAAGCCTCCTGCATCGGGCGTGGCCACTTGGACAGGGCCACGCTGGTCACACAGTGCTTGGCCTTTCTTCACAGCTGCATCAACCCAATCCTTTACGCCTTCATCGGGGTGAAGTTCCGGAGGAACCTGGTCAAACTCCTGGCTCAGAAAGGCCTCATAAAGATAAAGCACAGAAAACCAATTCAAGAAATCCCACTCAACCACAGTATTTGGGCAGACATCCACCACCATTTTAGACACCCCCCTCCCCCTACCCCAACCCCTCCCCCACCCTCACCCCACCCCTTCCCAACAAATGGCACAAATTGCTGCAGCAACTCAGCATCTCTGGAGTAGATGGATTGGCGAGGCATCATAAGTCCTTGGAGCAGAAATTAGGCCATTTGGCCCATCAAGTCTACTCTGCCATTCAGTCATGGCTGATCTATCTCTCGCTCCTAACCCCATTCTCCTGCCTTCACCCCATAATCCCTGCCACCCATACTAATCAAGAATTTAGCCATCTCTGCCATAAGAATACCCATTAATATTTGCAGTTCCTTCCTACACTAGAATTTCTCGCAAGTCTCCAGTGACTTCTTCTGAGCTCCGCAGAAACACCATATGGGGATGTGTCCAATCTGAATGTGGCACCAAGAGTGGAAACAGGCCCTTCAGCTGAACTTGCGCACACCGCCCATCATACCCAATATATACTAGGCCCGTGTTTGGCTCAGGTCCCTCCAAACCTGTCCTAACCATGTACCTTAAACGTTGTGATAGTCCCCCCCTCATCTACCTTTTCCAGCAGCTCGTTCCATACACCCACCACCCTTTGTGTAAAAAGTAACGATTCCGATAACACAGACACTGACTCTACCATACTCTCCCTAAACCTGCGCTCCCCAGGCAAACTGATGGGTCCTGCGGTGACCATGATAATCAATAACAAGGCTTTGAATGCCAAAGTCGACACTGGTGCCAGAGTGAACATAATGTCACTCAAAGAGTTCAACAAGATAAGAACCACTGAACTCATGAAAAAGGATTCCTCCAACCTACATGCTTACGGGGGGGGGGGGGGGGGGGGGGGGGAGGGGGATGTTCACCACCCATTGGGTAAAGCTGATTTCAAGTGCACTGTCAACGAGCAGACAAAAAACCTAATCTTCTACATTGTCAACCGAAGTCAGAAGCCTTGCTTGGCATTAATGCTGCCACGACCTGGGTCTGGTTTATTTCGGGCGTGCTGTCCACAAACTCTGTTTGACAGAGGAACCAACACAACAGATGCTATCCAACTATAATGACATATTTGACTACAAACCCAGCAAATTGCCTACGATATACAAGATCACTGTAGATCATACTGTCACCCCAATAGTTCGTGAACCTCACCGCGTCCCCCATGGCATGCGGGAGAGAATACACATCTAACTCAAGTGTCTGTTCTCAATCGGAGTCATTGCAGAGGTCAGTGAACCCTCGGACTGGGTGTCCACTATGGTCGTCACCACAACAAAAATAAGAAAGAATTACGCATCTGCATCAACCCTAAAGATTTAAACACAGCAATCAAACGCCAACACTATCCAATGAGAACCACTGAGGATGTATTGGCACAGATTGGTAATGCAATGGTATTCTCAGTCCTCAATACCAAAAGCTCTTTCTGGCAAATCTCATTGGACCGAGCATTGTCTGCCCTAGCAACTTTTGCCACACCGTTCAGCTGCCACAGGATTTTAAGAATGCCCTTTGGTATCAACTCTGCTAGTGAAGTCTTTCAGCGCACAATGGAACAACTATTCGCAGAATATCGATGTGCCATCATCGTTGGCGACGTCCTAGTATACGGTCACGATGTGACCGAGCATGATGCCAACCTGAAAAAGATATTGAACCGTGCCAGAAACATTCATCTGAAACTCAACCCTCTGAAATGCAAGTTCAGAATCTCCGACATTACATACGTTGGTAACGTGTTCACCAGCAACGGATTAAAAACTGATCCACTAAAGACTGCCGCCATCAACGAGCTGCCGGTCCCAACCGACGTCACCAGCTTACAACAACTCCTCGGCATGGTCAACCACTTGGGCAAGTTTATTCCCAACCTCAGTGAACCTTCTGCTCTCCTACGACAACTGATCCACAAGGACATTGCATGGTCTTGGTACCCACAACACCAAAGAGCTTTCGAGACTTTAAAACTCCAGCTAGCTGGCGCGCCTACACTGGCATACTTCAGTCTCAACTTGCCAGTCACTATCACCTGCGATGCATCCCAGTATGTGCTGGGCGCAGCATGGCTACAAACAACCGGCACCCCGGGATACCCGCAATGGTCCACCCAAGGTTCCCCTGCGGTCTCCCCCCACAGACCCGCGGATTTACCTACCCCAGCCCCCAAGTTTTCGGAGGAAAAGGTTAATGAGGCAGCCCCATACCGTACGAGGACCGGGCGGGTTAGCAAGCCGCCTATTAGATACAGCGATTATGTTTAACCCCGTTATTATTTACTTGGTTTCTAGTTTGAAATGCCTTAGTTGTTTTTTCATTTACACAAGAAGAGATGTAGATTGGTTATTGCTAGCCAATCATAATGCTTAGCAATTATAACTCCGCCTAATTATATGATTTATAGTGTAAGAACTCGCCTGCTGCCTGGCAGTAGCTGCAGTAGACTGAACGTGTGATGTACTGCGTATGTAATGATCAACTAGACAATAAAGATGCTGGTGCTTCAACCTGTGTGAGACTAAGGTATTTACAGGTTGCCCCTCAGGTTCCTATTAAATCTTTCCCACACTATAACCTTATGTCCTCTGGTTTTTGATTCCCCTACTCTGGGTAAAAGACTCTCTCATTCACCTTTCTCTATCCCCCTCATCATACTGAATTCTATAAGATCACCCCTGATCCTCCTGTGCTCCAAGGAATAAAGTCCTAGCCTGCTTAACCTCTCTCGAAAACAGTTCAGGTTCTTGAGTCCTGGGAATATGCCTGTAAATGAAAGTGTCCAAGAACCACTGTATCATCGAGCGCTGGAGGTGATGAAGACACACATGGGGTCCAACCATAGACAAAGACAAAGTCCAACGTCCACTATGGGTGAACGAGGGTACGGTCCGATTCACCTCCACCCCATTGCAGACACTGGACTCATAATAACCCTAAACCTAAAGAGATGTTGACTCAACACTTCACGCTGCCTCGGGAAAGCAGCCTACATTATCAAAGACGTGTCCCTGTCCCACCCCGGTCATTCCTTCTTCTCCCTGCTCTCTTCCGGCAGAAGGTACAGGAGCTTGAAAGCGCGCCCCACCAGACTCAGGAACAGCTTCTTCCCCTCTGTTATCAGGCTTCTGAATGGCCCTTCCATAAGCTAGGGTACTGTCCGATTCACCTCTACCCCATTGCGGACATTGTACTTTGTCTCTGGAACTGATGCGCTACAATGCAGAGAACTATATTCTGCACTCTGTATCTTCACCTTTTCTCTACCAATTGGACTGAGTTACTCCACTCTGTGAAACGTCACCTATCCATGTTCTCCACAGATGCTGCCTGACCCGCTGAGTTACTCCAGCACTCTGTCCTTTTGTGTATTCACCAGTATCTGCAGCTTGTGGTTTCTACAAAAGAGTGGTTTGTTTTTCCTGTTTCTGCCTGGAACCGCGAGCTTGGCTTCAGTAAGCGGACGTTGTTGCTTCAACATGTATTCTGTACGGTTGCTGTGAAATAAAACAAATAAAATAAATTTGGTTACCACCCGGCCTCGATTCTCCTGCTCGTTCAGTTGGTCTTCAACATTACTCACCGAACAGCGAAAAGCCCGGATAGAGTGGATGTGGAGAGGATGTTTCCACTAGTGGGAGAGTCTAGGACCAGAGGACACAGCCTCAGAATTAAAGGATGGTCCTTTAGGAAGGAGGGGAAGGCAATGGGAGCGCGGCATGTGGAGACCGCCATGAAGAATAATTAGGACCCGACGTGGGGGGGGGCGCTGTGAGGGATGTTCTCCCCGTGACCTGCGTGGGTTTTCTCATAGATCTTCGCTTTCCTCCCACACTCCAAACACATGCAGGTTTGTAGGTTAATTGGCTTTGGTAAAATTGTAGATTGTCCCTGGTGTGTGGGATAGTGTCAGTGTACGGGGTGATCAATGGGCATCTCGGACTCAGCGGGCTGAAGGGCCTGTTTCCGTGATGTATCTCTAAAGTCTATAGTATTACACACCAATGCCTCTGCTTCCTTAGAAGACTAGGCATGTCTCTAATGATTTTACTAATGTCTGCAGATGCACTTTCTAATAGGGATGCAAGAACTTGCAGAGAGTTGTAGATGTGGCCCAGTCCGTCACACAGACCACACTCCCCACCATTGTAGTGTAGCCGAGTCCATCACACACACCACACTCCTCACCATCGACTCCATCTACACTTCACGCTGCCTCGGGAAAGCAGCCGACATAAACCCTGTCCCACCCCGGTCATTCATTCTTCTCCCCACTCCATGTTCATATGTTATAGGAACAGAATTAGGTCATTCGGCCCATCAAGTCTACTCTGCCATTCAAACATGGCTGATCTATCTCTCCATCCTAACCCCATTCTCCTGCTTTCTCCCCATAACCCCTGACACCCTACTAATCAAGAATCAAGAATACTTTGAACGTCGAGCACTATGAAAATCCTCCATTTTTGGATAACGCACAAAGGATTGGGAAGAAATCTGGTCCCCAAGATAAACCGAGACATTTGATTGTTCGGTTTCACTTCTTGCAGATGAAGGAGAATATATTCTCCAGGCAGCAAAAAAGTTGGGCATGGTTGAATATGAAGGATGCAAGTTTCGGTTCGTTCCTGATTATAGTTACGAGGTTTTAGAATTAAGAAAGTCTTTCCATAATATAATGTCTGAGTTGTTTAAGAAAAAGTTGCGCCATGCCTTACTTTATCCAGCTGGACTGTATATACGACTCTTTAATGGTAACATTCGATTTTTTAACAATCCTCAAGATGCTTCCAGCTTTCTGGAGGCTTATGAGGGTGAAGTCGAGACCAGGAGCAATTGATAGCTGATTAAGTTATAATTGGAGATTTACTGTTCATATTTTGACAATATATCGTTTTGAATTGGATCAGTTTTTTTTAATTTACTTTTTAGAATTTTTGTATGATGGTATCAAACAACAAATTTTACCTTCTCTAAGATACTGTTAATGTAATGATATATATATATTAATTTTTAAGATTTTCTTTGTTACCATTTCTATTTTTAAAATTGAAGGACATTTTTTTCCCCCTGTCTTTAGACAAATTAAGTGAATGCAGCTCTTGTTTTTCATATTTTGATCTTGAATAAATAATATGAAGTGGCTCTTGTGTTCCACTGCTAACATATACTTTTTTAACCATAACATTAATTTTGTTTTGGCTATTGAGTGGCAAATATGCATTCTTTTTACGTTGGGTGCTGTCATTAGGAGAGATGGGGGTAGGGAAGGGATTAGGTCGCGTACTGACTGTCTACTAGTCAATTTCGGGCTTTGCATGGGTGGGGGGGGGGGAGGAGTCTTTTGCTTTTAGCTTAGATTTTTCATCTGTGCAGAAATGTCTGAAATGTCGTCATTTCTGGCTCCGCCTTGGATTTGTCTTCTTCCAGTATCATGAACTGTTATGCTTTAAGAAATTAACCCTTTACATTCCACATGATTTTTACAAACAAAATAGATAAAGTTATTAACTTCCTTTCATGGAATGTGAATGGTTTGAACTATTCCATGAAGAGGATTTTTTTTTTAAAGTTCTTCGTAGACTAAATGCTCAGATTATCTTTGTTCATGAAACTCATGTAAGGCAAGATGACAATCAATGATTTTTCAAGTTTTGGAGAGGACAGCAGTTTCATTCAAATTCACAGGCTAAGGTGAAAGGAGTCTCTATTTTTATTGACTCCTCAATTCCGTTTGTTCATTATGAAACCATATCTGATCCATATGGTAGATTTTTGGTGATTACTGGTGTTCTTCATAACCAAAACGTTGCTATGGTGAATGTTTATGCACCTAATATCGATCACCCTGAGATTTTTAAACAGTTAATTGCATCCTTTCCTAATTTAAATGAACATTTTTTAATAATGGGTGGAGATTTTAACTGCTGTTTGAACCCCTCGATGGACAGATTGCAACTGATCACGTGCATCCAAATAAATCAGCTAGTTTCATCAAATCTTTTTTACTTGACACTGGAATGTTATAACTCTGGAGATTTTTACACCCAAATGACAAATAATTTAATTTTTTCTCTCATGTATATCATAGTTACTCTAGGATTGACAACTTTATAATAGATTCTCAGCTAGTTTCATCGGTCACTGCATGTGAGTATAATGCAATTGCTATTTCTGATCATGCACCATTGAAACTATCAAACAAACTACTTGATTCCAAGCTTAGTGCTAAACAATGGCGATTTAATGCTACTTTACTTCAAGATCTAAATTTTGTTAATTTTATTAAAGATCAGATTGCTTTTTTTTCTTGACAAATTCTACTGAAGAAATATCCAATGGTGTAGTCTGGGATGCTTTAAGGCATATATTCATGGGCAAGTTATTTTACTTCGGAGTCACGTGAGTGACTACGTGAATAGAAGCCCGTACAGCCGTTGGTGCGTCATGACGTCAGACGTTGGTGCAGTCGGCCGGTTGGAGCAGCAGCTCTCCTCCAAGCGGTAAGTTTAAACGGAGGTAAGGTTTTTTAAAAAACATTTTTTACCACAGGTCATTTTCTGCGACGGTTTGGAGTTCTTGTAGATATGTTGCAGAAAGTGAAGAAGGTGTCGGCGAGGCGCTCCGGGGGTAGAAAGGGAAAGTGGCCAGGAGAGTGTTGAGGATGGAGGCCCGTCTGGTACACCTGGTCCGGTGCTGGCTACACAGCCAGTGGTTGCGGACCCACTGCCTGGGGGCAGTGGAGGCTTGCCAATAGGGCGGAAGGCCACTGGCAAGTCTCTGTGGCCCGTAGATGAGTCGGGCCTGGAGGTTATACCCTCCATAGGAGAGTCCGTTTGCTCACGGCTCTCCCACGTCGAGATTTTATTACAAAAGAATGCTCGACAGGGACCAGCTCCGTGAGGAGGAGTGGGGTGCCCAAGCCAGGCTGATGGAGAGCTTGTGCTAGCAGCACTGTTTCAGGGCTGCAGAACTATCTGACTGTGAGGAGGATGTTCCAGCTCCGTGAGGAGGAGTGGTGCCCAAGCCAGGCTGATGGAGAGCTTGTGCTAGCAGCACCTGTTTCAGGGCTGCAGAACTATCCTGCCTGTGAGGAGGATGTTCTATCAGTGCAGTTTGCTGACACTGATTCTATGCTGGGGGAGAGCAGTAAAGGAGTTCGGTTTGGAGGTAATTCCGAACATTGCTGGGAAGTTTGCTAAGCCTAGAGAGGCAGGAGAGGCGATTGATGTAGAATTGGCCGAAGCAATTCAGTATATGCTCTCCCACCAGTTACATGAGCTAGCTATGGATGTAGTAGCAAAAAACTATAAAGCTCCTGTTAATTGTGATCTCCTGAAGGTACCGGTGGTTAATCACCAAATTTGGTCACAGATGGGTATGCCTGCTAGGGCCCAGGAGATGAAGTTTTTAAAAAGTGCTTAAACTGTTGTCAGCAGGTATTACAGCTGTGGTGAAAGTTATTGATACAAGCAATATGGTTGAAGCACACCAGGAAGAACTGGGATTCCTTTGTAATGCATTTTTGAAATTAATAATATCAGGAGGGCCGCTATTAGGCCAGTGCTAATCCGAATTTGGCAAGTTTGTGCAAACCGACCAGTGTACCACCACGAAATCTGTGTTTGGTGGTAACCTTGCAAAAAGGGTCAAAAACTGTCATGAGGTTGTTAAAACCATGGCCCTCATTAAGCCAGCTGGAAGCAAGGCAAAAAGGTTTCTCTACAAGAGGTCGAGGACAACAAGGTCCGCAAGGAAAGATGCAGGTAAGGAATATAACATTGACAGACGATGAATTAACTGATGTTCCTGTTCAAATTGGGGAAGGTTAAAATTGTTTCTCAAACAATGGCAGCAGTTGACATCAGATTTGTTCATACTTAGTAGTATTGAAGGGGTGAAAATTGAATTTTACTCTAAGGACAGTCTACCTAATCAACATTTTCCTAGTCGTAAACTTATTTTTTCAGATGAGGAAAATGTGCTTATTCAAGCAGAGATTCAGTCGTTACATAAGAAAGGGGTAATTGAGCCTTCTGTCTATCAAAGTCAACAGTTTCTGTCAAGTATATTTCCCCAGATCTAAAAGACTGGGGGATGTAGAATTTATTCTGGATTTATCGAGTTTGAACAAAAATTTGTTTGTTATAGGCATTTCAAATGGAGACCTTTACCACCGCCAAACATCTAGTGTCCAAAGGGTGTTTATGGCAACCATTGATTTAAAGAATGCGTATTACTCAGTGTCTATTCATGGTGATGATAGAAGATATTTGAAATTTATTTGGATGACTCAGCTGTGGCAATTCAGGGCATTGCCGAATGGATTAACTTAGCTCCTAGATTATTTACTAAATTGGTAAAACCTGTGTTAGCATTACTTAGAGCTCAGGGGCATGTGGTAATGGCCTATTTAGATGATATTTGATTGTTGGAAAGACTCATGCTGAAACTCAATCATCAGTTTCAGTTGTTAAAATCACTTTTTGAACAAATGGGATTTGTTATTCACCCAGATAAATCTAAATTATCACCAGTCCAAATTATTGATTATCTGGGATTTACCATTAATTCCAATCACATGTTGGTAACTTTGCCCAGGGATAAAATTGAATCAGTTAATTGAGGACTGTGTTAATCTCGTTGGAGAACAATGGCCTTCGATTAGACAAGTAGCCAGGTTAATTGGGAAGTTTGTTGCAGCATTTCCAGCTGTGCAGTATGGTCCTCTGCATTATCAACAATTACAACGATCAAAGGAACAGGCACTGAGAATACAAAGGGGCCATTTTGATAGGCCTATGCAGTTGTCAGCTGGGGCGATTGCTGACATACAATGGTGGATAGTACATGTTTCAAAAAGTTTTAGGAAGGTTTTGGTGGAACCACCGTCACTGATATTACCGACTGATATAAGTGCACTGGGTTCGGTTGCAACAGATATGTCTTCTAGTTGTGGAGGCAGATGGAATGTGGATGAGACATCGCTTCTTCAATTAAGAGGGCACCTGGTATGGGCTCAAAGCTTATTGTTCTACAAGCAGGGACTTGCATGTGCAGGTTCAGATTGACAACACCACAGCAGTGGCATATGTAAACCACATGGGTGGAGTTAAGTCACAGTCTTGTGACAGACTGGCTAACCAGATTTGGAGCTGGTGTATTGACCAAAATATCTGGCTTTCAGCACTTTATTTGCCAGGAAGATTCAACACTGTAGCTGACACTAGGTCACGTCAGTTTAATAACAACATTGAATGGATGTTAAATCAGGATGTATTTAACCAAATGATTGTTCAGTATGGATTGCCAGATATTGACTTGTTTGCATCTCGATTAAATCATCAGTTACCTAGATATGTTTCATGGGATCCAGATCTTGGGGCAGTAGCAGTGGATGCGTTTTCGCTGCATTGGGGAGGAATGTTTGTGTATGTATTTCCTCCATTCTGTCTCATCAGCAGATGTTTGCAAAAGATCAAGGAGGACTCCGCTTCAGGGGTATTGGTAGTGCCAGATTGGCCTACACAAGAAGGTTTCCTGTTGTATTACAAATGGCTAGGGAGCCTTACATGATTATTCCCAAGAATAAAAATCTACTGGTAAATCCAGTCACTGGGGATCAACATCCTTTACATGATTGTATTGATCTGTTAATTTGCAGATTTTAAGGAGGCCATACCTGGGGAGAGGGCTGTCTCATCGGACTGTGGATGTTCTCACGTCAGCCTGCAGGGATAGTACACAGCAGCAATATATCACCTATATAAGGAAGTGGGAGCAATTCTGCCTACAGCAGAATATTGTATATCACACTGCAGGGATCACGGACGTATTGGAGTTTTCTCAACTCTTTATTTCGACCAAAAATTAAGTTACAGTGCGATTAATTCAGCCAGAAGTGCTCTGTCTTCTTATTTACCTATGAATGCAGAATTGCATACAGTAGGGACACATCCGTTAGTTTCACGATTCATGAAGGGAGTTTCAATTCTAATCCTCCTAAACCCAGGTATGCCGGTATTTGGAATGTGAGTGAGGTTCTTATGGTTCTTCGCCAGTGGGCTCCGGTTACAAGGCTATCTATAGCCAAATTAACTATTAAGGTGGTCATGCTTATGGCGTTGGTTTCAGCTCAACGTGTACAAACGTTGCAAAAGCTACGGCTAGATAGAATGCATGTGTCGGCAGATGCCATTATTTTATGTCTATGATTTGCTTAAACATAATAGAAGAGGCATGACAGGATGTAAGATTGTGTTTTCAGCATACCCCGCAGATGATCGCTTGTGTGTAGTCTCACATTTATCTCGTTACATTGAGATTACTAAACCTCTGAGAGGAACAGAGTTGGCTTTGTTTATTAGTCACAAAAAACCACACAGTAAGGTGTCGGTGCAAACGATTTCAAGGTGGCTAAAGCAGGTCCTGGCAAGTGCTGGAATTGATACTGATAAATTCAAATCTCATTCCACCAGGGCGGCATCAACTTCCGCGGCAAGGGCGATGGACGTGCCAATAGACCATGTCCTCGCGGCCGCAGGATGGTCCAGTAAGCTAACTTTTCAGAGGTTTTATCATGCCGATTTTAAGGCTCGGGGTGTTTGCTGATTCTGGTGTCAGTACTGTTATAGTTTCCCCTGAGTTAGAGGGGTTTCTTATGATTTTGTTTGTAAATAAACTGTTATTCATTTAACAAATGTTATTATTGATGCATGATTGATTGCTAACGACTTTGAGTCAATCCAGGCAGTGTGAACGTCGGATTTGGGTCTGCGGCGTGAATTCACAGTGCTTTGAAATCTTCACGTAGTCACTCACGTGACTCCGAAGTAAAATAGTAAGATTAAACGAGAACTTACCAGTTTGAAGTTTGATCTTTATTTTATGAGGAGTCGAGTTGAGGGGACTACGTGCCCTCCGCTCCCACCCTCATAGATCTCATCTGGTAGTTCTAGTTTTATCATCTTACCATTATACTTCAGTCATTGTTAGCTGTGAATTCACTCCGCTGCTTTGAAGATTGACGCACCAATGGCTGTACGGGCTTCTATTCACGTAGTCCCTCAACTCGACTCCTCATAAAATAAAGATCAAACTTCAAACTGGTAAGTTCTCGTTTAATCTTACTATTTCATACTCCGCTGGATACTTTCAAGAGTGATCTAGATAGGGATCTTAAAGATAGCGGAGTCAGGGGATATGGGGAGAAGGCAGGAACGGGGTACGGATTGGGGATGATCAGCCATGATCACATTGAATGGTGGTGCTGGCTCGAAGGGTCGAATGGCCTCCTCTTGCACTTACTGTCTATTGTCTATTGTCTCAGTCTGTTCCCATTGAAGGTGGACACAGAATGCTAGAGTAACTTAACGGGTCAGGCAGCATCTCTGGAGAGCAGGAATGGGTGACATAGAAACATAGAAACATAGAAAATAGGTGCAGGAGGAGGCCATTTGGCCCTTCGAGCCAGCACCGCCATTCATTGTGATCATGGCTGATCGTCCCCTATCAATAACCCGTGCCTGCCTTCTCCCGATATTCCTTCACTCCACAATCTCCTAGAACTCTTTCTAACTCTTAAATCCATCCAGTGACTTGGCCTCCACTGCCCTCTGTGGCAGGGAGTTCCATACATTCACAACTCTGGGTGAAAACATTTTTTCTCACCTCAGTCTTAAATGACCTCCCCTTTGTTTTTTCTCACCTCAGTCTTAAATGACCTCAACATCTCTGATGATCTTTCTTGGACCCACAATACCTCTACACTGGTCAAGAAGGCCCACCAGCATCTCTTGTTCCTCAGATTCTGGTGAACTTCTACCGCTGCGCAATCGAGAGTATCCTTACCAACTGTATCACTGTATGGTATGGCAACTGCTCTGTCTCTGACCGGAAAGCACTGCAGAGGGTGGTGAAAACTGCCCAACGCATCACCGGTTCCTCACTCCCCTCCATTGAGTCTGCCCATAGCAAGCAATGTCTGCGATGGGCGCGCAGCATCGTCAAGGACTGGTCTCACCCCAGCCACAGACTGTTTACCTTCCTCCAATCCGGGAGGCGCTACAGGTCCCTCCGTTGCCGGACCAGCAGGTTCAGGAACAACTTCTTCCCTGCGGCTGTTACACTACTTAACTCTGCACCTCGGTGATTGCCAGTCACCCCCCCCCCCCCCCCCCCCCACAGACACTCCTTCCCCCAGTATAATTGCACTACTGATACTGTTTCTACATATATATATTTTTTAACGTTCATTATTCTAAGTTCGCTCTTCTGGGGAGATGCTAATTGCATTTCGCTGTCTCTGTACAGTACACTGCACAATGACAATTAAAGATTGAATTGAATTGAATTGAATTGAATTTATTCTAAGACTGTGGCCCCTGGTTCTAAGACTGTGGCCCCTGGATTTGCCCCACATTGGGAACATTTTTCCTGCGTCTAGCTTGTCCAGTCCTTTTAAAATTTAATATGTTTCTATAATATTCCCCCTCATCCTTCTAAACTCCAGTGAATGCAAGCCTAGTCTTTTCAATCTTTCCTCTTATGACAGTCCCGCCATCCCAGGGATCAATCTCGTGAATCTATGCTGCACTGCCTCAATCACCAGGATATCCTTCCTCAAATTAGGAGACCAAAACTGTACACAATACTCCAGATGTGGTCTCACCAGAGCTCTATACAACTGCAGAAGAACCTCTTGACTCCTGTACTGAAATCCTCTTGTTATGAAGGCCAACATTCCATTAGCTTTCTTCGCTGCCTGCTGTACCTGCACGCCAACTTTCAGTGACCGGTGTACAAGGATGCCCAGGTCTCGCTGTACCTCCCCCTTACCTAACCTAACCCCATTGAGATAATAATCTGCCCCCTTGTTTTTGCCGCCAAAGTGGATAACCTCACATTTATCTATATTATACTGCATCTGCCACACATCTGCCCACTCACTCAACCTGTCCAGCTCACCCTGCAATCTCCTAACATCCTTTTCACAGTTCACACTGCCACCCAGCTTTGGGTCATCCGCAAATTTGCTAGCGTTGCTCCTAATTCCCTCTTCCAAATCATTAATATATATGGTAAACAGTTGCGGCCCCAACACTGAGCCTTGCGGCACTCCACTTGCCACTGCCTGCCATTCTGAAAAGGACCCATTCAATCCTACTCTTCACTTCCGGTCTGCCAACCCATTTTCTATCCATGTCAACACCCTACCCCCAATACCATGTGCTCTAATTTTAGTCACCAGTCTCCCGTGCGGGACCTTATCAAAGGTTTTCTGAAAGTCTAGATACACTACGACCACTGGCACAACCTTCATCCATTTTACTTGTCACATCCTCAAAATATTCCAGATTAGTCAAGCATCAATCAATCAAACTTTATTGTCATTTAGAAATACATCGATATATGCAATTCCAAATGAAATTTTGTTGCATTTGGCTCTCCGTGCAACACAATAATAAACAGGATAAAGTGGATAATGAGATAAAATGGATGATTTCCCTTTCATAAATCCATGTTGACTTGGACTAATCCTTTTACTGCTATCCAAATGCCTCATTAATCAAAGGCAAACTGACAGATCAAAGGATCTTCATTGATCAAGAACCTATTCCAACTGTGTCAGAGAAGCCAATCAAAAGTCTGGGAAGATGGTATAACTCTAAACTGAAGGACACTGATCAGGCTAACGAGTTTAGGCAAGAAGTCATCAAAGGTCTGGCGAACATTGACCGATCCATGCTGCCTGGAAAGCTGAAAATCTGGTGCCTGCAGTTTGGGTTACTACCTCGCCTTATGTGGCCACTAACCATGTATGACATCACCCTCACAAGAGTAGAGAAGATAGAAATAACAATCAGCTCTTGCGTGAGAAAGTGGTTAGGTGTTCCTCGGTGCCTGAGCAGCGTAGGCCTGTATGGTCAGGGGGTACTCCAGCTGCCTCTCTCTGGTCTCACAGAGGAATACAAGTGCACTAAAGTCAGACTAGAGATGACCCTGGCAGAATCAAGGGACACTGTCATCCGAGCTGCTGCTCCAACCCTGGCAACAGGAAAGAAGTGGACGGCTAAGAATGCGACACAGCAGGCAAAATCTGCTCTCCAGCAAGGCTACGAGTAGGGCAAAGCCAACACGTAAGAAGTGGCTTCGGGCTTGGTGGAAAGTGACCTTGCTGGAACAAGGCATCATCACTGGAGCGCCGGAAGTTGGTCGCGGCCGAAGTCCGCCGACAGGAGGAGTTGAGTAGGTGTGCCAAGGCTGTGTCGCAAGCTAAACAGGGCCAGTGGATGAGATGGGAGAGTGTGGAAAAGAGGAAGATCAGCTGGAAGGACATGTGGGAGATGGAGGCGAGCAGGATAAGTTTCCTCATTCGGGCAACCTATGATGTACTTCCTAGCCCAAAAAATCTCAACCAATGGCTGGGCGAAGATCCATCATGCTCCCTGTGTTCAACACCAGCCACACTTAGGCACATCCTCACTGGGTGTAAAGTAAGCCTCTCCCAAGGACGGTACACCTGGAGACATAATCAAGTGCTCAAATGCCTGGCAGCGTCTCTGGAACGCAGGAGAACCGCCAACAATGCCTTGCCACCCAGAACAACCAACCCATTTAAGACAATTGCCTTTGTTCGGGGGGGGGGATCCGGCTTGGACAGCTGGAGGCAGCCCGGGATTGGCAGATGCTGGTGGATGTGGACCAACGGCTTACAGTTCCATCAGAGATAGCCATCACCAACTTGAGGCCTGATCTTGCGCTCTGGTCGAACTGTCAGCGCATTGTGTACTTTGTGGAGCTCACAGTCCCTTGGGAGGATGCTGTGCAGGAAGCCTTCGAAAGAAAGAAACTGCGATATACAGAGCTTGCAGCGGAGGCAGAACAGCGGGGCTGGAGAGCTAAGATCTGCCCGGAAGAAGTTGGATGTCGAGGATTTGTGGCAACATCTACTTTAATACTGATGAAGGACCGGGGGATCAGCATCCTTCAGTCCCATTAGCCTACCCAATACTATTTCTCGCCTAATGAAAATTTATTTCAGTTCCTCTACCCCCTTAGACCCTCTGTCCTCCAGTACATCAGGGTGATTGTTTGTGTCTTCCTTAGTGAAGACAGATCCAAAATTACCTATTCAACTCTTCTGCCATTTCCTTGTTGCCCATAATAATTTCACCCGTGTCTGCCTTCAAGGGAACCACATTTGACTTTGCTACTCTTTTACCCTTAACATATCGAAATAAGCTTTTACTGTCCTTCTTTATATTCCTGGCTGGCTTCCCTTCGTACTTCATCTTTTCAGCCCGTATTGCCCTTTTTGTATCCTTCTGTTGTCCTATGAAAGTTTCCCAATCCTATGGCTTCCGGCTATTCTTTGCTGTGTTATACATCTTTTATTTTAGTTTTTTTCTATCCCTAACTTCTCTTGTCAGCCACGGTTGCCTCCAACTCCCCTTAGAATCTTTCTTCCTTTTTGGAATGAAATGATCCTGCGTCTTCCGGAATATGCCCAGAAATTCCTGCCATTGCTGTTCCAGCATCACTCCTGCAAGGATCCTTTTCCTGTCTACCTTGGCCAGCTCCCCTCTCATGCCTTCATAGTTCCCTTTGTCCAACTGCATCACTGACACTTCCGATTTAACGTTCTCCTTCTCAAATTCCAGATTAAAACTAATCATATTATGATCACTACCTCCAAGCGGTTCCTTTACCTCGAGTTCTCTTATCATATCTGGTTCATTGGACAATACTAAATCCAGAATTGCCTTTTCTCTGGTCGGCTCCATTACAAGCTGCTCTAAGAATCCATCTCGGAGGCACTCTACAAACTCTCTTTCTTGGGGTCCTGAACCAACCTGATTTTCCCAGTCTACCTGCATATTGAAATCCCCCATCACCACAGTGGCATTACCTTTGTTACATGTCAGTTTTAACTCCTGCTGCAACATACACCCTACATCCGGCTACTAATTGGGGGTCTGTAGATAACACCAATTAGTGTCTTCTTGCCTTTACAATTCCACAACTCAATCCACAGTGACTCTACCTCGTCAGTCCCTATCTTCCCTCACAAGGGACTGAATTCCATCCCTCACCAGCAGAGCTACCCCCCCCCCCCCCCCCCCCCCCCCCACCCTCCTCTGCCCAGCTGCCTGTTCTTTCTATAGGATGCATAACCCTGAATGTTAAGTTCCCAGTCCCGATCCTCCTGCAGCCACGTCTCAGTAATCCCCACAACGTCATATCTACCAACCAACCCAGTTAAGACAATTGCCTTTGTTCGGGGGGGGGGATCAAAGGCAATGGAAAATTCCACCAAAGGCCAGGCTTGGACAGCTGGAGGCAGCCCGGGATTGGCAGATGCTGGTGGATGTGGACCAACGGCTTACAGTTCCATCAGAGATAGCCATCACCAACTTGAGGCCTGATCTTGCGCTCTGGTCGAACTGTCAGCGCATGGTGTACTTTGTGGAGCTCACAGTCCCTTGGGAGGATGCTGTGCAGGAAGCCTTCGAAAGAAAGAAACTGCGATATACAGAGCTTGCAGCGGAGGCAGAACAGCGGGGCTGGAGAGCTAAGATCTGCCCGGTAGAAGTTGGATGTCGAGGATTTGTGGCAACATCTACTTTAATAGAAACATAGAAACATAGAAATTAGGTGCAGGAGTAGGCCATTCAGCCCTTCGAGCCTGCACCGCCATTCAATATGATTATGGCTGATCATCCAACTCAGTATCCCGTACCTGCCTTCTCTCCATACCCTCTGATCCCCTTAGCCACAAGGGCCACATCCAACTCACTCTTAAATATAGCCAATGAACTGGCCTCAACTACCCTCTGTGGCAGAGAGTTCCAGAGACTCACCACTCTCTGTGTGCAAAAAGTCTTTCTCATCTCGGTCTTAAAGGATTTCCCCCTTATCCTTAAGCTGTGACCCCTTGTCCTGGACTTCCCCAACATCGGGAACAATCTTCCTGCATCTAGCCTGTCCAACCCCTTAAGAATTTTGTAAGTTTCTATAAGATCCCCTCTCAATCTCCTAAATTCCAGAGAGTATAAACCGAGTCTATCCAGTCTTTCTTCATAAGACAGTCCTGACATCCCAGGATCAGTCTGGTGAACCTTCTCTGCACTCCCCTCTATGGCAATAATGTCCTTCCTCAGATTTGGAGACCAAAACTGTACGCAATACTCCAGGTGTGGTCTCACCAAGACCCTGTACAACTGAAGTAGAACCTCCCTGCTCCTGTACTCAAATCCTTTTGCTATGAAAGCTAACATACCATTCGCTTTTTTCACTGCCTGCTGCACCTGCATGCCTACTTTCAATGACTGGTGTACCATGACACCCAGGTCTCGCTGCATCTCCCCTTTTCCTAATCGGCCACCATTTAAATAATAGTCTGCTTTCCTGTTTTTGCCACCAAAGTGGATAACCTCACATTTATCCACATTATACTGCATCTGCCAAACATTTGCCCACTCACCCAGCCTATCCAAGTCACCTTGCAGTCTCCTAGCATCCTCCTCACAGCTAACACTGCCCCCAGCTTAGTGTCATCCGCAAACTTGGAGATATTGCCTTCAATTCCCTCATCCAGATCATTAATATATATTGTAAATAGCTGGGGTCCCAGCACTGAGCCCTGCGGTACCCCACTAGTCACGGCCTGCCATTGTGAAAAGGACCCGTTTACTCCTACTCTTTGCTTCCTGTTTGCCAGCCAGTTCTCTATCCACATCAATACTGAACCCCTAATACCGTATGCTTTAAGTTTGTATACTAATCTCTTATGTGGGACCTTGTCGAAAGCCTTCTGGAAGTCCAGATATACCACATCCACTGGTTCTCCCTTATCCACGCTACTAGTTACATCCTCGAAAAATTCCACAAGATTCGTTAGACATGATTTACCTTTCGTAAATCCATGCTGACTTTGTCCAATGATTTCACCACTTTCCAATGTGCTGCTATCCCATCTTTAATAACTGACTCTAGCAGTTTCCCCACTACCGATGTTAGACTAAACTGGTCTGTAATTCCCCGTTTTCTCTCTCCCTCCCTTCTTAAAAAGAGGGGTTACATTTGCTACCCGCCAATCCTCAGGAAACTACTCCAGAATCTAAAGAGTTTTGAAAGATTATCACTAATGCATCCACTATTTCCTGAGCTACTTCCTTAAGTACTCTGGGATGCAGCCTATCTGGCCCTGGGGATTTATTGGCCTTTAATCTATTCAATTTACCCAACACCACTTCCCGACTGACCTGGATTTCACTCAATTCCTCCTTTGACCCACAGTCCCCTGCTATTTCCGGCAGATTATTTATGTCTTCCTTAGTGAAGACGGAACCAAAGTAGTTATTCAATTGGTCCGCCATATCCTTGTTCCCCATGATCAACTCACCTGTTTCTGACTGCAATGGACCTACATTTGTTTTAACTAACCTCTTTCTCTTCACATATCTATAAAAACTTTTGCAGTCAGTTTTTTATGTTCCCTGCCAGTTTTCTTTCATAATCTATTTTTTCCTTTCCTAATTAAGCCCTTTGTCCTCCTCTGCTGGTCTCTGAATTTCTCCCAGTCCTCTGGTATGCTGCTTTTTCTGGCTACTTTGTACGCATCATCCTTTGCTTTGATACAATCCCTGATTTCCCTTGTTATCCACGGATGCACTACCTTCCCCGATTTATTCTTTTGCCAAACTGGGATGAACAATTTTTGTAGTTCATCCATGCAGTCTTTAAATGTCTTCCATTGTATATCCACCGTCAACCCTTTTAGAATTAATTGCCAGTCAATCTTGGCCAATTCACGTCTCATACCCTCAAAGTTACCTTTCTTTAAGTTCAGAACCATTGTTTCTGAATTAACAATGTCACTCTCCATCCTAATGAAGATCCTAATCCATTAATACTGATGAAGGACCGGGGGATCAGCATCCTTCAGTCCCATTAGCCTACCCAATATTATTTCTCGCCTAATGAAAATTTATTTCAGTTCCTCTACCCCCTTAGATCCTCTGTCCTCCAGTACATCAGTGTGATTGTTTGTGTCTTTCTTAGTGAAGACAGATCCAAAGTACCTATTCAACTCTTCTGCCATTTCCTTGTTGCCCATAATAATTTCACCCGTGTCTGCCTTCAAGGGACCCACATTTGACTTTTCTACTCTTTTACCCTTAACATATCAAAAACAGCTTTTACTGTCCTTCTTTATATTCCTGGCTGGCTTCCCTTCGTACTTCATCTTTTCAGCCCGTATTGCCCTTTTTGTTTCCTTCTGTTGTCCTATGAAAGTTTCCCAATCCTATGGCTTCCGGTTACTCTTTGCTGTGTTATACATTTTTTATTTTAGTTTTTTTCTATCCCTAACTTCTCTTGTCAGCCACGGTTGCCTCCAACTCCCCTTAGAATCTTTCTTCCTTTTTGGAATTAAATGATCCTGCGTCTTCCGGAATATGCCCAGAAATTCCTGCCATTGCTGTTCCAGCATCACTCCTGCAAGGATTCTTTTCCTGTCTACTTTGGCCAGCTCCCCTCTCATGCCTTCATAGTTCTCTTTGTTCAACTGCATCACTGACACTTCCGATTTAACCTTCCCCTTCTCAAATTGCGGATTAAAACTAATCATATTATGATCACTACCTCCAAGCGGTTCCTTTACCTCGAGTTCTCTTATCATATCTGGTTCATTGGACAACACTAAATCCAGAATTGCCTTTTCTCTGGTCGGCTCCATTACAAGCTGCTCTAAGAATCCATCTCGGAGGCATTCTACAAACTCTCTTTCTTGGGGTCCTGAACCAACCTGATTTTCCCAGTCTACCTGCATATTGAAATCCCCCATCACCACAGTGGCATTACCTTTGTTACATGTCAGTTTTAACTCCTGCTGCAACATACACCCTACATCCGGCTACTAATTGGGGGTCTGTAGATAACACCAATTAGTGTCTTCTTGCCTTTACAATTCCTCAACTCAATCCACAGTGACTCTACCTCGTCAGTCCCTATCTTCCCTCACAAGGGACTGACTGTGGGGTGGGTATGAGGAGAGGCGGCGTGGGTGAGGGAGGATGTCGGGGAGGGGGGTTGGGGGATGAGGGATGTGGGGGAGGGGGTGTTGGGGAAGGAGGTGTGGGAGAGGGAGGGTCTGGGGGAGTGGGGGTATGGACATTGTGGGCCTGGTGCGCTGGCAGCTCAGAAACATGCCAGAAATTCTGCCCAAAACAGCCTGGGGTCTGGGAGAGAGAAGGGAGAGAGGGCGGAGAATCAATTTTAAACATTTTTCATCTTTTTCTGCGGATCAAAGCAATGAAGGAGGAAAGTTTATCCTGGCATGGATCTCACATGGAGCCAATGAAGGAAGGGAGAAAAATACTGGGTTGAGGTTTAATATTTGCAGGGGGAATACTTACTGATGGGCCAAAGGGATTACTGGGCTAGTACAGGCCTGATGGGCCGAAGGGGCTCTTATAAGAAAAAGAAAACCTGAGTGAAATCTCAGTGAAAGGCACTTTTTCTTGTCTTTTCCTGGTCTGGCACGGGCATTTTGTGCAAAAGGGATTGTTCACGGCTAATAGAGGCCTTGTTGGTCGAAATTAGTGGTATCAGGCAGGCCAAACAACTAATTTAATTTCATTTTCATTTCAATTTCAAGCACAGGGCAGGCCAAACAGCTCATTACATTTTCATTTCACTTCCATTGCCATTGCAATTTCAAGCACAGGGCAGGCCGAACAGCTCATTGCATTTTCATTTCACTTCTATTGCCATTGCAGTTTCAAGCACAGGACTCTGGATTCTTAGAAATTCTAATCTGTCCTTTACATACCTTGCCCTTCCATATCTCTAGACACCCTCTCCCCTGACTCTCAGTCTGAAGAAGGGTCTCAACCCGAAACGTCACCCATTCATTCTCTCCAGAGATGCTGCCTGTCAATAGACAATAGACAATAGACAATTGGTGCAGGAATAGGCCATTCGGCCCTTTGAGACAGCATCGGCATTCAGTGTGATCATGGCTGATCATCCCCAATCAGTAACCCGTTCCTGCCTTCTCCCCATATCCCCTGACTCCGTTATCTTTAAGAGCCCAATCTGGCTCTCTTGAAAGTATCAATAAGATCCCCTCTCATCCTACTAAACTACAGAGTATGCAAGCCCAGCCGCTCCATTCTCTCAGAATATGACAGTCCAGCCAATTCGGGAATTAACCTTGTAAACCTACGCTGCACTCCCTCACTAGCAAGAAAGTCCTTCCTCAAATTTGGAGACCAAAACTGCGCACAATACTCCAGGTGTGGTCTCACTAGAGCCCTGTACAACTGCAGAAGGACTTCTTTGTTCCTATACTTGTGTCCTATTGAGTAACTCCAGCATCGTGTGTCTATTCTTACTTTTCAGCAGCACAAGAGATTTGTAAACACAATACTCAATAGAGTGCTTAATAAGCAAAGCAAAAGTTCAACAAATAAAACACGTGTACACATGGAATGGACAGATTTAGATGGGTTTGGGCCAACCGCAGGCAGGTGGGACTAGTGTAGACGGGACATAGTAACATAGAAAATGGGTGCAGGAGGAGGCCATTCGGCCCTTCGAGCCAGCACCGCCATTCATTGTGATCATTGCTGATCGTCCCCTAGCAATAACCCGCGCCTGCCTTCTCCCCATATCCCTTGAACTACTAGCCCCTAGAGCTCTATCCAATTCACTCTTAAATCCATCCAGTTATTTGGCCTCCACTACCCTGTGGCAGGGAATTCCATAAATTCACAAAAAAAGCTTTTTCTCACCTCAGTCTTAAATGACCTCGCCTTTATTCTAAGACTGTGGCCCCTGGTTCTGGACTCGCACCACATTGGGAACATTTTTCCTGCTTCCAGCTTGTCCAGTCCTTTTATAATTTTATATATTTCCGTAAGAACAACACATGTTGGCTGGTGTGGGCAAGTTGAGCCAAAGGGCCTTTCCACGCTGTACCACTTTATGACTAACAAAAATCAATATCATACAAAACTTTTAAAAATATATAATCTATATAACTAAAAGTCTCATCTTGACCACTTCCTGTCTGTGCTGTACATTGATTTTAGAAACAACACTACCCTGTATCGCTGTGATATTTGGTCATCTTACTCACAGTCCTCCTCCGCTGAGTTGTTTGGTCTGTTGCCCTGGCTGTGCTTGACACTGCAATGCTTATTTGGAAATGAAATGAAATGACAATGCCATGGGTTGTTTGGTTTGCTGCCCTGCCTGTGCTTAAAACTGCAATGCTTAATTGGAAATGAAATGAAATGACGATGCCATGAGTTGTTTGGCCTGCTGCCCTGCCTGTGCTTGAAACTGCAATGCTTTGTTAGCTCCGACTGTGTTTGGAAAGAATGAATGCTTTATTAGGTCCGACTGTGTTTGGAAGGAATAAATGCTTTAATAGGTCCGACTGTGGTTAGTCCAAAGGTTCCACTCATTCCGTGACTTCCACTTAGTGGACACGTCGCGCTCAATGCGTAATTTCTGGTAAGTGCCGCTGACTGTGGAAGCCCCACAGTGGAGAGGCAGCGCTCAGCCGTGTGAGTAGATTCAAGAAAGTTTACTGTCATATATATGGGGTGTGTGTGTGTGTGTGTGTGTGTGTGTGTGTGTGTGTGTGTGTGTGTGTGTGTGTGTGTGTGTGTGTGTGTGTGTGTGTGTGTGTGTGTGTGTGTGTGTGTGTGTGCCCTTCCAGTCCGTGCCGACCATTTGTTTTCCCCTAGTCCCATCTATCTGCACTCAGACCATACCCCTCCATTCCCTTCACGTCCATATACCTATCCACTTTACTCTTAAATGTTAAAATCGATCCTGCCTCCACCACTTCTGCTGGAAGCTCATTCCACACAGCCACCACCCTCTGAGTAAAGAAGTTCCCCCTCACGTTACCCCAAAACTTCTGTCCCTTAATTCTCATGTCATGCCCTCTTGTTTGAATCTTCCCTACCCTCAATGGGAAAAACGTATCCAAGTTAACTCTGTCTATCCCTTTCATCATTTTAAAGACCTCAATCAAGTCCCCCCTTAACCTTCTGCGCTCCAAAGAATAAAGACCTAACTTGTTCAACCTTTCTCTGTAACATAGTTGCTGGAACCCTGGCAACATTCTAGTAAATCTCCTCTGTACTCTCTCTATTTTGTTGACATCCTTCCTATAACTAGGCGACCAAAATTGTACACCATACTCCAGAATTGGTCTTACCAATGCCTTGTACAATTTTAACATTACTTCCCTACTCCTATATTCAATACTCTGATTTATGAAGGCCAGTACACCAAAGGCTTTCTTTACCACCCTATCTACATGCAATTCCACCTTCAGGGAACTATGCACAGTTATTCCTAGATCCCTCTGTTCCACAGCATTCCTCAATTCCCTACCATTTACCATGTACGTCCTATTTTGATTTGTCCTGCCAAGATATAGCACTTCACACTTAACAGCATTAAACTCCATCTGCCATCTTTCAGCCCACTTTTCCAAATGGCCCAAATCTCTCTGTAGACTTTGAAAATCTACTTCATTATCCACAACACCACCTATCTTAGTATCATCTGCATACTTACTTATCCAATTTTTCCACCCCATCATCCAGATCATTGATGTAGATGACAAACAACAGTGGACCCAACACAGATCCCTGAGGCACCCCACTGGTCACCGGCTTCCAACCTGACAAACAGCCATCCACCATTACTCTCTGACATCTCCCTTTCAGCCACTGTTGAATCCATCTTGCTACTCCGCCATTAACACCCAAAGATTGAACCTTCTTAACCAACCTTCCATGGGGAACCTTGTCAAAGGCCTTACTGAAATCCATTATAGACAACATCCACTGCTTTACCCTCATCAATTTCCCTAGTTACCGCTTCAAAAAATTCAAGAAGGTTTGTCCAAACATGACCTTCCAGGCACAAATCCATGTTGACTGTTCCTGATCAGACCCTGTTTATCCAGATGCTTATATATATTATCTCTAAGTATCCTTTCCATTAATTTGCCCACCACTGACGTCAAACTAATAGGTCTATAATTGCTAGGTTTATTCTTTGAACCCTTTTTAAACAATGGAACAACATGCGCAGTATGCCAATCCTCCGGCACTATTCCCGTTTCTAATGACATTTGAAATATTTCTGTCATAGCTCCTGCTATTTCTACACTAACTTCCCTCAATGTCCTAGGGAATATCCTGTCAGGACCTGGAGACTTATCCACTTTTATGTTTTTCAAAAGTGTCAGTACTTCCTCCTCTTTGAATCTCATAGTTTCCATAGCTACTCTACTTTTTCCCCTTAACTCACAGAGTTCAATATCCTTCTCCTTGGTGAATACCAAAGAAAATAAATTGTTCAATATCCCCCATCTCTTTTGGCTCTGCAGATAGCTGTCCATTCTGGTTCTCTAATGGTCCGATTTTATCCCTCGTTATCCTTTTGCTATTAATATAGCTGTAGAAACCCTTTGGGTTTACTTTCACCTTTCTTGCCAAAGCAACCTCATATCTTCTTTTAGCCTTCCTAATTTCTTTCTTAAGATTATTTTTACATTCTTTATACCCCTCTAGCACCTCATTTACTCCATGCCTCCTATAATTATTGTAGATATCTCTCTTTTTTCGAAACGTGTCCAATTTCCCTTGAAAACCATGGCTCTTTCCAATTTTTACTATTTCCTTTCAACCTAACAGGGACATAAAGATTCTGTACTCTTACAATTTCCCCTTTAAATGTGCTCCATTTCTCTTCTACATCCTTCCCATGAAACAAAGTGTCCCAATTCACTCCTTTAAAATCCTTACGAATTCCCTCAAAGTTAGCCTTTCTCCAATCAAAAATCTCCACCCTAGGTCCAGTTCTGACTGACCTGCCTCATTTCATAGAAACATAGAAACATAGAAATTAGGTGCAGGAGTAGGCCATTCAGCCCTTCGAGCCTGCACCGCCATTCAATATGATCATGGCTGATCATCCAACTCAGTATCCCGTACCTGCCTTCTCTCCATACCCTCTGATCCCCTTAGCCACAAGGGCCACATCCAACTCACTCTTAAATATAGCCAATGAACTGGCCTCAACTACCCTCTGTGGCAGAGAGTTCCAGAGACTCACCACTCTCTGTGTGAAGAAAGTCTTTCTCATCTCGGTCTTAAAGGATTTCCCCCTTATCCTTAAGCTGTGACCCCTTGTCCTGGACTTCCCCAACATCGGGAACAATCTTCCTGCATCTAGCCTGTCCAACCCCTTAAGAATTTTGTAAGTTTCTATAAGATCCCCTCTTAATCTCCTTATTTCCAGAGAGTATAAACCGAGTCTATCCAGTCTTTCTTCATAAGACAGTCCTGACATCCCAGGAATCAGTCTGGTGAACTTCTCTGCACTCCCTCTATGGCAATAATGTCCTTCCTCAGATTTGGAGACCAAAACTGCACGCAATACTCCAGGTGTGGTCTCACCAAGACCCTGTACAACTGAAGTAGAACCTCCCTGCTCCTGTACTCAAATCCTTTTTGCTATGAAAGCTAACATACCATTCGCTTTTTTCACTGCCTGCTGCACCTGCATGCCTACTTTCAATGACTGGTGTACCATGACACCCAGGTCTCGCTGCATCTCCCCTTTTCCCAATCGGCCACCATTTAAATAATAGTCCGCTTTCCTGTTTTTGCCACCAAAGTGGATAACCTCACATTTATCCACATTATACTGCATCTGCCAAACATTTGCCCACTCACTCAGCCTATCCAAGTCACCCTGCAGTCTCCTAGCATCCTCCTCACAGCGAACACTGCCCCCCAGCTTAGTGTCATCCGCAAACTTGGAGATATTGCCTTCAATTCCCTCATCCAGATCATTAATATATATTGTAAATAGCTGGGGTCCCAGCACTGAGCCCTGCGGTACCCCACTAGTTACTGCCTGCCATTGTGAAAAGGACCCGTTTACTCCTAATCTTTGCTTCCTGTTTGCCAGCCAGTTCTCTATCCACATCAATACTGAACCCCTAATACTGTATGCTTTAAGTTTGTATACTAATCTCTTATGTGGGACCTTGTCGAAAGCCTTCTGGAAGTCCAGATATACCACATCCACTGGTTCTCCCCTTATCCACGCTACTAGTTACATCCTCGAAAAATTCCACAAGATTCGTCAGACATGATTTACCTTTTGTAAATCCATGCTGACTTTGTCCAATGATTTCACCACTTTCCAAATGTGCTGCTATCCCATCTTTAATAACTGACTCTAGCAGTTTCCCCACTACCGATGTTAGACTAACTGGTCTGTAATTCCCCGTTTCCTCTCTCCCTCCCTTCTTAAAAAGAGGGGTTACATTTGCTACCCGCCAATCCTCAGGAACTACTCCAGAATCTAAAGAGTTTTGAAAGATTTCACTAATGCATCCACTATTTCCTGAGCTACTTCCTTAAGTACTCTGGGATGCAGCCTATCTGGCCCTGGGGATTTATCGGCCTTTAATCTATTCAATTTACCCAACTCCACTTCCCGACTGACCTGGATTTCACTCAATTCCTCCTTTGACCCACCGTCCCCTGCTATTTCAGGCAGATTATTTATGTCTTCCTTAGTGAAGACGGAACCAAAGTAGTTATTCAATTGGTCCGCCATATCCTTGTTCCCCATGATCAACTCACCTGTTTCTGACTGCAAGGGACCTACATTTGTTTTAACTAACCTCTTTCTCTTCACATATCTATAAAAACTTTTGCAGTCAGTTTTTATGTTCCCTGCCAGTTTTCTTTCATAATCTATTTTTCCTTTCCTAATTAAGCCCTTTGTCCTCCTCTGCTGGTCTCTGAATTTCTCCCAGTCCTCTGGTATGCTGCTTTTTCTGGCTACTTTGTACGCATCATCCTTTGCTTTGATACTTTCCCTGATTTCCCTTGTTATCCACGGATGCACTACCTTCCCCGATTTATTCTTTTGCCAAACTGGGATGAACAATTTTTGTAGTTCATCCATGCAGTCTTTAAATGTCTTCCATTGTATATCCACCGTCAACCCTTTTAGAATTAATTGCCAGTCAATCTTGGCCAATTCACGTCTCATACCCTCAAAGTTACCTTTCTTTAAGTTCAGAACCATTGTTTCTGAATTAACAATGTCACTCTCCATCCTAATGAAGAACTCAACCATATTATGGTCACTCTTGCCCAAGGGGGCACGTACAACAAGACGGCTAATTACCCCTTCCTCATTACTCAAAACCCAGTCTAAAATAGCCTGCTCTCTCGTTGGTTTCTCTACATGTTGATTTAGATAACTATCCCGCATACATTCCAAAAAATCCTCTTCCTCAGCACCCCTGCCAATTTGATTAACCCAATCTATATGTAGATTGAAGTCACCCATTATAACTGTTTTGCCTTTGTCGCACGCATTTCTAATTTCCCGTTTGATACCATCCCCAACTTCTCTGCTACTGTTAGGTGGCCTGTACACAACACCCACCAGCGTTTTCTGCCCCTTAGTGTTTTGTAGCTCTACCCATACCGATTCCACATCCTCCAAGCTAATGTCCTTCCTTTCCATTGCGTTAATCTCCTCTCTAACCAGCAACGCTACCCCACCTCCTTTTCCTTTCTCTCTATCCCTCCTGAATATTGAATATCCCTGGATGTTCAGCTCCCAGCCTACGTCACCCTGGAGCCATGTCTCCGTGATCCCAACTATATCATAATCATTAATATCTATCTGCACGTTCAACTCGTCCACCTTATTACGAATACTCCTTGCATTGAGACACAAAGCCTTCAGGCTTGTCTTTACAACGCATTTACCCCTTATACAATTTTGCTGAAAAGTGGCCCTAACAGGAGGTCCAGCACTGCCCCTTCTCTGGTTGATACCTCTATGTACTGCTGCAAAAAACTATCCTGCACACATTTTACAAACTCCAAACCATCCAGCCCATTTACAGAATGTGTTTCCCAGTCTATTTTTGGAAAATTGAAATCTTCCACAATCACTGCCTTGTGCTTACTACTAATATCTGCTATCTCCTTATATATTTGCTCTTCCAATTCTCGCTCTCCATTTGGCGGTCTATAATACACCCCTAAAAGTGTTGCTACACCGTTCCCACTTCTCAGTTCCACCCAAATAGCCTCCCTAGACGAGCCCTCTAATCTATCCTGCCAAAGCACTGCTGTAATATCTTCTCTGACAAGCAATGCAATACCTCCCCCTCTGGTCCTTCCAATTCTATCACACCTGAAGCAACGAAATCCTGGAATATTTAGGTTCCAATCACAGCCCTCCTGCAACCATGTTTCACGTTTTCAACCAGAGAGGTGTGAATTTGTGGAATTCGCTGCTACCATCGGGAAGCGCAGGCTGGTGGGACTAGTGTAGCTGGGACATGTTGGCCAGTGTGAACATGTTGGGCAGAAGGGCCTGTTTCCACGCTGTATCACTCTGTGACTCTATGACCATGGCACTATGGGGGTGTGAACTACCCAAGCGGAATATGAGGTGCGGTTCCTCCAGTTTGCCTGCGGCCTCACTCTGGCAATGGAGGAGGCCCAGGACAGAAAGGTCAGTGTGGGAATGGGAGGGGGAGTTAAAATGGTTGGCAACCGGGGGATCAGGATCCAAATTCCACACTGCATCAATCTGTGACTCCATGAGGAACTCATTCAAAATCTTGTCGGTCTCCTGTGACTCCACACATAGATGACCACACTAATCCAGAAGATGACCTAGTCTTCACCTTCTGGAGTCGATGGAAGGGAGGGTGGTGGTGGAGAGGGAGTCCCTGGTCAGACCCAGTGATCATGAAGGATCTAAGGCAGGGTGGTAGAGGGGAACCAGTGTGTGGTGGCGTTTCCCGGCTCTGGCTGCTCTCCCCATTTAGTTTAGTTTGGAGATACAGCGTGGAAAGAGGCCCTTCGGCCCACCGAGTCGTCCCTGTCCAGCGATCCCCGCACACTAGCACTATCCTATACACGCACAATTATCATCACTATCCTATTTGGTCAATTTACATTTGTACCAAGACAATTAACCTACCAACCCGCACGTCTTTGGAGTGTGGTAGGAAACCGGAGCACCCGGAGAAAACCCACACAGGTCACGGGGAGAACATACAAACTCCGTACAGACTGCACCCGTAGTCAGGATCGAACCCAGGTCTCTGGCGCTGTGAGGTAGCAGCTCTACCCGCTGCGCCACCGTGCCACTCGAGAGGGTGCGGAGGAGGTTTGCCAGATGGTTGGCTGCATTAGAGACTGTTAGCTATACAGAGAGGTTGGACAAACTCCACAGCCGTCTGTGGCAATGACTTCCACAGATTCACCACCCTCTGGCTAAAGAAATTCCTCCTCATCTCCTTCCTAAAAGAACGTCCTTTAATTCTGAGACTGTGCCCTCTGGTCCTAGACTCTCCCACTAGTGGAAACATCCTCTTCACATCCACTCTATCCAGGCCTTTCACTATTTAGTTTAGTTTAGTTTATCACTTCAGTTTAAGTTCAGTTTATTGTCACGTGTACTGAGGTACAGTGAAAAGCTTTTGTCGCGTGTTACCAGTCAGCGGAAAGACAATACATGATTACAATCGAGCCACTTACAGTCTACAGATAAATGATAAGAGAATGACATTTAGTGTAAGGTAAAGTCAGCAAAGTCCAATCAAATTTAGTCCGAGGGTCACCAATGAGGTAGATGGGAGGTCAGGATTGCTCTTTATTTGTGATAGGACGATTCAGTTGCTGGGAAGAAACTGTCCCTGAATTTGGAGGTGTGCTTTCTCACACTTCTGTACCTCTTGCCCGGTGGGAGAGGGGAGAAGAGGGAGTGACCGGGGTGAGACAGGTCCTTGATTATGCTGCTGCCCTTGCCGAGAGCCTTCGGAGTTGAGGAGAGGAGACTACGCATATGACGGGTAAGATGAGTCAGTGTAATTGGTTGGCAGACAGGAAACAAAGAGTAGGGATTAACGGGTCCCTTTCAGAATGGCAGGCAGTGACTAGTGGGGTACCGCAAGGCTCGGTGCTGGGACCACAGCTATTAACAAAATACATCAATGATTTAGATAAAGGGATTCAAAGTAACATTAGCAAATTTGCAGATGACTCAAAGCTGGGTGGCCATGTTAGGAGGATGCTATGAGAATGTGGGGTGACTTGGACAGGTTGGGGGAGTGGGCTAATGCATGGCAGATGCAGTTTAATGCGGATAAATGTGAGGTTATCCACTTTGGTAGCAAAAACAGGAAGGCAGATTATTATCTAAATGGTGTCATGTTGGGAAAAGGGGAAGTACAACGGGATCTGGGGGTCCTTGTATATCAGTCAATTAAAGTAGGAATGCAGGTACAGCAGGCAGTGAAGAGAGCGAATGGCATGTTGGCCTTTATAACAAGAGGAGTTTAGGAGCAAAAAGGTCCTTCTGCAGTGTGTACAGGGCCCTAGTGAGACCACACTTGGAGTACTGTGTGCAGTTTTGGTCCCCTCATTTGAGGAAGGACATTCTTGCTATTGAGGGAGTGCAGCGAGGTTAATTCCCGGGATGGCGGGACTGTCATATGCTGGGAGAATGGAGCGACTGGGCTTGTATAATCTGGAGTTTACAAGGATGAAAGGTGATCTTATTGAAACATATAAGATTATGAAGGGTTTGGACACGCTAGAGGCAAGAAATACGTTCCTGATGTTGAGGGAGTCCAGAACCAGGGGCCACAGTTTAAGAATAAGGGGTAAGCCATTTAGGTATCAGGTTGCCATCAGGTAGAAGGTACAGGAGCCTGAAATCAGCAACATCCATTTCCCCACAGCCATCAGGCTATTAAACTCGCCATCATACAAACTCTGAACTATAACCGCCTATTGCCATTTATCTGTTTATTTATGTGTATATATATATATGGTCTATGGTATATAGATACACTGAACTGTTCTGTATTCATGCTTACAATATTCTGTTATGCTGCAGCAAGCAAGAATTTCATTGTCATATCTGGGACACATGACAATAGACTCTCTTGACTTGATTTAGAATAGAGACAAGAAAACACTTTTTCTCATAGAGAGTTGTGAGTCTGTGGAATTCTCTGCCTCAGAGGGCGGTGGAGGCCGGTTCTCTGGAAGGATAGATTGGGCTCTTAAAGGTAGCGAAGTCGGGGGATATGGGGAGAAGGCAGGAACGGGGGGGCACTGATGGGGATGATCAGCCATGATCATATTGAGTGGCGGTGCTGGCTCGAAGGGCCGAATGGCCTACTGCATCAATTGTCTCTCACCACACCACACCACACCACGCCCTTGACCAAACCTTTGGCCTGTGAATTCTGTCACAATCTCGTGTTGTTCTTTTGAATGGTAAATATTTCCTCCAACATTTGCTTTTTATTGAGTAACCGATAAGCAGGAAACTTGCTCTGTGTGTAACACATCCGTCACCAGCATCCGGCAGAGATAACTTCACACTGAACTCCAAAACCACAGTCCAAAATTGAAAATACTCTAATCTAGTCCAGCACTTCCATTTTGAATTGGTAAGTATAAGATATGCACTTATAATTCAAAACACTTTTTGCAGGAAAGATGTTCCCAATGTTGGGCCACGGGCCACAGTCTTAGAATAAAGGAAAGGTCATTTAAGACTGAGGTGAGAAAAAACTTTTTCACCCAGAGAGTTGTGAATTTATGGAATTCCCTGCCACAGAGGGCAGTGGAGGCCAAGTCACTGGATGGATTTAAGAGAGAGTTAAACAGAGCTCTAGGGGCTAGTGGAGTCAAGGGTTATGGGGAGAAGGCAGGCACGGGTTATTGATAGGGGACGATCTGCCATGATCAAAATGAATGGCGGTGCTGGCTCAAAGGGCCGAATGGCCTCCTCCTGCACCTATTGTCTGTGTTTACCACAGACGGCTGTGGAGGCCAAGTCAATGGATATATTTAAGGCAGAGTTAGATAGATTCTTGATTAGTTCGGTGTCGGGGTTACGGGGAGAAAGCAGGAGAATGGGGTTAGGATAGAGATAGATCAAATGATCTTGAATGGCAGAGAAGACTTGATGGGCCGAATGGCCTAATTCTGCTCCTTTAGCATTTGAACATGGAGTGGGGAGAAGAAGGAATGACCGGGGTGGGACAGGGCTTATGTCGGCTGCTTTCCCGAGGCAGCGTGAAGTGTAGATGGAGTCGATGGTGGGGAGTGTGGTGTGTGTGACGGACTGGGCCACATCTACAACTCTCTGCAATTTCTTGCATCACTATTAGAAAGTGCATCTGCAGACATTAGTAAAATCATTAGAGACATGCCTAGTCTTCTAAGGAAGCAGAGGCATTGGTGTGTAATACTATAGACTTTAGAGATACATCACGGAAACAGGCCCTTCAGCCCGCTGAGTCTGAGCCGACCATTGATCACCCTGTACACTGACACTATCCCACACACCAGGGACAATCTACAATTTTTCCAAAGCCAATTAACCTACAAACCTGCATGTGTTTGGAGTGTGGGAGGAAAGCGAAGATCTATGAGAAAACCCACGCAGGTCACGGGGAGAACATCCCTCACAGCGCCCCCCCACGTCGGGTCCTAATTATTCTTCATGGCGGTCTCCACATGCCGCGCTCCCATTGCCTTCCCCTCCTTCCTAAAGGACCATCCTTTAATTCTGAGGCTGTGTCCTCTGGTCCTAGACTCTCCCACTAGTGGAAACATCCTCTCCACATCCACTCTATCCGGGTTTTCACTGTTCGGTGAGTAATGTAGAAGACCAACTGAACGAGCAGGAGAATCGAGGCCAGGTGGTAACCAAAGGTGTTTTATTTCACAGCAACCGTACAGAATACATGTTGAAGCAACAAAGTCCGCTTACTGAAGCCAAGCTCGCGGTTCCAGGCAGAAACAGGAAAAACAAACCACTCTTTTGTAGAAACCACGAGCTGCAGATACTGGTGAATACGCAAAAGGACAGAGTGCTGGAGTAACTCAGCGGGTCAGGCAGCATCTGTGGAGAACATGGATACGTGACGTTTCACGGAGTGCTGGAGTAACTCAGTCCAATAGGTAGAGCAAAGGGAAAGATACAGAGTGCGGACATAAGGTTAAGGTGTGGGAAAGATTTAATAGCACCCTGAGGGACAACCTTTTTACACAAAGGGTGGTGGGTGTATGGAATGAGCTGCTGGAAAAGGTAGATAAGGAGGGATTATCACAACGTTTAAGAGATATTTAGACAGGTACATGGATAGGACAAGTTTGGAGGGATCTGGGCCAAACACAGGCCTTGTATAGATTGGGCATGTAGGTCGGTGTGGTCAAGTTGGGCCAAAGGGCCTGTTTCCAAGTTGTGTCGCTCTTGGTGCCACATTCAGGTTGGACACATCCCAATATGGTGCTTCTTCGGAGCTCAGTAAAAGCCACTGGAGACTTGCCAGAAATTCTAGTGTAGGAAGGAACTGCAGATATTAATGGGCGTTTTTAAGGCAGACATACAAGATAGATTGTTGATTAGTGCGGGTGTCAGGGGTTATGGGGAGAAGGCAGGAGAATGGGGTTAGGAGGGAGAGATAGATCAGCCATGACTGAATGGCGGAGTAGACTCGATGGGCTGAATGGTCTAATTCCTGCTCCAAGGACTTATGATCTCGTCAATCCATGTACTTCAGAGATGCTGAGTTAATAGACAATAGACAATAGGTGCAGGAGTAGGCCGTTCGGCCCTTCGGCCCTTCGAGCCAACACGGCCATTCAATGTGATCATAGCTGATCATCCCCAATCAGTACTCCGTTCCTGCCTTCTCCCCATATCCCCTGACTCCGCCATTTCAAGAGCCTTATCTAGCTCTCTCTTGAAAGCATCCAGAGAACCCACCTCCACTGCCCTCTGAGGCAGATAATTTCACAGACTTCCCACTCTCTGTGAGAAAAAGTGTTTCCTCATCTCCGTTCTAAATGGCTTACTCCTTATTCTTAAACTGTGGCCCCTGGTTCTGGACTCCCACAACATCGGGAACATGTTTCCTGCCTCTAGGAAGTCCAAATCCTTAACAATCTTATATGTTTCAATGAGATCCCCTCTCATCTTTCTAAACTCCAGAGTGTACAAGCCCAGCTGCTCCATTCTCTCAGCATATGACAGTCCTGCCATCCCAGGAATTAACCTTGTAAACCTTTACTGCACTCCCTCAATAGCAAGCAATGTCCTCAATAGCTCAAATGTACCACCAATGCATCCACGATTTCTACAGCCACTTTCTTAAATACCCTGAGATGCAGACCGTCAGGCCCTGGGGATTTATCAGCATTTCCTGCCTAATGTGGATTTCCTTCAGTTCCTCTGTCACCCCAGATCCTCTGGCCACTACCATATCAGGAAGATTGTTTGTGTCCTCCTTAGTGAAGACAGATCCAAAGTACCTGTTCAACTCATCTGTCATTTCCTTTTTCCCCAAAATGAATTCACCTTTTTCGGTCTTCAAGGATCCAACTGCCCTTAACTAATTTTTTCCTCTTCACATACATAAAGAAGCCTTTACTATCCTGCTTTGTATTCTTGGCTAGCTTACCTTCGTACCTCATCTATTCTCCCCGTTTTGTCTTTTTGGTTATCTTCTGTTGTTCTTTAAACATTACCCAAACCTCTTGCTTCCCGCTCATCTTTGCTATGTTGTACTTCTTTGCTTTAATTTTTATACTGTCCTTGACGTCCCTTGTCAGCCATGGTCGTCCCTTTCTCCCCTTGGAATCTTTCTTCCTCCTAGAATGAACTGATCCTGCACCTTCTGTATCGTTCCTAGAAACACCTGCCATTTTTGTTCCACTGTCATCCCTGCTAGTGTGTCTTTCCAGTCAACTTTGGCCAGCTCCTCACTCATGGCCCCATAGTCCCCTTTATTCCACTGTAACACTGACACCTCCGATCTACCCTTCTCCCTCTCCAATTGCAGATTAAACCTGACCATATTATGTTCACTGCCTCCTAAAGGCTCACTAACCTCGAGGTCCTTTAAACAGGAAGCAAAGAGTAGGAGTAAACGGGTCCTTTTCACAATGGCAGGCAGTAACTAGTGGGGTACCGCAGGGCTCAGTGCTGGGACCCCAGCTATTTACAATATATATTAATGATCTGGATGAGGGAATTGAAGGCAATATCTCCAAGTTTGCGGATGACACTAAGCTGGGGGGCAGTGTTCGCTGTGAGGAGGATGCTAGGAGACTGCAAGGTGACTTGGATAGGCTGGGTGAGTGGGCAAATGTTTGGCAGATGCAGTATAATGTGGATAAATGTGAGGTTATCCACTTTGGTGGCAAAAACAGGAAAGCAGACTATTATTTAAATGGTGGCCGATTAGGAAAAGGGGAGATGCAGCGAGACCTGGGTGTCATGGTACACCAGTCATTGAAAGTAGCATGCAGGTGCAGCAGGCAGTGAAAAAAGCGAATGGTATGTTAGCTTTCATAGCAAAAGGATTTGAGTACAGGAGCAGGGAGGTTCTACTTCAGTTTGTACAGGGTCTTGGTGAGACCACACCTGGAGTATTGCGTACAGTTTTGGTCTCCAAATCTGAGGAAGGACATTATTGCCATAGAGGGAGTGCTGAGAAGGTTCACCAGACTGATTCCTGGGATGTCAGGACTGTCTTATGAAGAAAGACTGGATAGACTCGGTTTATACTCTCTGGAATTTAGGAGATTGAGAGGGGATCTTATAGAAACTTACAAAATTCTTAAGGGGTTGGACAGGCTAGATGCAGGAAGATTGTTCCCGATGTTGGGGAAGTCCAGGACAAGGGGTCACAGCTTAAGGATAAGGGGAAATCCTTAAGACCGAGATGAGAAAGACTTTTTTTCACACAGAGAGTGGTGAGTCTCTGGAACTCTCTGCCACAGAGGGTAGTTGAGGCCAGTTCATTGGCTATATTTAAGAGTGAGTTGGATGTGGCCCTTGTGGCTAAGGGGATCAGAGGGTATGGAGAGAAGGCAGGTACGGGATACTGAGTTGGATGATCAGCCATGATCATATTGAATGGCGGTGCAGGCTCGAAGGGCTGAATGGCCTACTCCTGCACCTAATTTCTATGTTTCTATGTTTCTATCAAATCTGGTTCATTACATAACACTAAATCCACAAATGCCTTCTCCCTGGTAGGCTCCAATCCAAACTGTTCTAAGAATCCATCATGAAGGCACTCTACAAAGTCCCTTTCTTGGGGTCCAGTACCAACCTGATTTTCCCAGTCTACCTGCATAACAACCACAGCATTACTTTTGCTACATGCCAATTTTAACTACTGATTCAACTTGCGTCCTATGTCCAGGCTACTGTTTGGGAGACTGTAGATTAGTCACATTACGGTATTTTTACCCTTACAATTCCTTAGTTCTAACCATACTGACTTCAGATCTCCTGTTTCAATATCACCCCTTGCAAGGGACTGAATTTCAATCCTCACCAACAGTGCTCCAGCAAATTGTGTCATTTGTTGGGAAGGGGTGGAGTGGGGGGGTGGGGGGTGGGGGAGGGGTTGGGTTAAGGAGTGGGGGGTTGGGAAGGGGTGGGGGAGAGGTTTGTGTTAGGGGTAGGGATTAGGTTAGGGGGAGGGGGTAGGGTGGGGGGAGGAGGTTTCTAAATGGTGGTGGATGTCTGCCCAGAGACTGAGGATGAGCGTGATTGCTTGAATTGGGTTTCTTCACTTCTCTTTATGAGGCCTTTATGAGCCAGTAGTTTGACCAGGTTCCTCCTGAACTTCACCCCGATGAAGGCATAGAGGATTGGGTTGATGCAGCTGTGAAGAAAGGCCAAGCACTGGGTGGCCAGCACGGCCCTGTCCAGGTGGTCACGCTCGATGCAGGAGACTTTGATGTGTTCAACTCTCACCAGCATGTCCACAACCAAGGTGAGATGGTAGGGCAGCCAGCACGCCAGGAAGGCCAGCACCACGGCGATGATGACCTTCATGGCTTTCTGCTTCTGGAAGCCCTTGGTCTGGCACAGTTTCCACACGGTGACGGTGTAGCAGAAGACCATGGCGGCCAGCGGCATGAGGAAGCCGATGACCAGGCGACTAACTTTGATGCCCAGTTTCCACGATTTCCCAAAATCACCATCGTGTTCCTCGTTACAGACTGACCGACCAAATTCATAGTCGTAGAGCACTTCATTGTAGAGGACGGGCAAGGACAGGAGCAGGGCCACGAGCCAGACGGCAGCACACACCAGTTTGACCAGCCACGGCCTCTTGTGGCCGTGCGACTGGGCAGAGCAGACAATGGCCAGGTAGCGGTCCACGCTGATGCAGGCCAGCAACAGGATGCCACTGTAAAAGTTCACCTCCTGCAACATACCGATCCCCTTACACATGGCGTCACCAAACACCCAGCCAGACACGGCGTCCACTGCCCAGAAGGGCAGGGTGAGGGCAAAGAGAAGGTCGGCCGTGGCCAGATGGAGCAGGTAGACGTCCGTGGACGAGATGGAGCGACGGTTGTGAAGGAGGACTGCGATCACCAACAGGTTCCCCGTCACCCCCAAGAGACACACCAGGCCACACACCACCGCCGTGATGGTTTTCATGGCCACAAACTCTCTTCTTTCACATGGAGATGTGGCCGGATCGACAATGAAGGGGAAGCCTTCAGTTACATTTGTGGACCACGGGAAAGGCATTTTTCTGGAAATATCAAAAAAATAGATTTGCAAATGAGATATTTAAGAAAGTTTAACAAAGTTCAAGAATGTTTAACAAACCACTGACTCTCATGGCTATCTGGACCACACTTCTTCCCACCCTGCTTCCTGTAAGGACTCTATCCCCTACTCCCAATTCCTCTGTCTGTGCCGCATCTGCACCCAGGATGAGGTGTTCCACACCAGGGCATCACAGATGTCGTCATTCTTCAGGGAACGAGGGCTCCCCTCTTCTACTATAGATGATGCTCTCACCAGGGTCTCTTTTATATCCCGTAGCTCCGCTCTCCCCACTCGTAACAAGGGTAGAGTCCCCCTTGTCCTCACCTTCCAGCCTACCAGCCGTCACATAAAACAGATAATCCTCCGACATTTTCGCCACCTCCAACGGGATTCCAACCACTGGCCACATCTTCCCATCCCCTCCCCTTTCGCCTTTTGGCAGTGACCGCTCCCTCCGTAACTCCTTGGTCAATTCGTCCCTTCCCACCCAAACCACCCCCTCCCCTAGCACTTTCCCTTGCAACCGCAGGAAATGCTACACTTGTTGCTTTACCTCCCCCCTTGACTCCATCCAAGGACACAAGCCGTCTTTCTCCAGGTGCTGCAGAGGTTCACCTGCACCTCCTCCAACCTCATCTATTGCATCGGCTGCTCTAGGTGTCAGCTGCTCTGCATTGGTGAGACCAAGCGTAGGCTTGCTGATCGCTTCGCCCAACACCTCCGCTCGGTGGCTCAGCACTTCAACTCCCCCTCCCATTCGGAATCCGACCTTTCTGTCCTGGGCCTCCTCCATGGCCAGAGTGAGTCCCACCGTAAATTGGAGGAGCAGCACCTCGTATTGTGCTTGGGAAGTTCACACCCCAGCGGTATGAACATTGACTTTTCCAATTTCAGGTAGTCCTTGCTTTCTCCCTCCTTCCCCTCCCCTTCCCAGTTCTCCCACAGCCCACTGTCTCCGCCTCTTCCTTTCTTCTTCCCGCCCCCCCCAACCCCCACATCAGTCTGAAAAAGTGTCTCGACCCAAAACGTCACCTATTCCTTCGCTCCATAGATGCTGCCTTGCCCGCTGAGTTTCTCCAGCATTTTTGTCATGAAATGTTGAGATTGTTTTAGAGATACAGATTGACACAGAGGGTGGTGGGTGTATGGAACAAGCTGCCAGAGGAGGTAGTTGAGGCAGGAACTATCCTAACGTTTAAGAAACAGTTTGACAGGTACATGGATAATAGACACGAAATGCTGGAGTAACTCAGTGGGACAGGCATCATCTGAGAGAAGGAATGGGTGAAGTTTCAGGTCAAGACCCTACTTCAAACTGGTCACAAAGGTCCCGACACGAAACGTCACACATTCAGGTGGTCGGACAGCTGGCCGGGCTGCCGACCGACCGACGGGGCCACGGGCGAGGCGCCGCTGCAGCTGCTGCACTCCATGGGCTGCACTACGATGAGATGGGGTGAGGTGGGGCCGGACGCAGCGCCAGAGACTTTAGACTTTAGAGATACAGCATGGGTACAGGCCCTTTGGCCCATCGTGTCCGCACCGTCCAGTGATCCCCGCACATTAACACTACTAACAACACATTAGGGACAATTTACATTTACACCAAGCCAATTAATGTACAAACCTGCACGTCTTTGGAGTGTGGGAGGAAACTGAAGATCTCGGAGAAAACCCACGCAGGTCACAGGGAGAACGTACAAACTCCGTACATTCAGCACTCGTGGTGAGGATCTAACCGGTGTCTCTGGCGCTGTAAAGCAGTAGCACTACCCGCTGCGCCACCGTGCTGCCCACGTGCTGGGCAGTGGACGCTGTGTCTGGCTGGGTGTTTGGTGACTCCATGTGTAGGAAGGAACTGCAGATGCTGGTTTACACCAAAGATAGACACAAAATGCTGGAGTAATGGACAGGACAGGTTTGGAGAGATATGGACCAAACGCAGGCAGGTGGGACTAGTGTAGATGGGATGTGTTGGCTGGTGTGGGCAAGTTGGTCCGAAGGGCCTGTTTCCCCGCTGTATGACTCTATGACTCAGCATCACTCCCCCACTCTCGTTCTCCATTAGTTCCGCTGTCCTCCTGATTAAATATTACTGATTGTAAGCCTCGTTGTCAACATCCCCTTCTACATCTCCTTGACCACAGTCCCCTTTGATCTGTATTTTCACACCTTACCCTTCCTTATCTCTATTCCTTTCCCCTGACTCTCAGTCTGAAGAAGGGTCTGAACCTGAAACATCACCCATTCCTTCTCTCCAGAGATGTTGCCTGTCCTGCTGAGTTACTCCACCATTTTGTGTCTATCTTCAGCAAATGAAATGTGAGGTATTTGGGACTTGAAACCATTATTTCATTTGGCTTTAAACTTTACATTTTAGAGATACAGCACGGAAGCAGGCCGTTCAGCCTGTCCCGACTGGCGATCACCCCATAAACTAGCAATATCCTACACATTAGGGACAATTTTACAACTGACCAGAGCCATGATCAGTCTGAAGAAGGGTCTTGACCCGAAACATCACCTATTCCTTCGCTCCAAGGATGCTGCCTCAACCAACTGTGTTTCTCCATCATTTTTGTCTACCTTCAATTTTTCCAACATCTGCAGTTCTTTCTTAAACAGAGCCATTAATTTCATGTTCTAGGAGCAGAATTAGGCCATTCGGGCCATCCGCCATTCAATCACGTTTGATCTATCTCACTCCTAACCCCATTCTCCTGCCTTCTCCCCATAACCTCTAACACCCGTACTAATCAAGAGTCTATCAAACTCCAACTTGGCCTCCACAGCAGTCTTTGGGAATGAATTCCACAGATTCGCCACCCTCTGTATGAAATCATGAGAGGAATAGATCAGTTAGATGCACAGAGTCTGTTGCCCAGAGTAGGTGAATCGAGGACCAGAGGACATAGGTTGAAGGTGATGTGGGGATATGGACCAAACGCAGGCAGGTGGGACTAGTGTAGCTGGACAATGTTGGTCGATGTGGGTAAGTTGGGCCGAAGGGCCTGTTTCCATGATGTATCACTCTATGACTCTATGACCCTGACTAAAGAAGTTCCTCCTCATCTCTTTTTTACTTCGGCCTCTGTTTCCAGACTGCCCCACTGGTGGAACCTGTTGCTATCACTTATGAACTTGCAAGCAACGCACATCAGATCGGCACAAACTACCTTGCAGAATGAATCTGTGACCACCTCTTTTCCAACGTGACGAATATCTATTGAACTTCTACATGTGTACAGTAGGAAGCAGACTGACTGGTTGCATCACAGCCTGGTTCAGCAACTCAAACGCCCAGGAACGAAGGAGACTACAGTGAGTGGTGGACACTGCCCGGTCCATGTCAGTACTGACCTCCCCACCATCGGAGGTCCATCACAGTACTGACGTCCCCACTATCGAAGGGATCTCGAGGAGGCGCTGCCTCAAAAAGGCAGCCAGCATCATCAGAGACCCACACCACCCTGGCCACGCTCCCATCTCGCTGCTACCATCAGGAAGAAGGTACAGGAGCCTGAAAACCATGACCTCCAGGTTCAAGAACAGCTTCCTCCCAGCAACCATCAGGCTGTTGAACACTGCACAACACTAACCTCAGCGACTGTGATCTTTATGGACCTTGTCTTTGGCTGCACTACAGACTTTGGGTTTACACTATAATGGTTATCTAGTATTACATAGAACAACACTGACTGTTAACCTGTCTGTTGACTTATTTGGAACTTGTAGAAACCAATGATACAGTTACTCACACATCAAGAGTAACCATTAACAAGTAATTAAACTATTAATAAAGCTGCAAGATGCAAGAAAGTCATGTCACAAGAAACTGCAGATGCTGGTATGCTATAAAACACTAAGTGCTGGAGGAACTCAGTGACTCAGGCAGCATCTGGAGAGGAACCAAACCGTCACCTAACCATGTTCTCCACAGATGCTGCCTGACCCGCTGAGTTACTCCAGCACTCTGTGAAACGTCACCTATCCATGTTCTCCACAGATGCTGCCTGACCCGCTGAGTTACTCCAGCACTCTGTGAAACGTCACCTATCCATGTTCTCCACAGATGCTGCCTGACCCGCTGAGTTACTCCAGCACTCTGTGAAACGTCACCTATCCATGTTCTCCACAGATGCTGCCTGAACTCCAGAACTTAGTGTCTACTTTTTCTACAAACACCTTAATTCCTTGTATCAACATCTGCGGTTAGAATGGACAGACGACGTTTCGGGTCGGGACCCTTCTTCAGATGTTAGTTAGTACTGAGGTATGGTGCAGAACGCTTTTGTTGCGTGCTATCCAGTCAGTGGATAGACTGCACATGATTACAATTAAGAGACTAATGTTTAGTCCAGTAAAGTCCAATTAAAGGGTCTCCAATGAGGTAGATGGGAGGCCAGGACCGTTCCCTAGTTGGTGAGAGGACGGTTCAATTGCCTAATAACACCCGGGAAGAAACTTTCCCTGAATCTGGAGGTGTGCGTTTTCACACTTCTGTACCCCTTGCCCGAAGGGAGAGGGGAGAAGAGGGAGTGACCGGGGTGAGACTGGTCATTGATAATGCTGCTGGCTTAGCCGAGGCAGTGTTAGGTGTAGATTGAGTTAATGGAAGGGAGGTTGGTTGGTGTGACGGTCTGTGCTGCTGGCTTTGCCGAGGCAGCGTGAGATGTGGATGGAGTCGATGGAAGGGAGGTTGGTTTGTGTGACGGTCTGGGCTGGTCTGCACAATTCTCTACAATTTCTCGCGGTCCTAGATACAGCTGTTCCCAAACCGTGCTGCGATGCATCCCTACGAGAGAGAGTTTAACGTAAACGCGAGCGAATAAAAGACTTTACCTGCCAGTTGAAAGGATGCAATCGTCTCTACAAGACGCCAAGCCTCAGGAAGACAAAACCAACAGCACCCAACGAGAACAATTCACTGCGTTTTGGAGAGAGGGGAGAGGTGGAGGGTGCGTCTTCAAGTGAAAGAAAGCAGAAGTGGTTCAGCAAATCATGCTGCCTTCGTCAATTGTGTAATGAGGAAGGATTAGATAGCGATCTTGTTGTGCAGAGCCCCTTGGGCAACATTGACCATATTAGGGTGGAACTCTGCATTAGGATGGAGAGTGACCCGGTTAATTCAGAGACTAGGGTCCTGAACTTAAAGAAAGGAGTCTTTGAAGGCATGAGATGGAAATTGGCTCGGACAGACTGGCAAATTACACTCAAAGGGTTGACAGTGGAGATGCAATGGTAAAGATTTAAAGACCGCATGGATGAACTCCAGAAATTGTTCATCCCTGTCTGGCGAAAAAATAAAACAGCAAAGGCGGCTCAACCGTGGCTGACGAGGGAAGTCAAGGATAGTGTTAAATCCAAGGAAGATGCATATACATTGGCCAGAGGAAGCAGCAAACCAGAGGACTGGGAGAAATTTAGAACTCAGAGGAGGACAAAGGGGTTAATCAAGAGGGGGAAAAGGAGCATAAAAGAAAGCTTGCGGAAAATTTAAAAACGGACTGAAAAAGCTTCTTTAGATATGTAAAAAGGAAAAGATTAATGGACAAATGTAGGTCCCTTACAATCAGAGACAGGTGAATTTATAATGGGAAACAAGGAAATGGCAGAACAGTGAAACAAGTACTTTGGTTCCATCTTCACTAAGGAAGACACAAGCAATCTCCCAGAAATACTAGGGCACCGAGGATCTAGTGGGAGGGAGGAACTGAAGGGAACCCTCATTAGTCAGGAGATGGCGTTTGGTAAATTGTTGGGTCTGAAGGCAGATAAATCCCCAGGGCCTGATGGTCTGCATCCCAGAGTACTCAAGGAGGTGGCACTTGAAATATTGGATGCATTGGTGTTCATTATCCAATGTACTCTCGACTCTGGATCAGTTCCTGTGGACTGGAGGGTAGCCAATGTAACTCCACTTGTTTTGAGGATGTAACAAGTAGAATGGATAAGGGAGAGCCAGTGGATGTGGTGTATCTGGACTTTCAAAAAGCCTTTGACAAGGTCCCACACAAGAGATTAGTGTGCAAAATTAGAGCACATGGTATTTGGGGTAGGGTATTGACATAGACAGAGAACCGGTTGGCAGACAGGAAACAAAGAGTAGGAATTAACGGGTCCTTTTCAGAATGGCAGGCAGTGACTAATGGGGTGCCGCAAGGCTCGGTGTTGGGGGAAAAGCAGGAAAGGGGTACTGATTGTGGATGAACAGCCATGATCACATTGAATGGCCGTGCTGGCTTGAAGGGCTGAATGGCCTACTTCTGCAGCTATGTTTCCAAGTTAAAGATGACTCATGTTTGCATCTTAATTCCTGCTGACGTTTTGGCAAAGTGACAAGTGAAGGGTGGGAGATAAATGACCAAAGAAAGAAGGAACGACGGATGTATTTGTGCCCATCTGAGGAACTGCAGATGCTGCTTTACCCAAAGAAATGCACAGAGTGTGATCATAACATTTAAGGGGCATTTAGACAGGTATATGGTTAAGATCACTCGAGAAGGTTATGGGTCAGTGTGGGCAGGTGGGATGTGGAGATGATGTTTCCACTAGTGGGAGAGAATAGGACCAGAGGTCAAAGCCTCAGAATTAAAGGACATTCCTTTAGGAAGGAGATGAGGAGGAATTTCAGAGGGCTGGTGAATCTGTGGAATTATTTGCTACGGACGGCTGTGGAGGCCAAGTCAATGGGTATGTTTAAGGCAGAGATAGATAGATTCAAGGTGTCAAGGTCAGTTTATTGTCACATGCCACCGGGTGGCGCTGCATGGTAACTCTAGTCAAGTTTATTTCTCACGTACACATACAAGATGTACAGTGATGTACAACTCAAATCTTGATGGGCCGAATGGCATAATCCTACTCCTACCACAGGACCTTATGACTAGTGGGACAGGACCTAATGACCTGGGACACAAACATCTATAAACATAGTGTAAATGGTTCAGGTAGACAAAAATGCAGGAGAAAATAGGTGACGTTTCGGGTCAATAAAGAATAGACAATAAGTGCAGGAGTAGGCCATTTGGCCCTTCCAGTCAGCACCGCCATTCAATGTGATCATGGCTGATCATCCCCAATCAGTACCCAGTCCCTGCCTTCTCCCCATATCTCCTGACTCCGCTATTTTCAAGAGTCCTATCTAGCTCTTGAAAGCATCCAGAGAAACCTGCCTCCGCCGCCCACTGAGGCAGATAATTCCACAGACTCACCACTCTCTGTGAGAAAAAGTGTTTCCTCGTCTCCATTCTAAATGGCTTACTCTTTATTCTTCAATTGTGACCCCTGGTTCTGGACTCCCCCAACATCGGGAACATGTTTCCTGCCTCTAACGTCTCAAAGCCCTTAACAATCTTATATGTTTCAATGAGATTCCCTCTCATCCTTCTAAACTCCAGAGTGTACAAGCCCAGCCGCTCCATTCTCTCAGCATATGATAGTCCCGCCATCCCGGGAATTAACCTTGTAAACCTACGCTGCACTCCCTCAATAGCAAGAATGTCCTTCCTCAAATTAGGGGACCAAAACTGCACACAATACTCCAGGTGTGGTCTCACTTGGGTTCTGTACAACTGCAGAAGGACCTCTTTGCTCCAATATTCGATTTCTCTTGTTATAAAGGCCAACATTCCCTTTCTTCACTGCCTGCTGTACCTGCATGCTTACTTTCATAGACTGATGTACAAGGACTCTCAGATCCCGTTGTACTTCCCCTTTTCCCAACTTGACACCATTTAGATAGTAATCTGCCTTCCTGTTTTGCTACCAAAGTGGATAACCTCACATTTATCCGCATTAAACTTCATCTGCCATGCATCTGCCCACTCCCCCAACCTGTCCAGGTCACCATGCATTCTCATAGCATCCTCCTCACAGTTCACACTGCCACCCAGCTTTGTGTCATCTGCAAATTTGCTAATGTTACTTCGAATCCCTTCATCCAAATCATTGATGTATATTGTAAATAGCTGCGGTCCCAGCACCGAGCCTTGCGGTACCCCACTAGTCACTGCCTGCCATTCTGAAAGGGACCCGTTAAATTCCAGAAGATTAGTCAAGCATGATTTCCTCTTCGTAAATCCATGCTGACTCGGACCGATCGTGTTGCTGCTATCCAAATGTGCGGCTATCTCATCTTTTATAATTGACTCCAGCATCTTCCCCACAACCAATGTCAGGCTAACTGGTCTATAATTCCCTGTTTTCTCTCTCCCGCCTTTCTAAAAAAGTGGGATGACATTAGCTACCCTCCAATCCACAGGAACTGATCCTGAGTCTATAGAACATTGGAAAATTATCACCAATGCATCCACGATTTCTCGAGCCGCTTCCTTAAGTACCCTGGGATGCAGACCATCAGGCCCTGGGGATTTATCAGCCTTGAGTCCCATTAGTCTATCCAACACCATATCCTGCCTAATGTGGATTTTACTTCGGAGTCACGTGAGTGACTATGTGAAGAAGGCCCGCCTGGCGCTGGAACGGCATTACGTCGACGCTGACGGCAGAAGCAGGAGCTGCAGAGGCAGCTCCTCGACAGTGGTAGGTACGGAATCGGCAGGTAAGTGCAGTTGAAAAACTTTTAGGGTCTGGAAAACTCCGTGCCTGGTGTATTGAACCAGGATTTAAAATGAATTTTAAAACAAAAGTAAAGTAAAAGATGAAAATAGAACAGAAATACTCTGTTAAAACAACGGAGTTTGAATAAGAACGTCCCGGGGGAATACCCAGCGATCGGGACGGGAGATTAATTACGGAGCCGGTTCCGATACTGGTGACCGTTAAAAATACGGTAGGGAGTTTAAGATGCTCCATAAACTTTTTGCAGGGGGGGGAATTTTAAATAAGTCAGAAAGGCCGTAATTTAAAAAAGTTAATAAAGGCCTTCAGACAGAAAATAATGGAAATATTCCCTAACATACCCTAAGGGGGTTTCATATATAAAAAGGGAAAAAATATGATGAATATGGTGCGAATATCTACCTCAGAATTTTCTGAAGGTAGTCTCCTTGAGGGGGAAAAACTCAGGAGAAACAAGGGCAGTGAAAAATAAAATGCAAAAACTGACCCTAAAAATGCACTGAGAGTGGTGGCTGGTCATGAAGTACCCACCACAGCACCAATATATATATATATATATATATATATATATATATATATATATATATATATATATATATATATATATATATATATATATATATATATATATATACACACAGGTGTATGCACAACACCTGAATAAAAAGTGAGGCCATGGAAAATTACCATGGAAACCAAAAATTAAGTTGGTCTCACTAAAAGCTGTTATGGTTAAAACAGCAGAACTAATGATGAGTGAGACCATGAAAAATAAACATGGAAAAAACCTCATCAAAGCTGTAATGATTGAAACAGCAGAATACGATAAAACTTTTATGTTTTATAAAGATATCAACGGTGAATCCGTTTATGATATCCATGTCTCAAATTATATGAGATATAAGAAATACAATTTCAAAGTATTTCAAAATGGTGCATGGCATTACTATTCAAAAAGAAAAATAAAATAAAATAAAACGTTGTGCAAATAACTAATACTTTTAAAATAAAATAAATTGCCATCAGTTTGTGGAGCTCAATGGAAGAAATATATATAATTTACCAAATCTGCACTATAGATTCGCAGATCAATACAAATCAGGTTATGTTAAACTCCTGATTATTATGGAATAAACCTGCCTTATTTGAGGGTTGAGGGTAGTTGAGGGTAGTTGAGGCCAGTTCATTGGCTATATTTAAGAGTGAGTTGGATGTGGCCCTTGTGGCTAAGGGGATCAGAGGGTATGGAGAGAAGGCAGGTACGGGATACTGAGTTGGATGATCAGCCATGATCATATTGAATGGCGGTGCAGGCTCGAAGGGCTGAATGGCCTACTCCTGCACCTAATTTCTATGTTTCTATGTTTCTATGTTTATGATAAATCAAAGATATTGATTACAAAAAAACAGACTACTGATCTTTAAACTTTGGGGGAAAAAACTATGATCCAATGAAAGATTTGATAATGGATCAAAACAAAGGCAAAGATCTTTAAACTTGGGGGGAAAAACTATGATCCAATGAAAGATTTGATAATGGATCAAAACAAAGGCAGAAGTGGTATAATCCAACATAGCCTTATCCAAACCCATATAATTGGGAAAAGAAGGCTTAAAGTACGTTGAAGAGGTGCAAACATCTGGTTACAAAATAAGTTCATGAAATCTCCAATTGTGGGGGATTACAGGTGTATTATGATCATTAATTTAATATAACTAAGGAAGGATTGGTTCACCTGTATAAGGAAACCTTAAAAATTGATTTTAGGTTTGCACTCAAAAGTAATTTCAATAAAGAAGGGGTACGTACATGTATATTATAAAATTACCTCAGTGTAAAGATTTCATGGTATAAACCATACAAAACATCATTTTATATACACTTTCACAGTGTAAGAAAATGGAAACATCTAGAACATGGAAATACAGTTGCTATTAACAAAGTGTTAATCAATATTACAGGTGCTTGAAATTAATTAAAGTGGGTCAAGCTGTGCAAGTTAAAACATTGTCCAAAGGCTGTTAAACAGAATACTGAGGGAACAATTATGCTGATAAAAGATCAGCACTTGCACTAATGAGGTCATGGTCATGGGTTATCTTGATTACATTTAAATTGGAAGGTATAAGAGTCAGCTGCAAATTAGTGCTGCAATTACAAACCTGGTGGTAGGCAAGGACCTGACCCATTACATAAAGAGTATGCTTAGGCATTAATAAAATATTCATAAATTACTATTCTGAATTTAGAAGTAATTCAGCACCATAAGAGGGGGGGAAAATTGTTCCATGATACAAATATGTCTCATTGTTGTTGACATGCTTTGTCCCTCCATTAAGTTAGGTAAAGAATAAATAAAGTTCCAAAAGAAGGAATACAGAAGCTTATAAGAATATGTATGCCTTTGTGAAGAGGCTTATGCAAATATGAAATGATACGTTATCATTATTAAAGTAATGTAAAAAAGGTTCACAAGCTGCTTCAACTATAAGATTAACAGCTGTTGCAAACTGAAGCAAGTGTTACAGATGACGTACAGCTTCTGTGAATGTTTGGGTAAAGATAAGAATAGTATCTATTCTTATAAGAATAATTGATACGTCTCTTGTTGGGACTGCGGACAATAATACCAGGTGAGCATAAATGGTTTGTCCTAAGAAATTTTCCAAACATTTGTATTAATTATTGAAGTATAAGGAGTTATGGATTAAATATCGATTGTTTTATTATGGAAGTGTCCAATGCGTATCAAGATGAACAATGCCACGGCTGTGGCATATGTTAAAACACACAAGATAAGTCAAATAACAATCATGGGATTATCTGAGTAAACAGATGTGGCATATTTTAAAGTTTAGTCCACCTGTTTATCTCTAAGGAAGAGACAATGGTATCGGAGACAACAAATTTGGGAGAAAAACATATTGTCATTAATATGGATTACTTATGATTAATCTGGTTGCATACAGATTAAATCACTGATCTTTCAAATGTTTCTTGTGGGTAAACCAAGAACAGGGAAGGTGGATGCTTTTCTCCCAATTACATGAGGAAAAGATGTTCTTTTCTGTTCCTCATTTTGTTTGATAGGGCAGTGTCTGATGAAAATGTAGCAGGACATTGCCAGAGGCATTTTTGGTGGCCTAATACGGATCCTTCATGGTTTCATAAATATTGTGTGATGTTGAACTACTTGTGATGATTCATAGTTGCAGCAATTTATTGAAGTCTGAGGAAGGGTCTCGACCCGGGGCGTTGCCTGTCTCCTTTCGCTCTTTGGATGCTGCTGCACCCGCTGGGATCTCCAGGTTTGTGAAACCCTGCAGTAATTTATTGTTGTACAAAAGCATCCATGACATGAAAATATGAATTTGACTATCTGCAGGTTGACCAGACCATTACAACAGCTGATGGTCAAAGAGGTCTATGAATGTTAACTAATATAACAACATATCAATAAAATAATTATGTATAAAAGAAGTGTTATACCTGCAATTTGCAGAAATAAGTCTAAAAAACAATATTTTGTTATAAGAAATTGGAGGTCTGTGTATACAGTAAAGTTATTTTATCATATTAGATATATGTGAGTTCCTTGTGGATTGCATTTTTCTGAGTATCTAATTGATAGAGCCAATAATAGGGCTCAGAGTGTTACCGTCCTATTAACGGACAATATATTAACCAAGAAGATATCAGGTGCATTCATAATATCCCGATATGGAAAGGGATATATATGTAGATATTAATATATATATATATATATATATATATATATATATATATATATATAATCTGTCCAAAATTGTAAAAAATATAAAGTCAGGAGATAAATAATCCTGAATTGCCTTAGGCAATGGACTCTAACTCTATCTATGATTCAAAAAAGTTAAACATTGAAAATAATAATGCTGATGACTTTAGTATCAATATAAGAGTGCAAACATTGCAAATGTTACGTTATAATTGCATGTGGATACAGATTGCATTATCATATATGTTTATGAATCTACCAAACAAAGCACACCAAGAGGAGCTGAAACCAAGGTAAACCTATATCCAGCAGTCTGAAGAAGGGTCTCGACCCGAAACGTCGCCTATCTCCTTCGCTCCTTAGATGCTGCTGCACCCGCTGAGTTTCTCCAGCTTTTTGTGTACCCTAAACCTATATCCTGTCGGCTTTAAGTTGTGTGTGTGTGTGTGTGTGTGTGAACATTGATGAAATATGTTGCAGTAGGTAAGAGTCTCTGTGGTAATGAGACTGCTTATTACACACAAAAACCACATTAGGTTCAGTAAAAACTGATGGTTCTAGAGGAATGTATTCTAGATGGTTAGAAATTGGATACACTCAGTGGAACTAGACACTGAAAGGTGGAAAATCACTCTGTTAATGAGGTAGATACATTCACAGGAATGGCACGGGATGAGCCACTCGAGCAAAGATGCAAGGCCGCAGGAGGGTGTAAATTCATGTTAAAGTAAAAAGGAACCAGTCATGGTGTCAGGTTTGGACACGCAGTGTTGGGTTCTCTATAATTGTTGCTTTGTCATGCCATCAAAATATATATATCAATTGGTATTTGTGATAAACTTGCCTTTCAATGGAAAGGGCATTACTTTTATTCTTTATAATGTGAAATAATTTATCACATAACTTGAGGCAATGTTTTGGGGAAAAAATGTGTTATTCGCTCGTTACTGTGTTAAATGAGCCGGACTGTCGTATGGAATAAATTCTACGACATGAAAAACACAGAAAGCTTCAAACTCTTCACGTAGTCACTCACGTGACTCCGAAGTAAAATAGTAAGATTAAACGAGAACTTACCAGTTCGAAGTTTGATCTTTATTTTATGAGGAGTAACGATGAGGGATTACGTGCCCTCCACTCCAAACCCTCATAAAGTAAATGATCATCTGGTAGTTCTAAATCTATGATGAGCCTTACTATCTTACTCCGGCTATTGTGTTCTGTGTTTTTCATGCCGCTGCTTTGAAGTATGCCGTTCCTGCGCCAGGCGGGCCTTCTTCATGTAATCCCTCATCGTTACTCCTCATAAAATAAAGATCAAACTTCGAACTGGTAAGTTCTCGTTTAATCTTACTATTTCATTCAGTTCCTCTGTCCTCCTTAGTGAATATAGAACATTGGAAAATTATCACCAATGCATCCACAATTTCTCGAGCCACTTCCTAAGTACCCTGGGATGCAGACCATCAGGCCCTGGGGATTTATCAGCCTTGAGTCCCATTAGTCTATCCAACACCATATCCTGCCTAATGTGGATTTCATTCAGTTCCTCTGTCCTCCTTAGTGAAGACAGATTCAAAGTACCTGTTCAACTCATCTGCCATTTCCATGTTCAACATAATAAATTCACCTTTTTCAGTCTTCAAAGGTCCAACTTTGGTCTTAACTTATTTTTTCCTCTTCACATACCTAAAGAAGCTTTTACTATCCTGCTTTATATTCTTGGCTAGCTTACTTTCGTACCTCATCTTTTCCCCCCCTATTGTCTTTTTGGTTATCTTCTGTTGTTCTTTAAACATTACCCAATGCTCTTGCTTCCCGCTCATCTTTGCTACGTTGTACTTCTTCGCTTTAATTTTTATACTGTCCCTGGCGTCCCTTGTCAGCCATGGTCGTCCCTTTCTCCCCTTTCTTCCTCCTAGGAATGAACTGATCCTGCCTGTATTATTCCTAGAAATACCTACCATTTTTGTTCCACTGTCATCCCTGCTAGTGTATCTTTCCAGTCAACTTTGGCCAGCTCCTCCCTCATGGCCCCATAGTCCCCTTTATTCAACTGCAACACTGACACCTCCGATCTACTCTTCTCCCTCTCCAATTGTAGATTAAACCTGACCATGTTATGGTCACTGCCTCCTAATGGCTCATTTAACTCGAGGTCCTTTATCAAATCCGGTTCATTACATAACACTAAATCCAGAATTGCCTTCTCCCTGGTAGGCTCCAATACAAGCTGTTCAGAGAATCCATCACGGAGGCACTCTACAAAGTCCCTTTCTTGGGGCCCAGGGCCAACCTGATTTTCCCAGTCTACCTGCATGTTGAAATCTCCCATGACAACCACAGCATTACTTTTGCTACATGCCAATTTTAACTCCTGATTCAACTTGCACCCTATGACTGTTGTCTGAAGAAGTGTCTCGACCTGAAACATCACCTATTCCATCGCTCCATAGATGCTGCCTCACCCGCTGAGTTTCTCCAGCATTTTTGTCTGCCTTTGATTTTTCCAGCATCTGCAGTATTTTCTTAAACAGTGTGTTGGGACATGATGGTCAGCGTGGGCAAGTTGGGCCAAAGGGCCTGTTTCTATGCTGTATAACTCTATAACTATGCTGGAGTAACTCAGCAGGTCAGGCAGGATCTGTGGAGAACATGGATAGGTGACGTTTCACAGAGTGCTGGAGTAACTCAGCGGGTCAGGCAGCATCTGTGGAGAACATGGTCGGAATCTTCTTCTGACTGATTGTAGTTGGGCGGGGTGGGGGAAGAAAACAGGAAGAGAGGAGGTGCAGGATAAAGCCTGGTTGGTAATAGGTGGATAGAACTCTCAAGAATGGTCTTGACCTGAAAATTCACCCGTCCTTCTACACCAGAGATCTGAGTTACTCCAGCAATTTGTATAGTTTTTAGATTTAGTTTAGAGATACAGCGCGGAAACAGGCCCTTCTGCCCATGGGACCCTGCCGACCAGCGATCCCCGCACACTGACACATTGGAGTGTGGGCGGAAACTGGAGCACCCGGAGAAAACCCACGAGGTCACAGGGAGAACGTGCAAACTCCGTACAGACAGCACCCGTAGTCAGGATGGAACCCGGGTCTCTGGCGCTGTGAGGCAGCAGCTCTACTGCTGGTGATGGCGTAGCGGTGGAGTTGCTGCCTCACAGCGCCAGAGACCCATTTGTTGCTTAATTGGCTTGGCGTAAATGTAAATGTTCGCTTGTCTGTGTGCAGGATAGTGCTAATGTATGGGGTGATCACTGGTTGGTGCTGACTCGGTGGGCCGAAGGGCCTGTTTCCTCACTGTATCTCCAAACCAAACTAAAGTTTAGACTTCAGAGACACAGCGTTAAAAAACAGGCCCTTCAGCCCACCGAATCCCTGCCGACCAGTGATCACCCCGTACACTTGCACTATGCTACACACTAGGGACAATTTAGAATTTTACTAAAGCCAAATAATCTACAAACCTGAATGTCTTCAGAGTGTGGGAGGAACCTGAGCACCCTGAGTAAACCCACGCAGTCCCAGGGAGAAGTACAAACTCCGTACATTGGCCATTGAACTAATGACCATTGACCTTTGAACTATTGACTATTCGCCATTGACACTTGACTATTGACCTCTATTGTCTATTGAAGAAGGGATGCAGGGAAAATGCTGGAACTATTGGCCTTAACAGGTGTAGTTGGAAAGTTACCAGAGAGTATTCTGAGGGATGGGTTATATAAGCATTTAGACGGACAGGGCTAATTAGGGATAGTCAGCATGGTTTTGTCCGTGGTAGGTCGTGTCTCACAAATCCGATTGAATTTTTTGAAAACGTGACCAAAAAGGTCGATGAGGGCAGAGCTGTATATGTTGTGTACATGGACTTCAACAAAGCATTCGACAAGGTTCCGCATGGTCGGCTGCTCTGGAAGGTTAGATCACATGGGATCCAAGGAGAGATAGCTGAATGGATAGCAAATTGGCTCCATGGAAGGAAGCAGAGGGTGATGATGGAAGGTTGTTTCTCGGACTGGAGGCCTGTGATTAGTGGTGTGCCTCAGGGTTCTGTGCTGGGCCCGTTACTGTTTGTCATTTACATCAATGATTTGGATGAGAACATACAGGGCAAGGTTAGCAAGTTTGCTAATGATGCAGAAGAGGATGGTTTTGCAGATAGTGAAGATGGTTGTGAACAATTGCAGCAGGATCTGGATCGAATGGCCAGGTGGGCGGGGGAATGGTTGATGGAATTTAATGCAGAGAAGTGTGAGGTGATGCATCGACCCATCGACCCATCAACCATTGAACCGGACACCCACCACAAATACGATTATAATAAACTTTATTCATCCTCGGAGGGAAATTGTTTTGCCGACAGTCACAACTCACAAGTTACACAAGAACTTCCGGTGGCGCCATGGAATACAAGGGCGCAGCATCGAGCTCTGCTCCCGCAAAATCTTGAATAAAGCCTCTTTGGAAGACGGGACCAATTTTAAAATACTTACCGGAGCTGTTTGACGTCGCGTAAGTGACATCATTAGAAATCGCCACGAAAAGATTAACGGCAGTTTTAAATGAAAGAAGGGAAACCTCACCAGAAGCCTGCAAAATCTGCTGCAAGATCTGCTACAAGACTTTACCTGAAAAAACTTGGTAGAAACATAGAAACATTGAAATAGGTGCAGGAGTAGGCCATTCGGCCCTTCGAGCCTGCACCGCCATTCAATATGATCGTGGCTAATCATTCAACTCAGTATCCTGTACCTGCCTGCTCTGCATAGCCCCTGATCCCTTTAGCCACATGGGCCACATCTAACTCCCTCTTAAATATAGCAAAATAGGAGGTAAGACTCCTCAAACCCCTCAAAAGTCAGCTGAAAGCTCGGAAGAAGAAGCTGACTCTCGAAGTCCTCCTACAGAAATGACTTCAAAGGATGAACAGATGGAACGACTGGAAAAGTCAGTAACAGCTTCAGTTACCCAAAACATTTCTAAAGTGATACAAGAGGGGAACGCCACGCTGGACAAAAGTATCTCTGAAAAAATTAAACATGGTAATGAGAAGTTGATGGTGAAAATTGATAACTTAAATAAACGTATTGAAGAGATTGAGGAGGATTTAAACAAAAAAATTAAGCGGGTTGAAATAGACTGTAATAAGAAGTTGGATACTATTCTCAAGAATACAGATTCGGCTGTGGAAAAAACGGAATTTGGGAATACGAAAAAACAATATTAACGGATGTATACAGCAATTTATGACTTAAGAAACATACACTTATATACTAACATAAAACATTTAACTAATAGAACTAATTCAATAACAATAACCCAATATTGTGTAATATTAAAGCACAGCGTAATAATGACTGATTTAGAAACATAGAAAATAGGTGCAGGAGTAGGCCATTCGGCCCTTCGAGCCTGCACCACCATTCAATATGATCATGGCTAATCATCCAACTCAGTATCCTGTACCTGCCTTCTCTCCATACCCCCTGATCCCTTTAGCCACAATGGCCACATCCAACTCCCTCTTAAATATACCCAATGAACTGGCCTCAACTTCCTCTGTGGCAGAGAATTCCACAGATTCACCACTCCGTGTGAAAAATGATTTTCTCATCTCGGTCCTAAAAGACTTCCCCCTTATCCTTAAACTGTGACCCCTTGTTCTGGAGTTCCCCAACATCGGGAACAATCTTCCTGCATCTAGCCTGTCCAACCCCCGTAAGAATTTTGTAAGTCTCTATAAGATCCCCCCTCAATCTTCTAAATTCCAGCGAGTACAAGTCTATCCAGTCTTTCTTCATATGGAAGTCGTGCCATCCCAGGAATCAGTCTGGTGAACCTTCTCTGTACTCCCTCTATGGCAAGAATGTCTTTCCTCAGATTAGGAGACCAAAACTGTACGTAATGAGATTTTTATCTCATGATGTTAATTAATTGCTAAGTATAAGAATAATGAGGTAAATATGATTGATAAGTATTAACAATATACAAACAAATTTTATGGATATAGTAGATCTAGTTTAAATTGTGCGTAAAGGGGGGGGAGGGGGGGGGGTGAGATTCAGATACTTGGAAGTTATCCAAGGGTCTGAATCTGGTTAACCCCTTGGAACCTGCTGCTGTCTAATACAAAAGAATGAGACTTAATTGGGGAGTGAAATGTAATAATTCTCGGCATATCGGCAGATATGGCTATATAACTAACATAATTACTGTTATATTTAAGTATATAACTTACACTTAAGTATATACTTAATGTTGGAATTTTTTTGGAGATACATTCCAACAGTTAGATATCTTATATATAGTTTTTAATTTTGAATAATAATATTTAATTTTAATTTTAATAGTAATTGGTCAAGGGGGCAGAGCGAAATGTATAACAACAGCTACGGAAGTCAACAAGAATTTTTCTACCACATTTTGGTGCTTTTTTTAAAATTATAATATCCCTATTTTTAGATATTATAATATCACTAGAGGCAAAAACTCTTCAATCCTTATGTGCTTTATTGAAGCTTCCAAAGCCTGTGACCGTGTTAATCACAGAAAGCTGTTTGGTAAAATGCGTCAAAGAGGGGTGCCTAAATACATTGTGAGAATACTGGCCTACTGGTATGCCCACCAGACTATGCAAATAAAATGGAGCAATAGGGTCTCAGCCCCATTTGGGGTTAGCAATGGTGATAGACAAGGGGGAATTTTGTCCCCAGTCCTTTTTAATCTATATATTGATGATCTGTCTAAACAATTGAAAGCCTGGTAACACTGGGTGCGTGATTTGGTAATATTTTAGTGAACCATATTATGTATGCAGATGATCTTGTGGTCTTTAGTCCATCTAGCGCTGGTCTCCAGCAGCTCCTTACTGCATGTTCCGTGTATGGTTTGGAACATGACATTAAATATAATGCTAGTAAGAGTGCTGTTATGGTCTGTAGAACCAAAGAGGATAAAAGCCTAAAATATCCTGATTTTAAATTGTCTGACAACAATCTTAGTGTCTGTAATATGATAAAATATCTAGGGCATATTATTACAGAACAAATGACAGATGATGAGGATATTTATAGGCAACGAAACATTCTGTATATACAGGCGAATATCCTCTTGCGTAAATTTGGTGCGTGTGCAGATGTGGTGAAGATGTCGCTATTTAGTGCATACTGCACACCCCTCTACACCGGTGTCGAACTATTTAAAGACAAGTATGCAGAGACTAAAGGTTGCATGTAACGATGCCATGAGAACACTGCTAAGACAACCAAGATTGTGTAGTACCAGTAATATGTTTGTGGCTGCAGGAGTCAGTACTTTAGAAGCTATCCTAAGACACCACATGTATAAATTCATTTGCAGGATAAATGACTCTAAAAATGTGCTTATTGTGGCCTTGACAAGCATAAGGGTTAGCACTACACGCTACGAATCCCAGTTGTGGAGACACTGGTATCGTTGTCTCGTTGTACGACATTGATCATTTTTTACTCTGGATTTTTAACTTAAGTATTGTGGGGTTTTTTTTAAATATATAAATTATGATGTTTTTATGTGATTTACCATGATTTTATATATATTTATGATATTTGAGATGCAATGCATTTTTAATGTAATGTTGCCCCTTGTCTGGACATTGAGTCCATAATAAAGTTATTATTATTATTATCATTTATTATTAATTTTATCTCATGGGTAAAATTATTATACGATAAGCCGACGGCTAGAATATTGACTGATAGTAAGATTAAACGAGAACTTACCAGTTCGAAGTTTGATCATTATTTTATGAGGAGCAACGATGAGGGATTACGTGAAGAAGCCCCGCCTGGCGCTAGAACGGCATACTTCAAAGCAGCGGCATGAAAAACACAGAACACAATAGCCAGAGTAAGATAGTAAGGCTCATCATAGATTTAGAACTACCAGATGATCATTTATTTTATGAGGGTGGGGAGTGGAGGGCACGTAATCCCTCATCGTTACTCCTCATAAAATAACGATCAAACTTCGAACTGGTAATTACTCGTTTAATCTTACTATTTTACATCGGAGTCACGTGAGTGACTACGTGAAGATTTTGAAGCTTCTGTGTATTCCATGTCGTAGAATTCTTCCATACGACAGTCCGGCTAGGTCAACACATACATGAGTAAAAAACCTTTTTACCAGACCAGTTTTAGTTCTTTCCATAAATCTTTTAATGATAAAAGAACATATAATAACCCCCTTTTTACATCTGGGAAACCATTACAAAGTGATAAAAGATATAAGTGATAACATAATCGATAATATCAATCGATAGTGAAACAAAGCAGTGATTATAGTGAAACCCAACACCGCGTGTCCAAAGCCAGTCATTGGGTGAACAGGTTGAATTGTAGAACTTTGAAAAAAGTTTCTTCTTTACACCACCCTGCGGTTTCTAAAATGTGTTCGAGTGGTACGTCCTGTAACTTCGCCGCAGACATAGCTGCTGCCCTGGTGGAGTGAGATTTGAACACATCAGTGTCTACTCTTGCTAAAAAGTAACACCTGTTTTAACCACCTTAAAATTGTTTGCACTGAAGCTTTTTGTGTGTGGTTTCTTATGCGTAATCATTAATGTTTTTTCATCACCTCGAAGAGTTTTGGTAACTTTTATATATTGATTCAAATGTTTAACTACACACACCGTTGGATCAATAGGGTAAGCTTGAAACATTACCTTTGCTCCAGTTCTCCCTGGTCTGCTTTGTTTGATCAGATCGTAAACATAAAACACAATGTTATCTGCAGCCACATGCATACAGTCTAAAACGTAGCAATTTGTAATGTTTGCACCCTTTGAGCTGAAACCAATGCCATTAACATTACTAATTTAAATGTTAACTTTTTCCAATGATAAAAACTTCGATTGGTTCCATTGCCTAAGTAAAGTAAGTACAATGCTGACATCCCAAATTTCTGTATATCTTGGTTTGGGTGATTTTTTGTTAAAGATTCCTTTCATAAAATCTGGATATTAATGGATGTGATCCGATTGATTTCTGGTCAGAGATTTGTCCTAAATAAGATGATAAGGCACTACGTGCACTATTAAATGGCACATAAACTTAAGTGCTGTTCAAAAAATGCAACTCGGCAAGGAACTCCAATAATGTTTGCAATGTTCACAGTTTGATAGGATATATTTGATTGTCTACAAAAATTTTTTCCATTTCTTTATATGTGTCATATATTGTCTCTGAGTGGCTATCTCGCCATGATGCGACTATAATATCCATAAGTTCTATCCGACAATCCAAGCTCTTGTAGTGGTCTGGTCAAAAACCTGCAGATTAACAAATTCATATAAGCATGTAATGGATGAATTTCTTTGGTTTACCGGTTTTAATTAATAAATCACTGCTGCTAGGAATTGACATATATGGTTCTTTAATCATGTTTAACATCAATGGGAACCATGGTTGTGTCGGCCAATTTGGAATCACCAATAATCCTGTGGCAGAATCTTGTTATATTTTCTTCAGACATGAACCTGAGCAAATGGCGGAAAAGCATAAAAGAACATATTCCCCCCAATGTAGTGAAAAAGCAAATCTACTGCTACTGCAATCTGGATCTGGTTCCCAAGACACATATTTAGGCAATTGATGATTTAATCTTGATGCAAACAGATCAATGTCCTGGTAACCCATATTGAATCAACAATTTTACTGAAAATTACTGGGTTCAACATCCATTCTGTGTTGTCTTTAAACACCCTTGATCTATTGTCTGCCACCACATTGTCTTTACCTGGGATATAATTTGCCGAAATCCAAATTTGGTGCTTAATACACCACTGCCATATCTGATTGACCAGACAATCACATGATAACCGATCTGACTCCACCCATGTGATTAATATATGCAACAGCGTTTTTATTGTCTAATTGTATCAGTACATGCAGATTCTTTTTTGTAGAATAATAGGCTTTTAACCCATAAAACGCCCCCAATAATTCTAAATAGTTAATACCATATGTTTGGAGAAACATTTCCTCTTGACAGTCCATCTGCCCCCACAGCTGGTAAATGAATCTGTCGCCCCCCATCCGAGAGCACTAGCATCTGTTTGTAAAATTACTTCAGGCTGTTGTATCAGAATGTTTTTAGCAGCTTGTGGGACATTTTCAATCCACTATTGCAATTCCAATAAAGCTTATTTTTTTTATTGCATAGGCCTATCAAATGGCCTGCTCTCTTTTACAGAGCTCTTATTTTGTCCCTTTGTAGGTTTTGGTAATGTAATGGACCAAATTCTACTGCAGGAAATGCTGCTACTAATTTACCAATAACCTTTGCTACTTCCCGGATGGAGGGATAAGGTTTGTGAATGAGACCCCTACAGGTCATTAAAATATCATCAATCTTATCTGGTGGCAAAGTTACTAACATAGTAACTGAGTTAATCACAAACCCCAAATAGTTAATTGACTGTGTTGGCTGCAGCTTGGACTTAATTGGATGAATCAAGAAACCTAACTTCTCAAATAAAGTTTTAGTTGCTGAAACTGATTTTTCAGCTGATTCCTGATTACTATTGATGATTAAAATGTCATCCAGATAAGCCATAATGATGTGCTTTTGTGCTCTTAATTGTGCTAAAGCTGGTTTCAACAGCTTTGTAAAGAGCCTGGGAGCTGAACTTAACCCATTTGGTAAAGCTTTGAATTGCCACAGCTGTCCCAGCCAATTAAATTTTAAATACCTTCGAAAGAACTGGTGTATCGGTACTGAATAGTACGCATCCTTTAAATCAATTGTAGCCATATAACAACCTGCTGATATCAAATGTCTTGTAGTGTTGAATGTTTCCATCTTAAAATGTTTATACTCGACAAATGTATTAAAGTTTGTAAGGTCCAGAATAATTCTGCAACCACCATCTTTTTTACTTCTTGGAAATATATTTGACACAAATTTATGTTTATGTTCAACAGTTTTTTTCCCAATAACACCTTTTTTTTAAACAATTTGTCAATTTCCACATTAATTTCTGCCTCTTCAATTGCAGAAAACATGAAACCATAAGCAGGTTTATTTTGTACCGGAGAGTTAACACCTTCTTTAAATGTTATAGTAGCTCCTGAAACTGTTTGTAAAATAAACCGATCAGATGTGATGGCAAGCCATTCATCATAAAACATTTGTAATCTCCCTCCAACTGGAGATTTGTCCACAGTTTCTTTAAGAATTGAATACATTTTTGTACCTCTCCATATGAACGTGGTGGTCTCCTGCTCCCCGTATACGGGTGAACATTAGGCTGTCGATGGTAATATTTTCTTATCATATTCCTGGCCTCTGTTTCCAAAATCAAATCCCCTTCTTGACGAAAAATACCTTTTTTGTCCAAAAACGAAAGGTCTCATGTGGCTAATAGATTTAGCCTCGTCATCCATTTCTCTTATTTGCTTAGGCAGTTTCTCTCCAAATAGATAACCAGACCTTGAACACCACTTGATCGACACAGACCTGCAAACCTTGGATAGGCCGAATCGCAATTTTTCCTCATACAATTAATTTCATAGAAGGAATTGCACACTAAGCCCAAAGTATCTTTTTGGATTTTAACCATTTCCGACCCTTCCATTTGCCTCCAAAAGCAGTAATGGCAGCTGAAATCAGTTTTGAGGATTCTTTGAAATCTTATTTCTTGTCCTCTCATGCCTGGAGTCATAGGCGTCCATATAGACGGATTAACCGTAGGTACCTCAATGAGGTGCAACTTCCGGTGTTTATATAATTCTGCTGTTTCAAACCATCACAGAATCTTGAAGTTGGTGAGATACCATATAATTAATACTGGCAGCTAGGTTTTCTTCCATAGCCTCACCACTTCCTTCAGGTATAGCAAAATCTTTTGCCATATCAGGCACATCTGGCCTCTTCTTTTTTATTCGTGGTGGTGTTCTCATAATCCACTCACCACTTGCAGGGTCTGACTTTTGCAGCCCTGATACACTTGGAATTATATCCAATGAGACTTCCTCCTACGCCCTTAATCCTGGGTCTGGAGTTTCAAATTCCCAATTTGGCACATAGCCATATTCTGAATATTCAAACCCCTCAGGGTCATTTTGGGAAACTTCTGGGTACTGTGACCCTTGTCTCATTATATTTTGGAGTACTTTCTCCATATGTTCCATTTTAAGCCATATAGCTTTATTATCCGGAGGACTTTCATTATCAGAGTCATTATCAGAAACCACGGTCCTCGCAAATTTCTTTTTACTTTTTCTAGGAACATTTTCCTCCGTGGTTTGCATTTCTGGAGAAATTATAGTCTCACTAACGGGTGAATCAGCGGCCACCGGTATCGGAACCGGATCCGCACTAAACTCTTGTCCCGACTCTTAGCTTCATCCCGGGACGATATTTTTACCCGCAAAATTTTCCTTTGAGACTTCTCCATTTTTCTTTTTTATTATCTGGTTAAATCAGTACGTCAGCGTGATTCTGATTTTAAATTTTACTTTCACTTTTGCTGGTTCTACCAGTGTAACGTCTTTTTTAGAACGTCCCCTCTTTTCCTTGCACTTACCTGCGGGTCCGTTCCGGCCGCTGCAAGGAGCTGCGCTCTGCAGCTCTTGCTTCTGCCGTCAGCGTCGACGTAATGCCGTTCTAGCGCCAGGCGGGGCTTCTTCACGTAGTCACTCACGTGACTCCGAAGTAAACTAATATATTATCCCCGAAATTCCAATTATCAAGGGGCAATAGACAGGGGTGTGCATTATCGCCCCTGCTATTTGCACTAGTGATAGAGCCTTTAGCAGAAAGTATAAGAAGTCATCTCAATATTCATGGATATAATACCAAACACTCAAATAATAAAATATCATTATATGCAGCCTTTTGTGTACCCTGTATGTATTAGGTACTTAGGTACCACATATTATTATATATTACAAATTTGCAAATCAGCATACCAAATATACTAAATTTAATAGAGGAATTTGGTTCGTTTTCAAGATATAGAATAAACTGGAACAAAAGCGAAATTATGACGATAATACCTCAAGAGCCGACACATCTGTTGAAATTCCCTTTTAGAATTGCAACAGAAAAATTCAAGTATTTGGGTATCCAAATTACTAAGAAATATAAATCATTACTCAACGCAAACCATATGCCTTTATTAACTAAATTAAATGGGTTGATTAGATTCTGGAAAACACTGCCGATGTCCTTAATAGGCAGAATAAATGCTATAAAAATGATCTTTTTACCACAAATACTGTACCTATTTCAATTAATACCAATATATTTACCAAAAAAAATCTTTAAAAAACTAGACTCTGATATTACAAACTTCATATAGGACTATAAATCATCGATGCTCTCCTTAGGCATCTATTATCATCGATGCTCTCCTTAGGCATCTAAGGAATCTCTCCTTAGATGCTGCTGCAGCCGCTGAGTTTCTCCAGCCTTTTGTGTACCCTGTATGTATTAGGTACTTAGGTACCACACTACTGTACCTACTTCTAACAAAAAAAAAAAAAACTTTTTTAAAGAACTTGAAATTATAAGTGAAAACAAAAATAAAAAGACAAGAGGTTGTTGTCTGACTGCCGTGTGCACAGCGGCTTCACCGGAACAAATGAACAAACTAACAAACAAACACAGACTACAAACTAGAGTGCCCCCCCCCCCCCCCCCCCCGCACCGCCCCCACGTCGGGTCCTAATTGTTCTTCACGGAGGTCCTCACATGCTGGGCTCCCATTGCCTTCCCCTCTTTTCTAAAGGTACGTCCTTTTATTCTGAGGCTGTGTCCTCTGGTCCGAGACTCTCCCACTAGTGGAAGGTCTAGTGCTGGGCCACTGGGTGATCAGTTTGGTTAAGACGGACTCAGCGGAGGTGTTCAGCGAAACGATCGCCGAGCCTGCGCTTGGTCTCGCGAAGCAGAGAAGTTGACACCTGGAATAGCAGATACAGTAGATGATCTCCCGGTGGCTCAGCACTTCAACTCCCCTTCCCATTCCCAATCCGACCTTTCTGTCCTGGGCCTCCTCCATTGTCAGAGTGAGGCCCAGCACAAATTGGAGGAACAGCACCTCATATTTCGCTTGGGCAGCTTACACCCCAGCGGTATGAACATTGACTTCTCTAACTTCAGATAGCCCTTGCCCTCTCTCTCCATCCCCTCCCCCTTCCCAGTTCTCCCACCAGTCCCACAGTCTCCGCCTACTTTCTTTCTTTGTCTTACTGAAGGGGTTAATACATTTTATTAAAAAAAATATTAAGAAATTAATCCTTTAGTCGTTTTCTAACAGGAATTTGAAGTATAAAAATGTTGTAAGTAGTCTCTAGTTCTCTACTAACAACAATCTATGTTTCTTTAATGAAAAAGCATTGTTTAAATGAAAGTTTAAGAAAGAATTGCAGATGCTGGAAAAATCAAAGATAGACGAAAATGCTGGAGGAACTCAGGGGGTGAGGCAGCATCTATGGAGCGAAGGAATAGGTGACGTTTCGGATCTGATTCAGTCTGAAGAACGGTCTCAAGCCGAAACATAGCCTATTCCTTCTCTCCACAGATGCTGCCTGACCCGCTGAGTTCCTCCAGCATTTTGTATCTACCTTCCAGTTTACCAGCATCTACCAGTTCTTTCTTAAACCCTTAATAATCTTATATGTTCCAATAAGATCACATCTAAGCCAGAATAAATTAATTCCTTCTGCCCTCACGTGATCTAAATCTCTCCATGCAATGAATATCCATTTGTCTGTAAAAATCTCCTCAATGCCGCTGTCGTATCTGCCTCCACCACCACCCCAGGCAGCGAGTTCCAGGCACCCACCACCCTCTTGTAAACAAAACCCCGCACCTCTCCTTTAAACGTTACTTCTGCCACCTTATAGCAGTGCCCTCCATCTTTGATAATGGAGAGACGAGACCACTGCATAAACTCTGCCTCTTGTAACTTCTGACTGTGGTTCAGGTTTATTATTGCCACGTGTAATGAGGTACAGTGAACAGCTTTGTTCTGCAGCTATCAGAACGCACCAGATAATACTGGACATAAATACAATCAAGCCAAACTCTAGTCCAATAGGTAGAGCAAAGGGGAAGATACAGAGTGCAGAATATAGTTCTCAGCATTGTAGCGCATCAGTTCCAGAGACAAAGTCCAATGTCCGCAGTGGGATAGAGGTGAATCAGACAGTACACTAGCTTATGGAAGGACCGTTCAGAAGCCTGATAACAGAGGGGAAGAAGCTGTTCCTGAGTCTGGTGGTGCGCGCTTTCAAGCTTCTGTACCTTCTGCCGGACGGGAGCGGGGAGAAGAAAGAATGACCGGGATGGGACAGGACAGGCCTTTGATTATGTTGGCTGCTTTCCTGAGGTAGCATGAAACATAGAAACATAGAAACATAGAAAATAGGTGTAGGAGGAGGCCATTCGGCCCTTCAAGCCAGCACCGCCATTCATTGTGATCATGACTGATGGTCCCAATCAATAATCCGTGCCTGCCTTCTCCCCATATCCCTTCATTCCACTAGCCCCAAGAGCTCTATCTAACTCTTTCTTAAATCCATCCAGTGATTTGGCCTCCACTGCCCTCTGTGGCAGGGAATTCCACAAATTCACAACTCTCTGGGCGAAAAAGTGTTTTCTCACCTCAGTCTTAAATGGCCTCCCCTTTATTCTAAGTCTGTGGCCCCTGGCTCTGGACTCACCTAACATTGGGAACATTTTTCCTGCATCTAGCTTGTCCAGTCCTTTTAGAATTTTATATGTGTCTATAAGATCCCCCCTCATCCTTCTAAACTCCAGTGAATACAAGGAACTGCAGATGCTGGAAAATCTAGGTTACACAAAATGCTGGTGAAACTCAGTGGGTGCAGCAGCATCTATGGAACGAAGGAGATAGGTTCTCCTCCACCCTCCGGAGACGTTGCCTATCTCCCGCTGAGTTTCTCCAGCATTTTGTTTTGTTATGAAGGCCAACATTCCATTAGCTTTCTTCACTGCCTGCTGTACCTGCATGCCAACTTTCAGTGACCGGTGTACAAGGACACCCAGGTCTCGCTGTACCTCCACCTTACCTAACCTAACCCCATTGTGATAATAATCTGCCCCCTTGTTTTTGCTACCAAAGTGGATAACCTCACTTTTATCTATATTATACTGCATCTGCCACGCATCTGCCCACTCACTCAACCTGTCCAGGTCCCCCTGCAAACTCCTAACATCCTCTTTACAGTTCACACTGCCACCCAGCTTTGTGTCATCCACAAACTTGCTGGTGTTGTTCCTAATTCCCTATTCAAAGTCATTAATATATATGGTAAACAGTTGCAGCCACAACATTGAGCCTTGTGGCACTCCACTCGCCACTGCCTGCCATTCTGAAAAGGACCCGCTCATTCCTAGAAGTGTTGAGTCAACGTCTCTTTAGGTTTAGGGTTGTAATGAGTCCAGTGTCTGCAATGGGGTGGAGGTGAATCGGACCGTACCTTCATAGTGGACGTTGGGCTTTGTCTTTGTCTATGGTTGGACACCATGTGTGTCTTCATCATCTCCAGCGCTCGATTGATCCAGTGGTTCTTGGACAGCGCACACCTTGATGTTATTGATCTACATTCCCAATGTTGATATTGGTAGCAGTGTGATGATCATTCTGGCCGCAGACCGGCTTCAACTTGCTATCGTCCATGTGTCGCTTATTGGTCAAGAGTTTGACCAGATTCCTCCTGTACTTCACCCCGTTTAATGCATAGAGGATTGGGTTGATGCAGCTGTGAAGAAAGGCCAAGCACTGGGTGGCCAGCACGGCCCTGCCCAAGTGGTCACGCTTGATGCAAGATTCCTCTGACTGGTCACAAAATGTCGGGACCTTCTCTCCAGAGATGTTGCCTATCCCAACTGAATTACTCCAGTTTTTTGTGTCTGCTAGCTGCGATGCATCCCGACGTGAGAAAGTTTAACATAAACGCGAGTGAATAAAATAATTTACCTGCCAGTTGAAAGGACGCGATCGTCTCTACAAGACACCAAGCCTCAGGAAGACAAAACCGACAGCACTCAACGAGAACAATTCATTGGGATTTGGAGTGAGGGGAGAGGTGGAGGGTGAGTCTTCAACTGAGAGAAAGCAGAAGTGGTTCAGCAAATCATGCTGCCTTGATCAAGATAAACATGACTCATGTTTGCATCATAATTCCTGTTGAGGTTTCGGCGCAGTGACAAGTGAAGGGAGATACATACAAGGGGAGATGTCAGAGGGAGATAGGGCCTGTTTCCAAGTTGTGTCGCTCTTAGTGCCACATTCAGATTGGACAATTCTTGAGTAGGAAGGAACTGCAGATATTAATGGGTGTTTTTAAGGATGGGATGGTCAGATTCTCGATTAGTACGGGTGTCAGGGGTTATGGGGAGAAGGCAGGAGAATGGGGTTAGGAGGGAGAGATAGATCAGCCATGACTGAATGGCGGAGTAGACTCGATGGGCTGAATGGTCTAATTTTTGCTTAGTTGCTCCAGCAATTTGTATCATTTGTTGGGAAGGGATGGGGTGGTGGTAGTGGGGAGTAGGGGTGGGGAATGAGTTGGGGGGGGGGGGTTGAGTGGGGGGTGGTGTGGGGTGGGGGTGGGGGTTGGGGAGCTGTCTAAATGGTGGTAGATGTCTGCCCAGAGACTGAGGATGAGCGGGATTTCTTGAATTGGGTTTCTTCCCTTCTCTTTATGAGGCCTTTATGAGCCAGGAGTTTTACCAGGTTACTCCTGAACTTCACCCCGATGAAGGCGTAGAGGATTGGGTTGATGCAGCTGTGAAGAAAGGCCAAGCACTGGGTGGCCAGCAAGGCCCTGTCCAAGTGGTCACGCTCGATGCAGGAGACTTTGATGTGTTCAACTCTCACCAGCATGTCCACAACCATGGTTAGATGGTAGGGCAGCCAGCACGCCAGGAAGGCCAGCACCACAGCGATGATGACCTTCATGGCTTTCTGCTTCTGGAAGCCCTTGGTCTGGCACAGTTTCCACACGGTGACGGTGTAGCACAAGACCATGGCGGCCAGCGGCATGAGGAAGCCGATGACCAGGCGACTAACTTTGATGCCCAGTTTCCACGATTTCCCAAAATCACCATCGTGTTCCTCGTTACAGACGGACCGATCAAATTCATAGTCGTAGAGCACTTCATCGTAGAGGACGGGCAAGGACAGGAGCAGGGCCACGAGCCAGACGGCAGCACACACCAGTTTGACCAGCCACGGCCTCTTGTGCCGTGCGACTGGGCAGAGCGCACAATGGCCAGGTAGCGGTCCACACTGATGCAGGCCAGCAGCAGGATGCCACTGTAAAAGTTCACCTCCTGCAACATACTGATCACCTTACACATGGCGTCACCAAACACCCAGCCAGACACGGCGTCCACTGCCCAGAAGGGCAGGGTGAGGGCAAAGAGCAGGTCGGCCGTGGCCAGATGGAGCAGGTAGACGTCCGTGGACGAGATGGAGCGACAGTTGTGAAGGAGGACCACGATCACCAACAGGTTCCCCGTCACGGCCAAGAGACACACCAGGCCACACACCACCGCCGTGATGGTCTTCATGGTCACAAACTCTCTTCTGTCACATGGAGATGTGGCCAGATCGACAGTGAAGGGGAAGCCTTCAGTTACATTTGTGGACCACGGGAAAGGCATTTTTCTGGAACAAAAACATAGATTTGCAAATGAGATATTTAAGAAAGTTTAACAAAGTTCAACAAACCCACTGACTCTCATGGCTATCTGGACCACACTTCTTCCCACCCTGCTTGTTTTAAGGACTCTATCCCCATCTCCCAATTCCTCTGTCTACGCCGCATCTGCACCAAGGATGAGGTGTTCCACACCAGGGCATAAACCATTATTTCATTTTAAAGATACAGCACGGAAACAGGCCGTTTAGCCCGTCCCGACTGGCGATCACCCCATAAACTAGCAATATTCTACACACTAGGGACAATTTTACAACTGACCAGAGCCATGATCAGTCTGAAGAAGGGTCACGCCCCGAAACGTCACCTATTCCTTCACTCCATAGATGCTGCCTCACCTCCATCATTTTTGTCTACCTTCAATTTTTCCAACATTTGCAGTTCTTTCTTAAACCATTAATTTCATGTTCTAGGAGCAGAATGAACCATTCGGCCCATCAACTCTACTCTGCCATTCAATCACGGCTGATCTATCTCTCCCTCCAAACCCCATTCTCCTGCCTCCTCCCATAACCCCTGACACCCGTACTAATCAACAATCTATCAAACTCCAACTTGGCCTCCACAGCAGTCTGTGGGAATGAATTCCACAGATTCGCCACCCTCTGTATGAAATCATGAGAGGAATAGATCGGGTGATGCACAGAGTCTGTTGCCCAGAGTAGGTGTATCTAGGACCAAAGGACATAGGTTGAAGGTGATGTGGGGATATGGACCAAACGCAGGCAGGTGGGACTAGTGTAGCTGGAACATGTTGGCCGGTGTGGGCAAGTTGGGCCGAAGGGCCTGTTTCCATGATGTATCACTCTATGACTCTATGACCCTGACTAAAGAAGTTCCTCCTCATCTCCTTTTTGCTTCGCCCTTGGTTCCAGTCTTCCCCACTGGTGGAACCTGTTGCTAACACTTATGAACTTGCAAGCAATGCGTATCAGATTGGTACAAACTTCCCTCAGAATTAAACTGTGACCACCTCTTTTCCAACGTGACGAATACTCTATTGAACTTCTACACGTGTACAGTAGGAAGCAGACTGACTGGTTGCATCACGGCCTGGTTCAGCAACTCAAACGCCCAGGAACGAAGGAGACGACAGTGAATGGTGGACACTGCCCGGTCCATCACAGTACTGACCTCCCCACCATCGAAGGGATCTAGAGGAGGTGCTGCCTCAAAGGCAGCCAGCATCATCAGAGACCCACACCATCCTGGCCACGCTCTCATCTCGCTGCAACCATCAGGTAGAAGGTACAGGAGCCTGAAAACCGTGACCTCCAGGTTCAAGAACAGTTTCTTCCCAGCAACCATCAGGCTGTTTGTGAGATGTATTTTGGTGCTCACAATCACGATCCCAGAGACAAAGTCGTGGAAACAAGAAATGCGTTTATTTACAAGTCTGCAGAGCCGGGTGCCTCTCCAAACCGAGACACACCGAGCCCAAGGAATACCCTCCCCTTACACTATTTCGCTGAATCATCCTCCCCTTCTGGCTCCTTCCAACCAGAGCGCTGAGGTGCACAATCTTCCTGTGACGCCCAAGGTGCCTCCCAGATCACACATTGCATGTTCATGGTAATTAGCAGTTTCCCGATCAGGGGCGTATATGTAATATTCATTTACTTCATTAAGCAAGCGCAGTAGTTATCCACACGACTCATTGATCCCCTTTAGCCCAGAAGACAGCACCTTGTGGTTACAGCTACTTTGCAATCTACTCCTGTTTTCTTACAATGCGTTATCAGTGCCTCCTCAAGGACGGTGGTGACCTAATCATCTTCTCCCTTACAATGCAAGGACGGTGGGGATTTAATCATCCTCTCCCTCACATGTTGATCACTGCACAACACTAACCTCAGCGACTGTGATCTTTATGGACCTTGTCTTTGGCTGCACTACGGACTTTGGTTTTACACTATAATGCTTACCTTGTAGCGGCACCATACGTGGTGAATAAAGGTGAGACGTCAGGTCGGTTCAAACGATTGTTTATTCAGTAGTAACACGTTAGGTGGGTGCGCTAACCATATTACAATGTTGCTGTAGCTGAGCGAGGTTGTACTCTCGGGCTCAGCTACCTGTTCACTCCCTTAAGTCTCGAGGTAAGAGACATTAAGTACCAGGACACTCCCTCTAGCCCATGACGTCACGTGCCCGCCCTCGTATCTCCTGACGAGCATAAGTGGCCCGTGTTGAGGCTGACGCCACAACCTAGTATAACATAGAACAACACTGACTGTTAACCTGTCTGTTGACTTATTTGGAACTTGGAGAAACCAATGATACAGTTACTCACTCATCAACAGTAACCATTAACAATTAATTTTACTTCGGAGTCACGTGAGTGACTACGTGAAGACCCCGTCCAGCACGCATGCGCGACATTAGCGTTCATGCAGTGCACCCGCGACGAACGGGAGTTCAAGGCGCTCCCGCTACAAATTGAAAAGTCGGGCCGACAGGTAAGTTTACCGTGGCCGTGTGTCTTTCTCTCTGTGGTCTTGTGTTCCAGGAAGAATGAGCAAGGCCTGAGGAAAGGCAGCTCGCCCCCGTTCGTCCTCTGTTGAGGAATGCTCTTTGGAGGAGGGGCAAGAGGCGGCGTGTATAACTACCGAGCCGAGCCCAGCACCGCTAGTGCTGCCTGAGCAGCGGGCTGGAGGTACCTGCAGCCGGAACCGGGCGGTAGTGTCCGACGTTTCGGATGAAGATGCCTTACCGCTCGAGAGGGACACAGGCAGCCGCATGGAACGGCTCATGGAGCAATTACTCCAGCGAGATCTGCTGAGAGAGCAGCAGCAGACTCGCCAAGGGAGCTCAGGCACTCCCGCAGTGCCCTTTAAGGCACTGGCCATTGCTTCACCTTCTTTTGAAGGCAGCATTGGCGACCAGGTCTGGGCTGGTCAAGAAGAGGGGTCACTGGCTGAAGATCTCGGGAGTACGCAGGGTGTACAGGAACAGGAAGAGCTGCTGGGTGTGGTCAACCGCTACGTGGCCATTCCACAAGCGGGTCGGGCATTAGAGCCGAAACTTGCAGCCAGCATTAACCACCTGTCCTCTAAACCCCTACAAGAACAGGGTGGTCAATGAGGCTCTTCAACTATATACAGCCCCAGTAAATTGTACATCTTTGAATGTACCTGCTGTCAATAGCCAAATTTGGGGACATTTGGGCAGAACATCAGAAACCTGGAGTTGAAGCTCCAGAAGATCCTTAAACTCCCTGACTGCAGGAATAACTTCTTATGCTCGGTCCATTGATGGTGCGGACATCTCCACAAATCAGCAAGACACATTAGCTCTGCTGTGCACCACTCAATATGAAATAAATAATTTGCGAAAGGAGATTATCAAGCCTGCCCTCAACCCTAAATTTGCGGGACTTTGTAAAACACCGGGTCAGAACCTCCTATTCTGCTCTTTGGGAAAGACCTTCCAAAAAAGGTGAAAGACCTGGAAGAAGAATCCAAGACCTTTGGTCTCGTGAGGGCAGGTTTGGGACCGAGCAGACCCAACAAACCCAGGCGGCAGTACCCCATGGCGTCCACCAGTCGTCGACCACACTATGGGACTGGTGAAAGCTCGGGGTCCGCAACCATTCCCCGTAAGCCTTTTTTAGGCCAGGGCCCAGAGCGGACCCCATGGAAAATGCGCCACCCCCAACAACATCGAGATCAACATCAACCCTCTACAGCCCAGCAGACGCCTCATCGCCCAGTGAAGAGGCAGAAGAAGCACCAATAACCATGGAGGTAGGTGGGTCTGGTTCCTCTCAGCATATGTGCAGTAGGGGCTCTGTACTAACAGGGGGGAGATTGCACTTGTTTTTGGATGCATGGGAATCCATCACTAATGACAAGTATATACTCAGCAGCGTTCATGGCTACAAAATTGACTTTGTCCATAAAAATTTTCCACCAGTTCAGCATATGCCCAAAAGGGTATTCACCCTCTCAGTCAAGGAGAAACAAGAGGGTCAAGCTGAACTGATGAGGTTACAAGCTAAAGGTGTCATTGAAAGAACAAAACATGAACCTTTGGAATTTGTGTCTAATATTTTTCACTAAAATCAAAAAAGATGGTGGACGACGCATCATCATTGACTTAACTACTTTGAACAAGTCTGTCAGGTATATACATTTCAAGATGGATACTTTTGAAACAGCCAGACTATTGGTTTCTAGAGGGTACTTTCTAGCAAGCATTGATTTAAAAGATGCCTACTACTCAGTACCCATACACAAGGAGCATCGAAAATATTTAAAATTTATCTGGATGAAACAGCTATGGCAATATAAAGCCTTACCAAATGGGCTAACCTCTGCTCCAAGGTTGTTCACTAAAATCTTAAAAACCGCCTTGGCATTATTGAGGAAACAAAAGCATATAGTCATGGCGTATTTAGACGACATTTTAATAGTAGGGAAAACCTTGGAGACAGCCATTCTGGCAGTAGCAGCCACCAAATGTTTGTTTGAAACTTTGGGGTTTGTCATACATCCAGATAAATCCAATCTTACACCGTCCACTGCCATGGACTATGTTGGATTTACGATACATACTGTTCGCATGATTGTAACTCTGCCGAAGGGGAAAGCATCAGAATTGGCGCTATCATGCAACGAACTCATGAATAAACATCAGCCAACCATACGGGAAGTAGCTAGAGTTATTGGCAAAATGGTAGCAGCTTTTCCAGCTGTACAATTTGGGCCTTTGCACTATCAAAATTTGCAAAGAGCTAAAGTGCATGCACTAAAGCAAAACTCGGGTCACTTTGACCGAGCTATGAGTTTAACTGCTGAATCCATTCCAGAGTTACAATGGTGGGCAAGGAACGTAAGACTCAGCTCCAGTCCCATAATGATCACCAACCCAGTATTAACCATTCAAACGGATGCCAGTGCTTTGGGCTGGGGAGCAACTAACATGCAATCCAGCACAGGGGGCAGATGGAGTAAATTTGAATCATCTTGCCTACAGACACGGGGTATCAACTATTTAGAAATGTTGGGTGCGTTCTATGGGTTAAAAGCATATTCATCTAATACGCATCATGCACATGTCCGGTTGCAACTAGATAATACCACGGTGGTGGCTTATATCAATCACATGGGTGGTGTAAAGTCGATATCGTGTGACAATTTGGCCAACCTAATCTGGCAATGGTGTGTTAAAAGGCATATTTGGTTATCAGCAACTTACCTACCAGGTAAGCAAAATACAGTGGCAGACACCAGGTCATGTAGATTTAATGATAACATCGAATGGATGTTAAATCCCAAAGTATTTGCTGAAATTACAAAACAATATGGCACACCAGATATCGATCTATTTGCATCCAGGCTGAATCACCAGGTACCAACGTATGTCGCTTGGGAAACCAGACCCTGAGGCAGCAGCAGTTGATGCATTCTCGCTGCATTGGGGGAAAATGTTCTTTTATGCTTTTCCTCCCTTCTGCCTCATCAGTCGGGTATTACGCAAGATTCAATTGGATTCCGCTTCAGGAATCTTGATAATACCTGACTGGCCTACACAGCCATGGTTCCCAGTGGCTTTCGACATGGCTGTTGAAACACCGTTGGAATTCCCCAGCAGTCGACAGTTATTAATCCACCCAGTGTCAGGCATTAGTCACCCGTGCCATGACAGAGTCAATCTCCTGGCTTGCAGATTCTAAAAAGACCTCTACTGGGCCTGGGACTGTCTGAGGACGCCATCAACATGATGACCGCATCTCACCGGGAGTCCACCAGGAGACAATACCTGACCAATATAAGAAAATGGGAACGGTATTGCTCCAAAACAGGAACTACCTACACTACAGCTACAGCCACCAGTGTTGTGGAGTTTCTGCTTGGATTACATCGGGAAGGACTCAGCTACAGTGCCATTAATACAGCCAGGAGTGCGTTGTCAGCTTATTTGGTTCCAGCAGCAGGACAACTGACTTTGGGGTCCCATCCACTAGTGGTCAAAATCATGAGGGGCATTTTTAACACCAATTCCCCTAGGCCTAGGTACACTCAGATCTGGGATGTCAGCATAGTACTGACGTACCTTAGGGGATGGCCACCACCCAGGTCACTTACTCTGGAACAACTTACACTGAAATCAGTCATGCTCATGGCACTAGTGTCAGCTCAAAGGGTACAGTCCCTCCACCTTCTGAGGCTGGACAGCATGACAGAGTCATTGGACTGTATCACATTTCACATTCAGGGGCTGGTCAAAACAAACTAGACCAGGTACCACGCCTCCAGTTATGGAGTTCCGGGCATATTCACCTGACCCACGGTTGTGTGCCAAGACCCATCTCGCCAACTACATAGACACAACATATAACTTAAGAGGGAGAGAAAAAGCCTTATGGATAAGCCACAAGAAGCCTCATGGTCAGGTGACGAGCCAAACCATTTCAAGGTGGCTCAAGCAGGTGCTTAAGTCCGCGGGAGTCGATACTAATGTGTACAAATCTCATTCCACCAGGGCTGCATCTACGTCGGCGGCTAGGCGAATGGATGTGCCTATGGACCATATTCTGGCCAGAGCAGGATGGTCCTCGGAAAGAACTTTCCAAAGGTTTTATAATAAGCCGCTGGCGGAGCCTGCTACATTTGCAGACAGAATTTTAGAGTCTGCAGATAATATTTAATTTAAGCCGGGGGGAGCTCTCTGTTTTTTGTTGTTATTAATAAACCTTTTTTGTTCACAAACAGGTTATTGTTGATTGTATAACATGCTTCCTCCCTCTAAGGTCTTCAGGCAGTGAGTGAAGCATGAGCTGGTTCACGGTTCGGATTCACAGAGCTTTGAAGTCTTCACGTAGTCACTCACGTGACTCCAAAGTAAAATAGTAAGATTAAATGAGAATTTACCAGTTCGAAGTTTGATCTGTATTTTATGAGGAGTTACGATGAGGGATTACGTGAAGACCCCGTCCAGCACGCATGCGCGACATTTCTTCAAAGCAGCGGTGTGGATTCACAGAAAACACAACAATTGAAATAAATATAGTAAAGAAAAAATAAGAACTTAATTACCAGTTGATCTGTATAATAGAGGGTGGGAGCGGAGGGCACGTAATCCCTCATCGTAACTCCTCATAAAATACAGATCAAACTTCGAACTGGTAAGTTCTCATTTAATCTTACTATTAAACTGTTAATAAAGCTGCAAGATGCAACAAAGTCAAGTCACAAGAAACTGCAGATGCTGGTATGCTGGTAAAACACTAAGTGCTGGAGGAACTCAGTGAGTCAGGCAGCATCTGCTGAGGAACCAAACCGTCACCATGTTCTTCACCGATGCTGCCTGACCCGCTGAGTTACTCCAGCACTCTGTGAATCGTCACCTATGCACATTCTCCACAGATGCTGCCTGACCCGCTGAGTTACTCCAGCACTCTGTGAAACGTCACCTATCCATGTTCTCAACAGATGCAGCCTGACCCGCTGAGTTACTCCAGAACCTAGTGTCTACTTTATTACAAGCACCTTAATTCCTTGTATCAACATCTGTGGTTGGAATGGACAGACGACGTTACGGGTCAGGACCCTTCTGCAGATGTTAGTTAATTAGTTTAGTTTATTGTAACGTGTACTGAGTTACTGTGAAAAACGTTTTTATTGCGTGCTATCCAGTCAGTGGAAAGACTGCACATGATTACAATTAAGAGACTAATGTTTAGTCCAGTAAAGTCCAATTAAAGATAGCCTGAGTGTCTCCAATGAGGTAGATGGGAGGCCAGGACCGCTCTCTAGTTGGTGAGAGGACGGTTAAGTTGCCTGATGACAGCCGGGATGAGACTTTCCCTGAATCTGGAGGTGTGCGTTTTCACACATCTGCACCCCTTGCTCGATGGGCGAGGGGAGAAGTGGGAGTGACCGGGTGAGACTGGTCATTGATAATGCTGCTGGCCTTGCCGAGGCAGCATGAGGTGTGGATGGAGGCAATGGAAGGGAGGTTGGTTTGTGTGACGGTCTGGGCTGTGTCCATAATTCTCTACAATTTCTCACGGTCTTGAATGGAGCTGTTCCCAAACCGTGCTGCGATGCGTCCCGACGTGAGATAGTTTAACGTAAACGCGAGTGAATAAAAGACTTTACCTGCCAGTTGAAAGGACACGATCGTCTCTACAAGACACCAAGCCTCGGGAAGACAAAACCAACAGCGCTCAACGAGAACAATTCATTGTGATTTGGAGTGAGGGAAGAGGTGGAGGGTGAGTCTTCAACTGAGAGAAAGCAGAAGTGGTTCAGCAAATCAGGCTGCCTTGATCAAGATAAACATGACTCATGTTTGCATCATAATTCCTGCTGAGGTTTCGGCGCAGTGACAAGTGAAGGGAAATACATACAAGGGGAGATTTCAGAGGGAGATAGGGCCTGTTTCCAAGTTGTGTCGCTCTTAGTGCCAAATTCAGATTGGACACATCCCAATATGGTGCTTCTGCGGAGCTCAGTAAAAGCCACTGGAGACTTGCCAGAAACTCTTGAGTAGGAAGGAACTGCAGATATTAATGGGTGTTTTTAAGGATGGGATGGTCAGATTCTTGATTAGTACGGGTGTCAGGGGTTATGGGGAGAAGGCAGGAGAATGGGGTTAGGAGGGAGAGATAGATCAGCCATGACTGAATGACGGAGTAGACTCGATGGGTTGAATGGTATAATTTTTGCTCCAAGGACTTATGATACCTCGCCAATCCATGTACTCCAGAGATGCTGAGTTGCTCAAGCAATTTGTATCATTTGTTGGGAAGGGGTGGGGTGGGGGTGGTGGGGAGTAGGGGTGGGGAATGAGTTGGGGGGGGTTGGGTGGGGGGGGTGGTGTGGGGCGGTGGGTGGGGGGATGGGGACGTGTCTAAATGCCCAGAGACTGAGGATAAGCGTGATTTCCTGAATTGGTTTTCTTCACTTCTCTTTATGAGGCCTTTATGAGCCAGGAGTTTGAGCAGGTTACTCCTGAACTTCACCCCGATGAAGGCGTAGAGGATTGGGTTGATGCAGCTGTGAAGAAAGGCCAAGCACTGGGTGGCCAGCACGGCCCTGTCCAAGTGGTCACGCTCGATGCAGGAGACTTTGATGTGTTCAACTCTCACCAGCATGTCCACAACCATGGTTAGATGGTAGGGCAGCCAGCACGCCAGGAAGGCCAGCACCACAGCGATGATGACCTTCATGGCTTTCTGCTTCTGGAAGCCCTTGGTCTGGCACAGTTTCCACACGGTGACGGTGTAGCAGAAGACCATGGTGGCCAGCGGCATGAGGAAGCCGATGACCAGGCGACTAACTTTGATGCCTAGTTTCCACGATTTCCCAAAATCGCCATCGTGTTCCTCGTTACAGACGGACCGATCAAATTCATAGTCGTAGAGCACTTCATTGTAGAGGACGGGCAAGGACAGGAGCAGGGCCACGAGCCAGACGGCGGCACACAGCAGTTTGACCAGCCACGGCCTCTTGCGGCCGTGCGACTGGGCAGAGCGCACAATGGCCAGGTAGCGGTCCACGCTGATGCAGGCCAGCAGCAGGATGCCACTGTAAAAGTTCACCTCCTGCAACATACCGATCACCTTACACATGGCGTCACCAAACACCCAGCCAGACACGGCGTCCACCGCCCAGAAGGGCAGGGTGAGGGCAAAGAGCAGGTCGGCCGTGGCCAGATGGAGCAGGTAGACGTCCGTGGACGAGATGGAGAGACGGTTGTGAAGGAGGACTGCGATCACCAACAGGTTCCCCGTCACCCCCAAGAGACACACCAGGCTACACACCACCGCCGTGATGGTCTTCATGGCCACAAACTCTCTTCTTTCACATGGAGATGTGGCCGGATCGACAATGAAGGGGAAGCCTTCAGTTACATTTGTGGACCACGGGAAAGGCATTTTTCTGGAAATATCAAAAAAATAGATTTGCAAATGAGATATTTAAGAAAGTTTAACAAAGTTCAAGAATGTTTAACAAACCACTGACTCTCATGGCTATCTGGACCACACTTCTTCCCACCCTGCTTCCTGTAAGGACTCTATCCCGTACTCCCAATTCCTCTGTCTGTGCCGCATCTGCACCCAGGATGAGGTGTTCCACACCAGGGCATCACAGATGTCGTAATTCTTCAGGGAACGAGGGCTCCCCTCTTCTACTATAGATGATGCTCTCACCAGGGTCTCCTTTATATCCCGTAGCTCCGCTCTCCCCACTCGTAACAAGGGGAGAGTCCCCCTTGTCCTCACCTTCCAGCCTACCAGCCGTCACATAAAACAGATAATCCTCCGACATTTTCGCCACCTCCAACGGGATTCCAACCACTGGCCACATCTTCCATGTGAAGGAATGGGTGAAGTTTCAGGTCAAGACCCTACTTCAAACTGGTCACAAAGGTCCCGACACGAAACGTCACACATTCAGGTGGTCGGACAGCTGGCCGGGCTGCCGACCGACCGACGGGGCCACGGGCGAGGCGCCGCTGCAGCTGCTGCACTCCATGGGCTGCACTACGATGAGACGGGGTGAGGTGGGGCCGGACGCAGCGCCAGAGACTTTAGACTTTAGAGATACAGCATGGGTACAGGCCCTTCGGCCCATTGTGTCCGCACCGTCCAGCGATTCCCGCACATGCACACATTAGGGGCAATTTACATTTACACCAAGCCAATTAATGTACAAACCTGCACGTCTTTGGAGTGTGGGAGGAAACTGAAGATCTCGGAGAAAACCCACGCAGGTCACAGGGAGAACGTACAAACTCCGTACATTCAGCACTCGTGGTGAGGATCTAACCGGTGTCTCTGGCGCTGTAAAGCAGTAGCACTACCCGCTGCGCCACCGTGCTGCCCACGTGCTGGGCAGTGGACGCTGCGTCTGGCTGGGTGTTTGGTGACTCCATGTGTAGGAAGGAACTGCAGATGCTGGTTTACACCAAAGATAGACACAAAATGCTGGAGTAATGGACAGGACAGGTTTGGAGAGATATGGACCAAACGCAGGCAGGTGGGACTAGTGTAGATGGGATGTGTTGGCTGGTGTGGGCAAGTTGGTCCGAAGGGCCTGTTTCCCCGCTGTATGACTCTATGACTCAGCATCACTCCCCCATTCTCGTTCTCCATTAGTTCCGCTGTCCTCCTGATTAAATATTACTGATTGTAAGCCTCGTTGTCAACATCCCCTTCTACATCTCCTTGACCACAGTCCCCTTTGATCTGTATTTTCACACCTTACCCTTCCTTATCTCTATTCCTTTCCCCTGACTCTCAGTCTGAAGAAGGGTCTCAACCTGAAACATCACCCATTCCTTCTCTCCAGAGATGTTGCCTGTCCTGCTGAGTTACTCCACCATTTTGTGTCTATCTTCAGCAAATGAAATGTGAGGTATTTGGGACTTGAAACCATTATTTCATTTGGCTTTAAACTTTACATTTTAGAGATACAGCACGGAAGCAGGCCGTTCAGCCTGGCCCGACTGGCGATCACCCCATAAACTAGCAATATCCTACACATTAGGGACAATTTTACAACTGACCAGAGCCATGATCAGTCTGAAGAAGGGTCTTGACCCGAAACATCACCTATTCCTTCACTCCAAGGATGCTGCCTCACCCACTGTGTTTCTCCATCATTTTTGTCTACCTTCAATTTTTCCAACATCTGCAGTTCTTTCTTAAACAGAGCCATTAATTTCATGTTCTAGGAGCAGAATTAGGCCATTCGGGCCATCCGCCATTCAATCACGTTTGATCTATCTCACTCCTAACCCCATTCCTGCCTTCTCCCCATAACCTCTAACACCCGTACTAATCAAGAATCTATCAAACTCCAACTTGGCCTCCACAGCAGTCTTTGGGAATGAATTCCACAGATTCGTCACCCTCTGTATGAAATCATGAGAGGAATAGATCGGGTGATGCACAGAGTCTGTTGCCCAGAGTAGGTGAATCGAGGACCAGAGGACATAGGTTGAAGGTGATGTGGGGATATGGACCAAACGCAGGCGGGTGGGACTAGTGTAGCTGGACAATGTTGGTCGATGTGGGTAAGTTGGGCCGAAGGGCCTGTTTCCATGATGTATCACTCGATGACTCTATGACCCTGACTAAAGAAGTTCCTCCTCATCTCTTTTTTACTTCGGCCTCTGGTTCCAGACTGCCCCACTGGTGGAACCTGTTGCTATCACTTATGAACTTGCAAGCAACGCACATCAGATCGGCACAAACTACCTTGCAGAATGAATCTGTGACCACCTCTTTTCCAACGTGACGAATATCTATTGAACTTCTACACGTGTACAGTAGGAAGCAGACTGACTGGTTGCATCACAGCCTGGTTCAGCAACTCAAACGCCCAGGAACGAAGGAGACTACAGTGAGTGGTGGACACTGCCCGGTCCATGTCAGTACTGACCTCCCCACTATCGAAGGGATCTCGAGGAGGCGCTGCCTCAAAAAGGCAGCCAGCATCATCAGAGACCCACACCACCCTGGCCACGCTCTCATCTCGCTGCTACCATCAGGAAGAAGGTACAGGAGCCTGAAAACCATGACCTCCAGGTTCAAGAACAGCTTCCTCCCAGCAACCATCAGGCTGTTGAACACAGCACAACACTAACCTCAGCGACTGTGATCTTTATGGACCTTGTCTTTGGCTGCACTACAGACTTTGGGTTTACACTATAATGGTTATCTAGTATTACATAGAACAACACTGACTGTTAACCTGTCTGTTGACTTATTTGGAACTTGTAGAAACCAATGATACAGTTACTCACACATCAAGAGTAACCATTAACAAGTAATTAAACTATTAATAAAGCTGCAAGATGCAAGAAAGTCACGTCACAAGAAACTGCAGATGCTGGTATGCTATAAAACACTAAGTGCTGGAGGAACTCAGTGAGTCAGGCAGCATCTGGAGAGGAGCCAAACCGTCACCTATCCATGTTCTCCACAGATGCTGCCTGAACTCCAGAACTTAGTATCTACTTTTTCTACAAACACCTTAAATCCTTGTATCAACATCTGCGGTTAGAATGGACAGACGACATTTCGGGTCGGGACCCTTCTTCAGATGTTAGTTAGTACTGAGGTATGGTGCAGAACGTTTTTGTTGCGTGCTATCCAGTCAGTGGATAGACTGCACATGATTACAATTAAGAGACTAATGTTTAGTCCAGTAAAGTCCGATTAAAGGGTCTACAATGAGGTAGATGGGAGGCCAGGACCGTTCTCTAGGTGGTGAGAGGACGGTTCAATTGCCTGATAACACCCGGGAAGAAACTTTCCCTAAATCTGGAGGTGTGCGTTTTCACACTTCTGTACCCCTTGCCCGAAGGGAGAGGGGAGAAGAGGGAGTGACCGGGGTGAGACTGGTCATTGATAATGCTGCTGGCTTAGCCGGGGCAGCGTTAGGTGTAGATTGAGTTAATGGAAGGGAGGTTGGTTTGTGTGACGGTCTGTGCTGCTGGCTTTGCCGAGGCAGCGTGAGATGTGGATGGAGTCGATGGAAGGGAGGTTGGTTTGTGTGACGGTCTGGGCTGTGTCCACAATTCTCTACAATTTCTCGCGGTCCTGGATAGAGCTGTTCCCAAACCGTGCTGCGATGCATCCCGCGAGAGAGAGTTTAACGTAAACGCGAGCGAATAAAAGACTTTACCTGCCAGTTGAAAGGACGCGATCGTCTCTACAAGACGCCAAGCCTCAGGAAGACAAAACCAACAGCACCCAACGAGAACAATTCACTGCGTTTTGGAGAGAGGGGAGAGGTGGAGGGAGCGTCTTCAAGTGAAAGAAAGCAGAAGTGGTTCAGCAAATCATGCTGCCTTCGTCAATTGTGTAATGAGGAAGGATTAGATAGCGATCTTGTTGTGCAGAGCCCCTTGGGCAACATTGACCATATTAGGGTGGAACTCTGCATTAGGATGGAGAGCGACCCGGTTAATTCAGAGACTAGGGTCCTGAACTTAAAGAAAGGAGTCTTTGAAGGCATGAGATGGAAATTGGCTCGGACAGACTGGCAAATTACACTCAAAGGGTTGACGGTGGAGATGCAATGGTAAAGATTTAAAGACCGCATGGATGAACTCCAGTAATTGTTCATCCCTGTCTGGCGAAAAAATAAAACAGCGAAGGCGGCTCAACCGTGGCTGACGAGGGAAGTCAAGGATAGTGTTAAATCCAAGGAAGACGCATAAAAATTGGCCAGAGGAAGCAGCAAACCAGAGGACTGGGAGAAATTTAGGTCAACATAGGAGGACAAAGGGGTTTATCAAGGGGGGGGAAAAGAGCATAAAAGAAAGCTTGCGGGGCATTTTAAAACGGACTGAAAAAGCTTCTTTAGATATGTAAAAAGGAAAAGATTAGTGGACAAATGTAGGTCCCTTACAATCAGAGACAGGTGAATTTATAATGGGAAACAAGGAAATGGCAGAACAGTTAAACAAGTACTTTGGTTCCATCTTCACTAAGGAAGACACAAGCAATCTCCCAGAAATACTAGGGGACCGAGGATCTAGTGGGAGGGAGGAACTGAAGGGAACCCTCATTAGTCAGGAGATGGCGTTTGGTAAATTGTTGGGTCTGAAGGCAGATAAATCCCCAGGGCCTGATGGTCTGCATCCCAGAGTACTCAAGGAGGTGGCACTTGAAATATTGGATGCATTGGTGATCATTTTCCAATGTACTCTCGACTCTGGATCAATTCCTGTGGACTGGAGGGTAGCCAATGTAACTCCACTTGTTTTGAGGATGTAACAAGTAGAATGGTAAGGGAGAGCCAGTGGATGTGGTGTATCTGGACTTTCAAAAAGCCTTTGACAAGGTCCCACACAAGAGATTAGTGTGCAAAATTACAGCACATGGTATTGGGGGTAGGGTATTGACATGGACAAAGAACCGGTTGGCAGACAGGAAGCAAAGAGTAGGAATTAACGGGTCCTTTTCAGAATGGCAGGCAGTGACTAATGGGGTGCCGCAAGGCTCGGTGTTGGGGGAAAAGCAGGAAAGGGGTACTGATTGTGGATGAACAGCCATGATCACATTGAATGGCCGTGCTGGCTTGAAGGGCTGAATGGCCTACTTCTGCAGCTATGTTTCCAAGTTAAAGATGACTCATGTTTGCATCTTAATTCCTGCTGACGTTTTGGCAAAGTGACAAGTGAAGGGTGGGAGATAAATGACCAAAGAAAGAAGGAACGACGGATGTATTTGTGCCCATCTGAGGAACTGCAGATGCTGCTTTACCCAAAAAAATGCACAGAGTGTGATCATAACTTTTAAGGGCCATTTAGAGAGGTATATGGTTAAGATCACTCGAGGACGTTGTGGGTCAGTGTGGGCAGGTGGGATGTGGAGATGATGTTTCCACTAGTGGGAGAGTATAGGACCAGAGGACAAAGCCTCAGAATTAAAGGACATTCCTTTAGGAAGGAGATGAGGAATTTCAGAGGGCTGGTGAATCTGTGGAATTATTTGCTACAGACGGCTGTGGAGGCCAAGTCAATGGGTATGTTGAAGGCAGAGATAGATAGATTCAAGGTGTCAAGGTCAGTTTATTGTCACATGCCACCGGGTGGCGCTGCATGGTAACTCTAGTCAAGTTTATTTCTCACGTACACATACAAGATGTACAGTGATGTACAACTCAAATCTTGATGGGCCGAATGGCATAATCCTACTCCTACCACAGGACCTTATGACTAGTGTAGTTGGGACACAAACATCTATAAACAGAGTGTAAATGGTTCAGGTAGACAAAAATGCAGGAGAAAATAGGTGACGTTTCGGGGCAATAAAGAATAGACAATAAGTGCAGGAGTAGGCCATTTGGCCCTTCCAGTCAGCACCGCCATTCAATGTGATCATAGCTGATCATCCCCAATCAGTACCCAGTCCCTGCCTTCTCCCCATATCTCCTGACTCCGCTATTTTCAAGAGCCCTATCTAGCTCTTGAAAGCATCCAGAGAAACCTGCCTCCGCCGCCCTCTGAGGCAGATAATTCCACAGACTCACCACTCTCTGTGAGAAAAAGTGTTTCCTCGTCTCCGTTCTAAATGGCTTACTCTTTATTCTTAAATTGTGACCCCTGGTTCTGGACTCCCCCAACATCGGGAACATGTTTCCTGCCTCTAACGTCTCAAAGCCATATAACCATATAACCATATAACAATTACAGCACGGAAACAGGCCCTCTCGGCCCTTCCAGTCCGTGCCGACCATTTGTTTTCCTCTAGTCCCATCTACCTGCACTCAGACCATACCCCTCCATTCCCTTCACGTCCATATACCTATCCACTTTACTCTTAAATGTTAAAATCGATCCCGCCTCCACCACTTCTGCTGGAAGCTCATTCCACACAGCCACCACCCTCTGAGTAAAGAAGTTCCCCATTACGTTACCCCGAAACCTCTGTCCCTTAATTCTCATGTCATGCCCTCTTGTTTGAATCTTCCCTACCCTCAATGGGAAAAACGTATCCACGTCAACTCTGTCTATCCCTTTCATCATTTGAAAGACCTCAATCAAGTCCCCCCTTAACCTTCTGCGCTCCAAAGAATAAAGACCTAACTTGTTCAACCTTTCTCTGTAACATAGTTGCTGGAACCCTGGCAACATTCTAGTAAATCTCCTCTGTACTCTCTCTATTTTGTTGACATCCTTCCTATAACTAGGCGACCACAATTGTACACCATACTCCAGAATTGGTCTCACCAATGCCTTGTACAATTTTAACATTACTTTCCCTACTCCTATATTCAATGCTCTGATTTATAAAGGCCAGCACACACACCAAAGGCTTTCTTTACCACCCTATCTACATGCGATTCCACCTTCAGGGAACTATGCACAGTTATTCCTAGATTCCTCTGTTCCACAGCAATCCTCAATTCCCTACCATTTACCATATACGTCCTATTTTGATTTGTCCTGCCAAGATGTAGCACTTCACACTTATCAGCATTAAACTCCATCTGCCATCTTTCAGCCCACTTTTCCAAATGGCCCAAATCTCTCTGTAGACTTTGAAAATCTACTTCATTATCCACAACACCACATATCTTAGTATCATCTGCATACTTACTTATCCAATTTTCCACCCCATCATCCAGATCATTGATGTACATGACAAACAACAGTGGACCCAACACAGATCCCTGAGGCACCCCACTGGTCACCGGCTTCCAACCTGACAAACAGCCATCCACCATTACTCTCTGACATCTCCCATTCAGCCACTGTTGAATCCATCTTGCTACTCCGCCATTAACATCCAAAGATTGAACCTTCTTAACCAACCTTCCATGGGGAACCTTGTCAAAGGCCTTACTGAAATCCATATAGACAACATCCACTGCTTTACCCTCATCAATTTCCCTAGTTACCGCTTCAAAAAAGCCCTTAACAATCTTATATGTTTCAATGAGATCCCCTGTCATCCTTCTAAACTCCAGAGTGTATAAGCCCAGCCGCTCCATTCTCTCAGCATATGACAGTCCCGCCATCCCGGGAATTAACATTGTAAACCTACGCTGCACTCCCTCAATAGCAAGAATGTCCTTCCTCAAATTAAGGGACCAAAACTGCACACAATACTCCAGGTGTGGTCTCACTAGGGCTCTGTATAACTGCAGAAGGACCTCTTTGCTCCAATATTCGATTTCTCTTGTTATAAAGGCCAACATGCCATTCGCTTTCTTCACTGCCTGCTGTACCTGCATGCTTACTTTTATAGACTGATGTACAAGGACCCCCAGATCGCGTTGTACTACCCCTTTTCCCAACTTGACACCATCTAGATAGTAATCTGCCTTCCTGTTTTGCTACCAAAGTGGATAACCTCACATTTATCCACATTAAATTTCATCTGCCATGCATCTGCCCGCTCCCCCAACCTGTCCAAGTCACCCTGCATTCTCATAGCATCCTCCTCACAGTTCACACTGCCACCCAGCTTTGAGTCATCTGCAAATTTGCTAATGTTACTTCGAATCCCTTCATCCAAATCATTGATGTATATTGTAAATAGCTGCGGTCCCAGCACCAAGCCTTACGGTACCCCACTAGTCACTGCCTGCCATTTTGAAAGGGACCCGTTAAATTCCAGAAGATTGGTCAAGCATGATTTCCCCTTCGTATATCCATGCTGACTCAGACCGATCGTGTTACTGCTATCCAAATGTGCGGCTATCTCATCTTTTATAATTGACTCCAGCATCTTCCCCACAACCAATGTCAGGCTAACTGGTCTATAATTCCCCGTTTTCTCTCTCCCGCCTTTCTAAAAAAAAGTGGGATGACATTAGCTACCCTCCAATCCACAGGAACTGATCCTGAGTCTATAGAACATTGGAAAATTATCACCAATGCATCCACGATTTCTCGAGCCACTTCCTAAGTACCCTGGGATGCAGACCATCAGGCCCTGGGGATTTATCAGCCTTGAGTCCCATTAGTCTATCCAACACCATATCCTGCCTAATGTGGATTTCATTCAGTTCCTCTGTCCTCCTTAGTGAAGACAGATTCAAAGTACCTGTTCAACTCATCTGCCATTTCCATGTTCAACATAATAAATTCACCTTTTTCAGTCTTCAAAGGTCCAACTTTGGTCTTAACTTATTTTTTCCTCTTCACATACCTAAAGAAGCTTTTACTATCCTGCTTTATATTCTTGGCTAGCTTACTTTCGTACCTCATTTTTTCCCCCCCTATTGTCTTTTTGGTTATCTTCTGTTGTTCTTTAAACATTACCCAATCCTCTTGCTTCCCGCTTATCTTTGCTACGTTGTACTTCTTCGCTTTAATTTTTATACTGTCCCTGGCATCCCTTGTCAGCCATGGTCGTCCCTTTCTCCCCTTTCTTCCTCCTAGGAATGAACTGATCCTGCATGTATTATTCCTAGAAACACCTGCCATTTTTGTTCCACTGTCATCCCTGCTAGTGTATCTTTCCAGTCAACTTTGGCCAGCTCCTCCCTCATGGCCCCATAGTCCCCTTTATTCAACAGCAACTCTGACACCTCCGATCTACTCTTCTCCCTCTCCAATTGTATTTTAAACCTGACCATGTCATGGTCACTGCCTCCTAATGGCTCATTTAACTCGAGGTCCTTTATCAAATCCGGTTCATTACATAACACTAAATCCAGAATTGCCTTCTCCCTGGTAGGTTCCAATACAAGCTGTTCAGAGAATCCATCACGGAGGCGCTCTACAATGTCCCTTTCTTGGGGCCCAGGGCCAACCTGATTTTCCCAGTCTACCTGCATGTTGAAATCTCCCATGACAACCACAGCATTACTTTTGCTACATGCCAATTTTAACTCCTGATTCAACTTGCGCCCTATGACTGTTGTCTGAAGAAGTGTCTCGACCTGAAACATCACCTATTCCATCGCTCCATAGATGCTGCCTCACCCGCTGAGTTTCTCCAGCATTTTTGTCTGCCTTTGATTTTTCCAGCATCTGCAGTATTTTCTTAAACAGTGTGATGGGACATGATGGTCAGCGTGGGCAAGTTGGGCCAAAGGGCCTGTTTCTATGCTGTATAACTCTATAACTATGCTGGAGTAACTCAGCGGGTCAGGCAGCATCTGTGGGGAACATGGATAGGTGACGTTTCACAGAGTGCTGGAGTAACTCAGCGGGTCAGGCAGCATCTGTGGAGAACATGGTCGGAATCTTCTTCTGACTGATTGTAGTTGGGCGGGGTGGGGGAAGAAAACAGGAAGAGAGGAGGTGCAGGATAAAGCCTGGTTGGTAATAGGTGGATAGAAGTCTAAAGAATGGTCTTGACCTGAAAATTCACCCGTCCTTCTACACCAGAGATCTGAGTTACTCCAGCAATTTGTATAGTTTTTAGATTTAGTTTAGAGATACAGCGCGGAAACAGGCCCTTCTGCCCATGGGACCCTGCCGACCAGCGATCCCCGCACACTGACACATTGGAGTGTGGGCGGAAACTGGAGCACCCGGAGAAAACCCACGAGGGTCACAGGAGAACGTGCAAACTCCGTACAGACAGCACCCGTAGTCAGGATGTGAACCCGGTCTCTGGCGCTGTGAGGCAGCAGCTCTACTGCTGGTGATGGCGTAGCGGTGGAGTTGCTGCCCCTCACAGCGCCCAGAGACCCATTTGTTGCTTAATTGGATCTTGGCGTAAATGTAAATGTTCGCTTGTCTGTGTGCAGGGATAGTGCTAATGTATGGGGTGATCACTGGTCGGTGCCGACTCGGTGGGCCGAAGGGCCTGTTTCCTCACTGTATCTCCAAACCAAACTAAAGTTTAGACTTCAGAGACACACAGCGTTAAAAAAACAGGCCCTTCAGCCCACCGAATCCCTGCCAACCTGTGATCACCCCGTACACTAGCACTATGCTACACACTAGGGACAATTTAGAATTTTACTAAAGCCAAATTAATCTACAAACCTGAATGTTCTTCAGAGTGTGGGAGGAACCTGAGCACCCTGAGTAAACCCACGCTGTCCCAGGGAGAAGTACAAACTCCGTACATTGGCCATTGAACTAATGACCATTGACCTTTGAACTATTGACTATTCGCCATTGACACTTGACTATTGAACCTCTATTGTCTATTGAAGAAGGGATGCAGGAAAATGCTGGAACTATTGGCCTTAACAGGTGTAGTTGGAAAGTTACCAGAGAGTATTCTGAGGGATGGGTTATATATAAAGCATTTAGACGGACAGGGCTAATTAGGGATAGATAGTCAGCATGGTTTTTTGTCCCGTGGTAGGTCGTGTCCTCACAAATCCGATTGAATTTTTTGAAAACGTGACCAAAAAGGTCGATGAGGGCAGAGCTGTAGATGTTGTGTATATGGACTTCAACAAAGCATTCGACAAGGTTCCGCATGGTCGGCTGCTCTGGAAGGTTAGATCACATGGGATCCAAGGAGAGATAGCTGAAATGGATAGCAAATTGGCTCCATGGAAGGAAGCAGAGGGTGATGATGGAAGGTTGTTTCTCGGACTGGAGGCCTGTGATTAGTGGTGTGCCTCAGGGTTCTGTGCTGGGCCCGTTACTGTTTGTCATTTACATCAATGATTTGGATGAGAACATACAGGGCAAGATTAGCAAGTTTGCTAATGATGCAGAAGAGGATGGTTTTGCAGATAGTGAAGATGGTTGTGAACAATTGCAGCAGGATCTGGATCGAATGGCCAGGTGGGCGGGGGAATGGTTGATGGAATTTAATGCAGAGAAGTGTGAGGTGTTACATCGACCCATCGACCCATCAACCATTGAACCGGACACCCACCACAAATACGATTATAATAAACTTTATTCATCCTCGGAGGGAAATTGTTTTGCCGACAGTCACAACTCACAAGTTACACAAGAACTTCCGGTGGCGCCATGGAATACAAGGGCGCAGCATCGAGCTCTGCTCCCGCAAAATCTTGAATAAAGCCTGTTTGGAAGACGGGACCGATTTTAAAATACTCACCGGAGCTGTTTGACGTCGCGTAAGTGACATCATTAGAAATCGCCATGAAAAGATTAACGGCAGTTTTAAATGAAAGAAGGGAAACCTCACCAGAAGCCTGCAAAATCTGCTGCAAGATCTGCTACAAGACTTTACCTGAAAAAACTTGGTAGAAACATAGAAACATTGAAATAGGTGCAGGAGTAGGCCATTCGGCCCTTCGAGCCTGCACCGCCATTCAATATGATCGTGGCTAATCATTCAACTCAGTATCCTGTACCTGCCTGCTCTGCATAGCCCCTGATCCCTTTAGCCACAAGGGCCACATCTAACTCCCTCTTAAATATGGCAAAATAGGAGGTAAGACTCCTCAAACCCCTCAAAAGTCAGCTGAAAGCTCGGAAGAAGAAGCTGACTCTCGAAGTCCTCCTACAGAAATGACTTCAAAGGATGAACAGATGGAACGACTGGAAAAGTCAGTAACAGCTTCAGTTACCCAAAACATTTCTAAAGTGATACAAGAGGGGAACGCCACGCTGGACAAAAGTATCTCTGAAAAAATTAAACATGGTAATGAGAAGTTGATGGTGAAAATTGATAACTTAAATAAACGTGTTGAAGAGATTGAGGAGGATTTAAACAAAAAAATTAAGCGGGTTGAAATAGACTGTAATAAGAAGTTGGATACTATTCTCAAGAATACTGATTCGGCTATGGAAGAGATGGATAATACGATGACCGTCTAAGGAGATAAAGAGACTAAGCAAGGAACAAGAAAGTACTGGGGGGCAACTTGCTAAAATGAAGGATAAATGTCTGGACTTGGAAGCGAGATCGAGGAGGCAGCATTTAAGAATAGTTGGAGTAAAAGAGGGAAGGGCGAGTGGACAAAACCCTCAGGAGTTTGCTGCCAACTTACTTAAACAAGTACTCAAGCTGCCTGAAACCCCGAGAATAGACGTGGCTCACCGGGTTCAACGTAAGGCTCAAGCAAGCTTAGCTTCTCCCCCAAGACAGATAATTGTGAAATTTTATGACATCTCTACCCTGGAAGAAATTATGAAACGGATTCCATATGGATTGAATTTGATGTTTTGGAGAGGATAATCTAAGATTCTTTCGTGACTATCCAGCTGAAATTGTAAAAAAGAGGGACATGTTCACAAAGACACGAATGATATTGAAAGAAAGTTCTGGAGTAAGATATGGAATATGCAATAGACAGGGGTGTGCATTATCGCCTCTGCTATTTGCACTAGTGATAGAGCCTTTAGCAGAAAGTATAAGAAGTTATCTCAATATTCATGGATATAATACCAAACACTCAAATAATAAAATATCATTATATGCAGCCTTTTGTGTACCCTGTATGTATTAGGTACTTAGGTACCACATATTATTATATATTACAAATTTGCAAATCAGCATACCAAATATACTAAATTTAATAGAGGAATTTGGTTCGTTTTCAAGATATAGAATAAACTGGAACAAAAGCGAAATTATGACGATAATACCTCAAGAGCCGACACATCTGTTGAAATTCCCTTTTAGAATTGCAACAGAAAAATTCAAGTATTTGGGTATCCAAATTACTAAGAAATATAAATCATCTCAACGCAAACCATATGCCTTTATTAACTAAATTAAATGGGTTGATTAGATTCTGGAAAACACTGCCGATGTCCTTAATAGCAGAATAAAATGCTATAAAAATGATCTTTTTTACCACAAATACTGTACCTATTTCAATTAAAATACCAATATATTTTTTTACCAAAAAAAAAAATCTTTAAAAAACTAGACTCTGATATTATAAATTCATATGGACTATAAATCAATCGATGCTCTCCTTAGGCATCTATTATCATCGATGCTCTCCTTAGGCATCTAAGGAATGTCACCTTCTGATGCTGCTGCAGCCGCTGAGTTTCTCTCCAGCCTTTTGTGTACCCTGTTGTATTAGGTACTTAGGTACCACACTACTGTACCTACTTCTAAACAAAAAAAAAAAAAACTTTTTTAAAGAACTTGAAATTATAAGTGAAAACAAAAAAAAAGACAAGAGGTTGTTGTCTGACTGCCGTGTGCACAGCGGCTTCACCGGAACAAATGAACAAACTAACAAACAAACACAGACTACAAACTAGAGTGCCCCCCCCCCCGCACCGCCCCCCACGTCCGGGTCCTAATTGTTCTTCACGGAGGTCCTCACATGCTGGGCTCCATTGCCTTCCCCTCTTTTCTAAAGGTACGTCCTTTTATTCTGAGGCTGTGTCCTCTGGTCCGAGACTCTCTCACTAGTGAATGTCTAGTGATGGGGGCCACTGGGTGATCAGTTTGGTTAAGACGGACTCAGCGGAGGTGTTCAGCGAAACAATCGCCGAGCCTGCGCTTGGTCTCGCAAAGCAGAGAAGTTGACACCTGGAACAGCAGATACAGTAGATGATCTCCACCTCCCCGTTGGCCCAGCACTTCAACTCCCCTTCCCATTCCCAATCCGACTTCTGTCCTGGGCCTCCTCCATTGTCAGAGTGAGGCCCAGCACAAATTGGAGGAACAGCACCTCATATTTCGCTTGGGCAGCTTACACCCCAGCGGTATGAACATTGACTTCTCTAACTTCAGATAGCCCTTGCCCTCTCTCTCCATCCCCTCCCCCTTCCCAGTTCTCCCACCAGTCCCACAGTCTCCGCCTACTTTATTTCTTTGTCTTACTGAAGGGGTTAATACATTTTATTTAAAAAAATATTAAGAAATTAATCCTTTAGTCGTTTTCTAACAGGAATTTGAAGTATAAAAATGTTGTAAGTAGTCTCTAGTTCTCTACTAACAACAATCTATGTTTCTTTAATGAAAAAGCATTGTTTAAATGAAAGTTTAAGAAAGAATTGCAGATGCTGGAAAAATCAAAGATAGACGAAAATGGGGCGAAGGAATAGGTGACGTTTCGAGTCTGATTCAGTCTGAAGAACGGTCTCAAGCTGAAACGTAGCCTATTCCTTCTCTCCACAGATGCTGCCTGACCCGCTGGGTTCCTCCAGCATTTTGTATCTACCTTCCAGTTTACCAGCATCTACCAGTTCTTTCTTAAACCCTTAATAATCTTATATGTTCCAATAAGATCACCTCTAAGCCAGAATAAATTAATTCCTTCTGCCCTCACGTGATCTACATCCCTCCATGCAATGAATATCCGTTTGTCTGTAAAAATCTCCTCAATGCCGCTGTGTACCTGCCTCCACCACCCCCCTGCCAGCGAGTTCCAGGCACCCACACCCTCTTGTAAACAAAACCCCGCACTCTCCTTTAAACGTTACTTCTGCCACCTTATTGCAGTGCCCTCCATCTTTGATAATGGAGAGACGAGACCACTGCATCAACTCTGCCTCTTGTAACTTCTGACTGTGGTTCAGGTTTATTATTGCCACGTGTAATGAGGTACAGTGAACAGCTTTGTTCTGCAGCTATCAGAACGCACCAGATAATACTGGACATAAATACAATCAAGCCAAACTCTAGTCCAATAGGTAGAGCAAAGGGGAAGATACAGAGTGCAGAATATAGTTCTCAGCATTGTAGCGCATCAGTTCCAGAGACAAAGTCCAATGTCCGCAGTGGGATAGAGGTGAATCGGACAGTAAACTAGCTTATGGAAGGACCGTTCAGAAGCCTGATAACAGAGGGGAAGAAGCTGTTCCTGAGTCTGGTGGTGCGCGCTTTCAAGCTTCTGCACCTTCTGCCGGACGGGAGCGGGGAGAAGAAAGAATGACCGGGATGGGACAGGACAGGTCTATGATTATGTTGGCTGCTTTCCCGAGGCAGCGTGAAACATAGAAAGATAGAGACATAGAAAATAGGTGCAGGAGGAGGCCATTCAGCCCTTCGAGCCAGCACCGCCATTCATTGTGATCATGACTGATGTTCCCAATCAATAACCCGTGCCTGCCTTCTCCCCAGATCCCTTCATTCCACTAGCCCCAAGAGGTCTATCTAACTCTTTCTTAAATCCATCCAGTGATTTGGCCACTGCCCTCTGAATTCCACAAATTCACAACTCTCTGGGTGAAAACGTGTTTTCTCACCTCAGTCTTAAATGGCCTCCCCTTTATTCTAAGACTGTGGCCCCTGGCTCTGGACTCGCCTAACATTGGGAACATTTTTCCTGCATCTAGCTTGTCCAGTCCTTTTAGAATTTTATATGTGTCTATAAGATCCCCCCTCATCCTTCTAAACTCCAGTGAATACAAGGAACTGCAGATGCGGGAAAATCGAGGGTACACAAAATGCTGGTGAAACTCAGTGGGTGCAGCAGCATCTATAGAACGAAGGAGATAGGTTCTCCTCCTCCCTCCGGAGATGTTGCCTATCTCCCGCTGAGTTTCTCCAGCATTTTATTTTGTTATGAAGGCAACATTCCATTAGCTTTCTTCACTGCCTGCTGTACCTGCATGCCAACTTTCAGTGACCGGTGTACAAGGACACCCAGGTCTCGCTGTACCTCCACCTTACCTAACCTAACCCCCATTGTGATAATAATCTGCCCCTTGTTTTTGTACCAAAGTGGATAACCTCACTTTTATCTATATTATACTGCATTATGCCACGCATCTGCCACTCACTCAACCTGTCCAGGTCCCCCTGCAAACTCCTAACATCCTCTTTACAGTTCACACTGCCACCCAGCTTTGTGTCATCCACAAACTTGCTGGTGTTGTTCCTAATTCCTATTCAAAGTCATTAATATATATGGTAAACAGTTGCAGCCACAACATTGAGCCTTGTGGCACTCCACTCGCCACTGCCTGCCATTCTGAAAAGGACCCGCTCATTCCTAGAAGTGTTGAGTCAACGTCTCTTTAGGTTTAGGGTTGTAATGAGTCCAGTGTCTGCAATGGGGTGGAGGTGAATCGGACCGTACCTTCATAGTGGACGTTGGGCTTTGTCTTTGTCTATGGTTGGACACCATGTGTGTCTTCATCATCTCCAGCGCTCGATTGATCCAGTGGTTCTTGGACAGCGCACACCTTGATGTTATTGATCTACATTCCCAATGTTGATATTGGTAGCAGTGTGATGATCATTCTGGCCGCCGACCGGCTTCAACTTGCTATCGTCCATGTGTCGCTTATTGGTCAAGAGTTTGACCAGATTCCTCCTGTACTTCACCCCGTTTAATGCATAGAGGATTGGGTTGATGCAGCTGTGAAGAAAGGCCAAGCACTGGGTGGCCAGCACGGCCCTGCCCAAGTGGTCACGCTTGATGCAAGATTCCTCTGACTGGTCACAAATGTCGGGACTTTTCTCCAGAGTTGTTGCCTATCCCAACTGAATTACTCCAGCTTTTTGTGTCTACTAGCTGCGATGCATCCCGACGTGAGAAAGTTTAACATAAACGCGAGTGAATAAAATAATTTACCTGCCAGTTGAAAGGACGCGATCGTCTCTACAAGACACCAAGCCTCAGGAAGACAAAACCGACAGCACTCAACGAGAACAATTCATTGGGATTTGGAGTGAGGGGAGAGGTGGAGGGTGAGTCTTCAACTGAGAGAAAGCAGAAGTGGTTCAGCAAATCATGCTGCCTTGATCAAGATAAACATGACTCATGTTTGCATCATAATTCCTGTTGAGGTTTCGGCGCAGTGACAAGTGAAGGGAGATACATACAAGGGGAGATGTCAGAGGGAGATAGGGCCTGTTTCCAAGTTGTGTCGCTCTTAGTGCCACATTCAGATTGGACAATTCTTGAGTAGGAAGGAACTGCAGATATTAATGGGTGTTTTTAAGGATGGATGGTCAGATTCTCGATTAGTACGGGTGTCAGGGGTTATGGGGAGAAGGCAGGAGAATGGGGTTAGGAGGGAGAGATAGATCAGCCATGACTGAATGGCGGAGTAGACTCGATGGGCTGAATGGTCTAATTTTTGCTTAGTTGCTCCGCAATTTGTAATCATTTGTTGGGAAGGATGGGGTGTGGTAGTGGGGAGTAGGGTGGGGAATGAGTTGGGGGGGGGGGGGGGGGGGTTGAGTGGGGGGTGGTGTGGTGGGTGGGGGTGGGGGTTGGGGGTGGTGTGAGCTGTCTAAATGGTGGTAGATGTCTGCCCAGAGACTGAGGATGAGCGGGATTTCTTGAATTGGGTTTCTTCCCTTCTCTTTATGAGGCCTTTATGAGCCAGGAGTTTTACCAGGTTTCTCCTGAACTTCACCCGATGAAGGCGTAGAGGATTGGGTTGATGCAGCTGTGAAGAAAGGCCAAGCCACTGGGTGGCCCAGCCGGCCCTGTCCAAGTGGTCACGCTCGATGCAGGAGGACTTTGATGTGTTCAACTCTCACCAGCATGTTTTTTTTTTCCACAACCATGGTTAGATGGTAGCGGGCATCCAGCACGCCAGGAAGGCAGCACCACAGCGATGATGACCTTCCATGGCTTTCTGCTTCTGGAAGCCCTGGGTCTGGCACAGTTTCCACACGGTGACGGTGTAGCACAAGACACATGTCGGCCACGCATGAGGGAAGCCGATGACCAGGCGACTAACTTTGATGCCAGTTTCCACGATTTGAAAATCACCATCGTGTTCCTCGTTACAGACGGACCGATCAAATTCAAGGCAGTCGTAGAGCACTTCATCGTAGAGGACGGGCAAGGACAGGAGCAGGGCCACGAGCCAGACGGCAGCACACACCAGTTTGAACCTGCCACGGCCTCTTGTGGCCGTGCGACTGGGCAGAGCGCACAATGGCCAGTAGCGGTCCACACTGATGCAGGCCAGCAGCAGGATGCCACTGTAAAAGTTCACCTCCTGCAACATACTGATCACCTTACACATGGCGTCACCAAACACCCAGCCAGACACGGCGTCCACTGCCCAGAAGGGCAGGGTGAGGGCAAAGAGCAGGTCGGCCGTGGCCAGATGGAGCTGGTAGACGCCGTGGACGAGATGGAGCGACAGTTTTGAAGGATGACCACGATCACAACAGGTTCCCCGTCACGGCCAAGAGACACACCAGGCCACACACCACCGCCGTGATGGTCTTCATGGTCACAAACTCTCTTCTGTCACATGGAGATGTGGCCAGATCGACAGTGAAGGGGAAGCCTTCAGTTACATTTGTGGACCACGGGAAAGGCATTTTTCTGGAACAAAAACATAGATTTGCAAATGAGATATTTAAGAAAGTTTAACAAAGTTCAACAAACCCACTGACTCTCATGGCTATCTGGACCACACTTCTTCCCACCCTGCTTGTTTTAAGGACTCTATCCCCATCTCCCAATTCCTCTGTCTGTGCCGCATCTGCACCAAGGATGAGGTGTTCCACACCAGGGCATAAACCATTATTTCATTTTAAAGATACAGCACGGAAACAGGCCGTTTAGCCCGTCCCGACTGGCGATCACCCCATAAACTAGCAATATTCTACACACTAGGGACAATTTTACAACTGACCAGAGCCATGATCAGTCTGAAGAAGGGTCACGCCCCGAAACGTCACCTATTCCTTCACTCCATAGATGCTGCCTCACCTCCATCATTTTTGTCTACCTTCAATTTTTCCAACATTTGCAGTTCTTTCTTAAACCATTAATTTCATGTTCTAGGAGCAGAATGAACCATTCGGCCCATCAACTCTACTCTGCCATTCAATCACGGCTGATCTATCTCTCCCTCCAAACCCCATTCTCCTGCCTTCTCCCATAACCCCTGACACCCGTACTAATCAACAATCTATCAAACTCCAACCTGGCCTCCACAGCAGTCTGTGGGAATGAATTCCACAGATTCGCCACCCTCTGTATGAAATCATGAGAGGAATAGATCGGGTGATGCACAGAGTCTGTTGCCCAGAGTAGGTGTATCTAGGACCAAAGGACATAGGTTGAAGTTGATGTGGGGATATGGACCAAACGCAGGCGGGTGGGACTAGTGTAGCTGGGACATGTTGGCCGGTGTGGGCAAGTTGGGCCGAAGGGCCTGTTTCCATGATGTATCACTCTATGACTCTATGACCCTGACTAAAGAAGTTCCTCCTCATCTCCTTTTTGCTACGCAATTGGTTCCAGTCTTCCCCACTGGTGGAACCTGTTGCTAACACTTATAACCCCTGACACCCGTACTAATCAAAAATCTTTCAGACTCCAACTTGACCCGCTGAATTACTCCAGAACCTAGTGTCTACTTTATTACAAGCACCTTAATTCCTTGTATCAACATCTGTGGTTGGAATTTGACAGGCGACGTTTCGGGTCAGGACCCTTCTTCAGATGTTAGTTAATTAGTTTAGTTTATTGTAACATGTACTGAGTTACTGTGAAAAACGTTTTTGTTGCGTGCTATCCAGTCAGTGGAAAGACTGCACATGATTACAATTAAGAGACTAATGTTTTGTCCAGTAAAGTCCAATTAAAGATAGTCTGAGGGTCTCCAATGAGGTAGATGGAAGGCCAGGACCGCTCTCTAGTTGGTGAGAGGACGGTTAAGTTGCCTGATAACAGCCGGGATGAAACTTTCCCTGAATCTGGAGGTGTGCGTTTTCACACATCTGTACCCCTTACCAGATGGGCGAGGGGAGAAGTGGGAGTGACCGGGTGAGACTGGTCATTAATAATGCTGCTGGCCTTGCCGAGGCAGCGTGAGGTGTAGATGGAGGCAATGGAAGGGAGGTTGGTTTGTGTGACGGTCTGGGCTGTGTCCACAATTCTCTACAATTTCTCACTGTCTTGGATGGAGCTGTTCCCAAACCGTGCTGCGATGCATCCCGACGTGAGAGAGGTTAACGTAAACACGAGTGAATAAAAGACTTTACCTGCCAGTTGAAAGGATGCGATCGTCTCTACAAGACGCCAAGCCTCGGGAAGACAAACCAACAGCGCTCAACAAGAACAATTCATTGCGTTTTGGAGAGAGGGGAGAGGTGGAGGGTGTGTCTTCAAGTGAGAGAAAGCAGAAGTGGTTCAGCAAATCCTGCTGCCATTGTCAATTGTGTAATGAGGAAGGATTAGTTAGCGATCTTGTTGTGCAGAGCCCCTTGGGCAACAGTGACCATAATATGGTGGAACTGCATTAGGATGGAGAGTGACATGGTTAATTCAGAGTTCTGAACTAACCAACTAACTAGGGTCCTGAACTTAAAGAAAGGAGACTTTGAAGGCATGAGATGGGAATTGGCTTGGACAGATGGGCAAATTACACTCAAAAGGGGTTGACGGTGGAGATGCAATGGCAAAGATTTAACGACCGCATGCAAGAACTCCAGTAATTGTTCATCCCTGTCTTGCGAAAAAATAAAACGGGGATGTCGGCTCAACCGTGGCTGATGAGGGAAGTCAAGGATAGTGTTAAATCCAAGGAAGAGGCATATAAATTGGTCAGAGGAAGCAGCAAACCAGAGGACTGGGAGAAATTTAGAACTCAACAGAGGAGGACAAAGGGGTTAATCAAGAGGGGGAAAAGAGCATGAAAGGGAAGCATGTGGGGAATATAAAAACTGAAAAAGCTTCTTTAGATATGTAAAAAGGAAAAGATTAGTGGACAAATGTAGGTCCCTTACAATCAGAGACAGGTGAATTTATAATGGGAAACAAGGAAATGGCAGAACAGTTAAACGAGTACTTTTGTTTAGTCTTCACTAAGACACAAACAATCTCCCAGAAATACTAGGGGACCGAAGATCTAGTGGGAGGGAGGAACTGAAGGGAATCCACATTGGTCAGAAAATGGTGTTAGGTAAACGGTTGGGTCTGAAGGCAGATAAATGACCAGGGCCTGATGGTGGGGGGGGGGGGGGGGGGGCTTTCTGGAGCGCTGTGTGGGTGTTGTGGGCTGAAGTACAGGTATCCAGAGGGCTAATATGTACATTGTGGGCTAAATGGATTCTTGATCTGGTGGCTCAGTCACTCAAGCCGGTTGTTCTGGCAGCTCACTCACTCACGGCTGGTGGGCTGGTGGGCTGGCAGTTGACTCACAGCTATTCCTTGAAATTCCATTCTGGCGGTCTCTGGCAGCAAGCCACCATTCCAGATGCTTCAAGACACTGAAGAGTGTTCTCCCGACACCGAAGCCCCTTCATCCGGCGAGAGGGCCTGAACATCGGGGCGCAATTGTGGCAACTGCGGAGGCCCCAATAGGCCCGACTATGGGTGAACAAATGGAAGAGGACTGGACTTTGTGCCTTCCCTCACAGATGGAACCATTGTGGGGGATGTTTTTATGTTTTATGTTCAATTCTTTTTTAATGTGGTGTCTTACTTTTATTGGTGTGCTGCAAAAAAATTCTGAATTTCCCTGAGGGGATTAATAAAGTGTTTGCCTGTCTGTCTGTCTGTCTGTCTGTCGATCTATCAAATCTATCAAATTCAAGTGCAGTTTCCTGCCACTTCAAGCAGGGTGCAGGGCCACGAAATTCAAGTGCAGTTTCCTGCCACTTCAAGCAAGGTGCAGGGCCACCAAATTCAAGTGCAGTGTCCTACCACTTCAAGCAGGGCGCAATGGCACCAAACTCAAGTGTAGTTTCCTATCACTTCAAGCAGGGTGCAAGGCCACCAAAGGCAGAGAGTTGTGACCTCTCCCTCCCCCATCTTGCAGAGACTGAGCCACACCCACACTTCCGAGTTTTATCGTCCCTCCCCCTCCCACCAGAAGGGGCGTGGCCTTCATGGCGTGATTGACAGGAGAGAGAATCTGAACAATATTTTAAACACTAATAATTCTTTTATTTTTCATCGATGGGAAAAATCCTCGGCACCTCATGAGCAGAGGGGGACTGAGTAAGATGGCCAAAAATCACAGCCGTATGTGGTAGAGTTTTCTAAAATCAATATACAGCACAAACAGCAAGTGGTCAAGTAAGTAAGTAAGTAAGTAAGTTTATTGGCCAAGTATTCACGTAAAAGGAATTTGCCTTGGTGCTCTGCCCACAAGTAACAACATTAATAATAATAAAACACTAATGATAAAACACCATTGATCAAGCATGTGAACCAACAAAATACCAGATCAAAGGGAGGCTACAGATTTTTGGCTGTTGAGTAGAGCAACTACTCGTGGTAAAAACTGTTTTTATGTCTGGCTATGGCAGCATTGACAGTCCGGAGTCGCCTTCCAGAAGGAAGTGATTCCAAGAGTTTGTGGCCAGGGTGAGAGGGGTCATAGAGTATCTTGCCCGCTCGCTTCCGGGCCCTTGCAATGTACAGTTCATCAATGGAGGGGAGGTTGCAGCCAATAACCTTCTCTGCTGATCGGACGATTCACTGCAGCCTCCAGGTGTCGTGCTTGGTGGCTGAGCCAAACCAGACCATGAGAAGGTGAGAACAGACTCTACTATGGCCGTGTAGAATTGGACCATCATTGCTTGTGGCAGATTGTACGTCCTCAGCTGTCGTAGGAAGTACATCCTCTGTTGTGCCTTTTTGACTGTGGAGTCGATGATAGCCCCCCACTTAAGGTCCTTGGAGATGATGGTTCCCAGGAACTTAAAAGAATCCACAGATGTGACTGTGGTGTTCTTGATGGTGAGTGGGGTGAGGGGAGGGGGAGCTCTCCTAAAGTCTACAATCAATTCCACTGTCTTAAGAGCATTGAGCTCTAGGTTGTTACGATAGCACCAGGATGCCAGCTGCGACTCTTTCTGTCTGTAGGCAGATTCCTCCCCATCCTGGATCAGTCCAATCAGGGTTGTATCATCCACAAACTTGAGAAGCTTGACCGAGGAGATATGTGGAGGTGCAGTCGTTGGTGTAGAGAGAGTTGAGGAGAGGAGAGTGTACGCAGACTTGCAGTGCTCCGATGCTGAGTGTTTGCGGGTCCAAGATGTGCTTTCCCAGCCTCACATGCTGCTTCCTGTCTGTCAGGAAGCTGGTAATCCACCAACAGAAGGGTTCAGGCACAGCCAACTCGGAAAGTTTGTAGTGTAGTAGCTCTGGCATAATGGTGTTGAATGCAGAGCTAAAATCACCAAACAGGATCCTCGCATAGGTCCCCGGCCTTCTAGGTGCTGTAGGATGAAGTGCAGGCCCAGGTTGACTGCATCATCCACAGATCCATTGGCCCGATATGCAAACTGCATAGGATCCAGCAGGCGATCATGATATTTTTAACTTGGCTGAGGTCAGGCTGTGAGTGGGTGTGAAGTGTTGGTTGGGGTGGGAAATGGTCCAGTCTTTTCGTACTGGAGTCTTGCTATAAGTAGGTGTGAAGTGGTGAATGGGAAGGAGAGGGTGCAGGGTCCTTTCTTTGTAGACTGGGGTCTGGCTGTGTTGGTTGGGGAGTGGGGGGGGGGGGTAACCAGGGTTACATTTCTGATTTTCAACCTGCAGTAAAACTTAAGATTAACCAAGATTAGACATTTAAAAAGTCAAGATTATACTTTAAATTATATAGAAGGCAATACCACTTTTCAAACAAACCAAAGGCAACTTTAGCAATTCCAAACAAACCAAAGGTAACTTTAGTATTTTCAAACAAACCAAAGGTAACTTTAGCATTTTCGAACAAACCAAAGGCAACTAGCATTTTCGAACCAACCAAAGGCAACTTTAGCATTTTCAAACCAACCAAAGGCAACTAGAATCTTCGAACCAAAACACACTTTTGCATTTTCAAACCACATTAAGGGCCCTCACAGATCAGTAAAACCACTCAGTTTAGTAGACATGTATTCAGTGTTATTCAAAGCTCAGACTGAGAGACGTGACCTCTCGCTCCCCCATCTTGCAGAGAACTGAGGCACCCCAACACTTCCGGGATTTATAGTCCCTCCGGAAGGGGCGTGACCTTCATGGCGTGATTGACAGGGGAGAGAATCTCAATATTTTTTAAACATTAATGTCTTTTCTTTTTCATCGATGGGAAAAATCCTCTTGTCCTGACCAACGGTGGGGGAAGTGGCAGCGGTTTTTCAAAAATCAATATGCAGTGCAACACAAAGTGGTCAAGATGAGACTTTTATTAATAGAGTAACGATTTCGATGAGGGAAATAAATGTGACATCTCCAAGTTTGCGGATGACACAAAGCTGGGTGGCAGTGTGAGCTGCGTGGAGGATGCTATGAGGCTGCAGGGAGACTTCGATAGGTTGAGTGAGTGGGCAGATGCATGGCAGATGCATGACAGATGCAATATAGTGTGGATAAATGTGAGGTTATCCACTTTGGTGGCAAGAACAAGAAGGCAGATTATTATCTGAATGGTGTCAGATTAGGAGAAGGGGAAGTGCAACGAGACCTGGGTGTGCCTATACATCAGTCACTGAAAGTAAGCATGAAGGTACTACATGTAGTGAAGAAAGCTAATGGCATGTTGGCCTTCATTGTGAGAGGATTTGAGTTTAGGAGCAAGGAGGTTGTGAGATATGCGATGTGCTCACAATCACTACTCAAAGACTAAATCGTGGAAGCAAGAGATTCTTTATTTTCGAGTCTGCAGAGTCGGGTGCCTCTCCAAGTTGAGACACACCGAAGTCAGAAGGGTAAACCCTTCTACACACAATTCTACATCCAACCTCCCCTCCTTTGACCCACTCAAATCAGGGCCCTGAGGCGCACAATCTGTAGGTACGTCCCCCCAGTACCTCCCACATCATACATCGCATGTCCAGACATGTGCATGGTAATGAGCAGTTTCTTGACCAGGGGTGTGTTGTAATATTCATTTATTTTATTAAGCATGCTCAGTTGCTCATGACCTACCCTAGTTTTACTCACCTCCAAGTGAACTCTCTCAGTCCTCCTATATCAGCACTAAAGCTAAGCTATAGTGACAAGGGACCCATCTATCACTCCATTCTACTGATAGGGATCTATCTACATCACTCCCTTCTACCGCTATACGATGCTATCACTTCTTACTCAAGGATGGGTCTGGTAACTTTTACACACAGCTGTGTCAGAACCCTCTCCCTGGCCCCTATCGGTTTGAATCCACTTTAAAGCCCCTTACAATAGTGGGGTTTAATCACTTTATCCCTCACAATCCTCCCTTTTTCTTTTGCTACGCATCTATTGATTAAACCTCAATTACAAGCTCCTTCAGTTCGAAATGACGTAACATTGTCCTAATCTCCTTTTCCTGTAGATCCTGGACCTTCCCTGGCATTATCATTATTTTCTGTATTACCCCTTTCTCTCCCATAGGCACGACTACAGCCTGCATCTGACTTATACTCCTTGTAATAAGTTCCCTAAAACAAGGGATGCAACAGGGGATAAAGATCAGTCCAGCCTCTGCACATAGAAACACGAGTCCTGCTGTTCTCCACCATGTTCCTCCGAGGATGGAATCCCACCATCAGGTTCCCATAATCGAATTCCCCTTTTGTATTGGAACGTGCTAACTTACGGATTCCTTCTGATATGTCCATCACTGCCTGTCGGTTGTCATCGATGTTTAAACAGCAATTAGAGGGGTTGAATTTCCCGCATACCCCTCCTTCTTCTGCCAGGAGGTAATCTAGGGCCAACCAGTTCTGGTATATTGCTGCTCTCATCTGTATCTGCTTTGCCAGCATCTCCAGTGCCCCCGCAGTTTGGTTGGTAATTACCTCCAGTACTGCCTGAAGTCTTATGATCCGGTTTAACATGTATACCGGGGTTCGGTAGCTCCAGGATCCATCCTGTGCCCAAGTGGCTGGTCCATAGTATGAGATGATTCTTGCGGGTGGCCATTCATCATCTTCCCATTCTCCAATGTCTATTTTCCTCTTCTTCCGATATACAGTGGCTTGCAAAAGTATTCATACCCCTTGAACTTTTCCACATTTTGTCACGTTACAACCACAAACGTAAATGTATTGTATTTGGATTTTATGTGATAGACCAACACAAAGTGGTGCATAATTGTGAAGTGGAAGGAAAATGATACATGGTTTCCAAATTCTATTACAAATTAAAAACTGAAAAGTGTGGCGTGCAAAAGTATTCAGCCCCCCTGAGTCAATACTTTGTAGAACCACCTTTCGCTGCAATTACAGCTGCAAGTCTTTTGGAGTATGTCTCTACCAGCTGTGCACATCTAGAGACTGAAATTTTTGCCCATTCTTCTTTGCAAAATAGCTCAAGCTCAGTCGGATTGGATGGAGAGCGTCTGTGAACAGCAATTTTCAAGTCTTGCCAGAGATTCTCAATTGGATTGAGGTCTGGACTTTGACTGGGCCATTCTAACACATGAATACGCTTTGATCTAAACCATTCCATTGTAGCTCTGGCTGTATGTTTAGGGTTGTTGTCCTGCTGGAGGTGAACCTCCGCCCCAGTCTCAAGCCTTTTGCAAACTCTAACAGGTTTTCTTCCAAGATTGCCCTGTATTTGGTTCCATCCATCTTCCCATCAACTCTGACCAGCTTCCCTGTTCCTGCTGAAGAAAAGCATCCCCACAGCATGATGCTGCCACCACCATGTTTCACAGTGGGGATGGTGTGTTCAGGGTGATGTGCATTGTTAGTTTTCCGCCACACATAGCGTTTTGCATTTATGCCAAAAACTCCAATTTTGATCTCATCAGACCAGTGCACCTTCCTCCACATGTTTGCTGTGTCCCCCACATGGCTTGTGGCAAACTGCAAACGGGACTTCTTATGGCTTCGTTTCAACAATGGCTTTCTTCTTGCCACTCTTCCATTATGACCCGATTTGTGGAGTGCACAACTAACAGTTGTCCTGTGGACAGATTCTCCCACCTGAGCTGTGGATCACTGCAGCTCCTCCAGAGTTACCATGGGCCTCTTGGCTGCTTCTCTGATCAAAGCTCTCCTTGCCCAGCCTGTCAGTTTAGGTGGACGGCCATGCCTTGGTAGGTTTGCAGTTGTGCCATACTCTTTCCATTTTCGGATGATGGATTGAACAGTGCTCCGTGAGATGTTCAGAGCTTGGGATATTTCTTGATAACCTAACCCTGCTTTAAACTTCTTCACAACTTTATCCCTGACCTGTCTGGTGTGTTCCTTGTGCTTCATGATGTTGTTTGTTCACTAATGTTCTCTAACAAACCTCTGAGGCCTACAGCTGTATTTATACTGAGATTAGATTACACACAAGTGGACTCTATTTACTAATTAGTTGACTTCTGAAGGCAATTGGTTGCACTGGATTTTATTTAGGGGTATCGGAGTAAAGGGGGCTGAATACTTTTGCAAGCCACACTTTTCAGTTTTTTATTTGTAACATAATTTGAAAACCATGTAACATTTTCCTTCCACTTCACAATAATGCGCCACTTTGTGTTGGTCTGTCACATAAAATCCTAATAAAATACATTTACGTTTGTGGTTGTAACGTGACAAAACGTGGAAAAGTTCAAGGGGTATGAATACTTTTGCAAGCCACTGTAGGTCGTCAAATACAGGTGTTCCTAGCGACAGCCCTTCTTCGGTGTTTAACAGGAAAAATCCCGGTTGTACCAGTCCAATAAAGCAAGTCCCGCTCCAATTTGTTGGTAACACCGAGAATGCTTTGTGTCCGCAAATCCATAACAGTCCTTCAGGGGCCAGTCCACTAGAGGTAACCTTGTTCCATATGTCTCGCAACACCGGAATTCCTTGATAAGGGTTGTTCCCGGTGCAGTTCCATAGTCCAGTCAATTCTATTCCATCGGTCTTCATCCAGATAGTGCAGTTTCTCCCGTCTTTCTTAGTTGGATACCATTTTGGCTCCTCTGGCCACCGCACTCGGGACTGATTTGGCCACTGGGTGACGATGCGCTGGCAGGGGCTGCTGCCTACTAGGACGGCATCCTTTGCCCAGGGCCTAGCGATACACTCAGTCCCAACCGGGGATCTCGGTCTTGTCCAACTGTCAGGTTCCACTCCATCAGGTCCCATACTTCAACAATGGATCCTCTCCACGGCCAACGTAAGCTCATCAGTGGTCGGCCACGGACCCAATAGTTAGTTACATTCAGGATTCCAGCTATCTGGAGGGCCAAGTCCACAAACAGGTTTTTTCCTCCTTCAGGGATCTCAATCTGCTTCTTTATTTCTTCGTACGGTGTCTGGTGCAATTGAGGCTGAGTAGGTGGGGGAGGGGAAGGCTTGGTGACCACTACTTTCGTTAACCTTGTTATTACTTCCTCCTTCATTTTGTCTAATGTCCATCTTAAGGCATGGAAAGGTAGACCTAACTGCCCTGTCCTAGTCATACAAACCCATCTCTCCCCCTTTGGGCAGGTAACGTACCCAAACCTCCCTACATATCCTCTATTCTCTACCCTATAATACTTCTTTCCCCCGTCCTCACAAATAGTTCTAGTCCTCGGGTTATAGCAAGCATCGTTCACATGGGAATAATAAGTAAATGATCTGGTTGTCCGCCCTCCGTATCTGATAGGATGATAACATTTATCACAGTTATTAATACTTTTTACCATAATTACATGCAGAGCAAACAATACCACAAATGCTCCTTTCATACTGCTAGTTATACATTTAATTTTTTTTTCTAAAAGTTAATGTTAGGGGCTTATTTCCTGGCTTCACCATCCACTGTTCCTCTTTATCAAGAGCGGGTGGATCAAAGAGTCCTTTAACCCGGATTGCCTGAGTCCACCCTTTTTCTTTTGTTCGTACTGCTGTCTCGGTTGTCAGTAATACTAGGTATGGGCCGGTCCACCGGGGCTGGAGTTTCTCCTCTTCCAATTCTTGAACAGTGCCCAGTCGCCGGCCTTTACAGCATGTATTGGAAAGTCGAGTGGTGGGCTTTGAGCCAATAGTCCTTTAGCTTTTAATTCTGTAAAGGGAATGAGATACTGCCAGTAAATAGTTCCTTAAGAATACATCATTGCCCTCTATGTGGGTATTAAAAGTTAATGTTAGGGGGTTAATGTTAGGCCCTCTATGGTGGGTATTAAAAGTTAATGTTAGGGGGTTAATGTTAGGCCCTCTATGGTGGGTATTAAAAGTTAATGTTAGGGGGTTATTTCCTGGCTTCACCATCCACTGTTCCTCTTTATCAGGTGCGAGTGGATCAACGGGTCCTTTAACCCGGATTGCGTGGGTCCACCCTTTTTCTTTTGTTCGTACTGCTGTCTCGGTTGTTAGTAATACTAGGTATGGCCGGTCCACCTGGACTGGAGTTTCTCCTCCTTCCAATTCTTGACCAGTGCCCAGTCGCCGGCCTTTACAGCATGTATTGGAAAGTCGAGTGGTGGGCTTTGAGCCAATAGTCCTTTAGCTTTTAATTCTGTAAAGGGAACGAGATACTGCCAGTAAATAGTTCCTTAAGAATACATCACTGCCCTCTATGGTGGGTATTCCTTCTATCTTTCCCAAATAAGGTAACCCAAACAACATTTCATAGGGGGACACTGCTAACTTTGCATGGGGTCTCCGTTGCTTTTCTCAAAGACTTTCTGTTTCCCTACTGCTCCAAACATGTGCCAGACTCCATGTACATATGCTGCTCTTAAAGCCTTAATTTCTGCCAATTGAGCTAAGCAAGATTGCAGGCAAGCTTCCAATTTGATTACCTTAAAGTCTAATTCATCCTGATGCATCACTTCAAACCCTGCATACTTTCTATTATGATCCCTTTAACAAGAAACAGCCACAAGCAAAACCTTTTTGTCCCCTTCATTCAAAGGCTCTGACTGTAAAACATTTCTCAGACTTGTGTGTCCTTCTTCCTTCATTATTTTTCTTAATGGCATCACAATTTCAACATACTTCCCAATCTAGTCTGAACTATATCCTGCCATTCCCAATATCATCATCATCTGTTCTACTGTCTGAGGTTTGGGAACTTCAATTATCGCTTCAATTTGATCCTGCGCTATAGCTTTTACTTCTTTAGATATTACTCGTCCAAAATATTCTACCTGCTGCTGACAAAACAGTAACTTCTTCCTTGACCTCCTATGCCATCCTTTCCAAGATAATTACAATGTCTCTCACATTGCTTCTCACTTGCGGAACAAACCAACAAATCATCCACATACTATATCAACACTTTCCAAATCTGCCTACAACATCTGATTAAACTCATGGGGCTAGTATTTAAAACCCTGCCGCATCCTAGCCTAGGTGTATTTAATACCTCTTCTTAATGTTCTTACCATAGCTATGTTCACCATTATCTTAATATTATTATTATTATTTCCTGATTACCATACCTGTTCACATCCCCAACACACCTTAACATCACCTATCTCCTTACTAGCCTTCCTTGACCTCTTCCTTGAGATCCCTCCCTCCCTTGGGGACCCCAGTCCTGTCTGGGCTTATATCCAGATTTAGTTCACTCCTGCTAGGGAATTTGAGGAAACACTCTCCCAAATACATTTATTATTGGCATGGAATCTCTGGCCCCTGTTTGGCTCTGTCATAGGACTCACTGTGTGTCGGTGCATCACTTATTTCAGACTTTTCAACCAGATCTGTTGTTACTGACAACATTGACTTTCCTTTTTCACGCTCTTTCTTTTTTGAGCTCTTCAAGTTACATTTGTATCATTTTTCTCTGCACCTCTTCCTGCTGGACTGCAAGTCGTTTTCCTATCTTTGCGATATTTCTCAACCTCATTGACCAAATGATCACTGAATCAGGGTGGGAAATAGATTACAATCCCACCACCTCCTCCAATCTAGACTTGACTTTAGGAGGAATGACATCCACCACAGTGGTTCAAAATATAGTGTTCATTAACTGGTTGCCTTCTATTTTTGTTCAGTTTCCAGTCTCCATCTTTTCAGCTTATTCTCCAGATAGGCTGCTGGATTTTTGTCTGAGGGCCTGCCATACCCCCTGCCTGACTGTGTCAAACAGCATGCCATTGTTTATTGCATTGTTCACAGCATTTTTATACCAGCCATCTTCAGGAGTTCTGTCAGTTTAGTGGTTCCTATCACTTTCACCAACAGTGCCTTCAAATCTCCCATAGCCAATAATCCTCCCCCAAAGCCATAATCCATTTCCTGCCCCATCAGGAATATTGGGTAAGGTATTTCTTAGCCCTCTCAGTTTATGGGTGCCCCAAAGGATAATCTGTGTCTGGCCTGCTCTTATCTTTTTAAAGCAGTCTCATCAATTTATCCCTCTGCTTCCCACTTTAACCCTTTCTGATCTGCCTTCTTTCTCATTCTAAACTCAATTTCTTACTTCTTAGATCGTTTATCCTCCTTTGCAAATTTATTCACCTTTTAAAATCTTCCACTGGCTTCTCGATTCTCATATTTTACCACAACCCCTTCTACCTCGGGGGCAGTCATCACTTTCCCCCCTACCCCCGAGATTCTGACTTGTTTTTCACCCAATCCAATTTCTTCTGGTACCTTAGTTCCACTTGATCTCTCCGCTCCCGAATCTACCATAAATACCATATCCTCTCCCTGGGGTCCTAATTTCAAGTTTACCAGAGGTTCCCGTGTGTATCCCATACACCCCAGGGAGCGGGACCCCCGACTTCCCTATTCTTCCTCCATGAGTGTGTACGACTGCACCTCCCGTCAAAGCCTGGGAGATTCCCTTTTGAAATGACCCTCCTCATTACAATAGTAACACCGGGATGGCCCCGTGGATCATCCTCCTGATCCTTGTTCCTTGTTTTCCCGGGGACCCCAACTTTGGTCCCTCCATTCACCTCTTCCTCGTCCTCTGTCTCTGCCTCTTCCCCTTCCCTGGTCTGCATGAGCGCCCGGCCTTCTATCACCTTCATCTCCCTTCTTCTTTACCCCTTGCTGTACTGCCTGCAACATCATTTTTGCCTTTCCCTTCTGTTTTTCCACCTTTCCATCTTATCTGTGGCATATAATTCATAATTAACACTTCCATCTTATCACACATTTATCTTGACAGTATCTTCTTTGGGCCACTTCCTCACCAATTTTCCTTTCTTTCTCCTCATTTCTCAGAGTGCTTTCTTTAGATACAGGTAACTTTTTACTTAGCAATTCAACTGCAGTTATCTTACTTATTGTATTATCTTTCTTTGTGCACTATATCAATTGGTTTGCATCTTAAAAACAGGTAAAATACAACATATTAAAGCAAACCATATAACCTTCACTTTTTCTGTCGAACAGGGGCGATCAAAGGTGAATACCTCTGTAACTCATGTTTAACTCATTGTCTGCTAACTCCCTTTTTTTTCTCCCCTGGGCCCCATTAATTTATTACCCTTCTCCGACCAGAATGTTTATCTAAACAAACCATAAAAGCTGCTTGTTGTTCAGCAATTAACTTATTTCTAATTCTGTTCAAACCAATCTCCCTACAATTCCCAATACCTAGTTTAAATACATACGACTAACAATTTTCCAAATTAACTTTACTGAAAAGAAATCAACAAAGCCAAGCAACCTACATTTTTCAACTTTCCCCTTTTAAGTTGCGATGATACAAAGCGTTGTCCGTTACCTTACAGCTGTTTGTAACCTCCCCATTGCTTACAATTTCTTAAAGGAACACACACACCTACCCTTACAGCATGTGGCCTACAGCAAACAAACCTATCACATATACAAACTTCCTCATTCATACAAAACCGGTTTTTACACACAAATCACATTAGTTCCATTCTTACTTCAATGAAATTATGCAATTTCCTACACAGATTAAAGTTTCAAAATTAACATATTTTGCACTAACTCCTCATGTACCTGACCAATCTGTATATGAGTTTCTTCTATAAATGTACTCAAAACATTTGGCACTGTGATTTTCCTTAGATTTTTCTTAGATACTCTGAATATTCTGTACAGCCCAGTGCCACCAGACTGAACTCCCCCTTATTGGTTCCTTTGGTTAATCAAAATAACAGAACTTAATTATAGTCTCCTTATCTTTTACCCCCGGGGCTTCCTTCTCCCCAAGATTGCCACATTCGCCCCAATGGACTATCAGGCGGAATGTGCGGCTCTTCACCAGTGTGAGCCTTGTCCTGTTTCCCCCCGGACTCTTACTTTTCCCGTTCCGATTATCTTTATCTTATCGGACTATTCCCGTCCGACAGACCCCCGGTCGCCCAGGCAATACTTAATAGTCAGTTTTCTTACCCGGGTCTTGTGCACACTAATCGCTCGACCGTCCCTTATTTATTTATCTGACACTCCCTCTTGCTTCCTGAGTCTTTTGCTCGAGTATCACTCGCTCAAACCGCTGATGGCAAGCAAGGAGATCAGAGACTGCTGAAATCAGCAGGGTGCACCTTCCCTTCCTTCTTTGCCTCCACCTTGCAGCCGGAGTGGCGATCGGTTTGAATCCTCTTTAAAGCCCCTTACAATAGTGGGGTTTAATCACTTTATCCCTCACAGAGGTCCTGCTGCAGTTGTACAGGGCCCTGGTGAGACCGCACCTGGTGTATTATGTGCAATTTTGGTCTCCTAATTTGAGGAAGGTCACTCTTGCTATTGATGGAGTGCAGCGTAGGTTCACCAGGTTAATTCCCGGGATGGTGGGACTGACATATGATGGAAGAATGGGTCGACTGGGCTTGTATTCACTGGAAGTTGGAAGGATGAGAGGGAATCTTACAGAAACATACAAAATTCTTTGGACAGGATTGGACAGATTAGATGCAGGAACAATATTCCCAATGTTGGGGGAGTCCTGAAACAGGGGATCACAGTTTAAGAATAAGGGGTAATCCATGTAGGACTAAGATGAGGAAAAATGTCTTCACGCAGAGAGTTGTGAATCTGTGGAATTCACAGAAGGCTGTGGAGGCCAATTCACTGGATGTTAAGGAATCAAGGGGTATGGGGAAAAATCAGGAATCTTAATTCCTGCTGAGGTTTTGGCAAAGTGGCAAGTGAAGGGAGGGAGATAACTGACCAAAGGAACTACAGATGTTTTGTGCCCATCTGAGGAACTGGAGATGCTGCTTTACACAAAAAAAAGCACAGAGTGCGATCATAACATTTAAGGGCCATTTAGACAGGTACATGGTTAAGATTGCTCTAGCAGGTTAAGGGTCAGTGTGGGCAGGTGGGATGTTTCCACTAGTGGGAGACTCTAGGACCAGAGGTTACAGCCTCAGAATTAAAGGACGTTCCTTCAGGAAGGAGATGAGGAGGAATTTCTTTAGTCAGAGGATTGGTGAATCTGTGGAATTATTTGCTACAGGCGGCTGTGGAGGCCAAGTCAATGGGTATGTTTAAGGCAGAGATAGATAGATTCAAGGTGTCAAGGTCAGTTTATTGTCACATGCCACCGGGTGGCGCTGCATGGTAACTCTAGTCAAGTTTATTTCTCACGTACACATACAAGATGTACAGTGATGTACAACTCAAATCTTGATGGGCCGAATGGCATAATCCTACTCCTACCACAGGACCTTATGACTAGTGTAGATGGGACACAAACATCTATAAACACCTATGAACATAGTGTAAATGGTTCAGGTAGCCAAAAATGCTGGAGAAAATAGTAGGTATGTTACAAAACTTACCTTCAGCGGCGCTGCAGTTCTGTCACTGGCCGTGTGCACGACTTTGGCACCTTTGAGGGGGGGGGGGGGGGGGGGGGGGGGGGGGTTAAAATGCATTTTTTATCCTACCTGTCCTGGATATATTTTTTCGTGGTGCAAGCTTTTGCTGAAGATTTGTTCCGACGACAGTTCTGTGAATTTTTTTTTATTCGCTGAACAATTTCAGTGCTGGAGTAAAATAAAAATCAGCTTCTAATGCCGTGAACGCCGACAACGGGGACGGATTTCACGTACGGGACAGATAAAGGAAAACCGTTTCTTTTACATATAAACGTGCTTGTTAGGATGCCTTTAATCCAAATTTCACATTGCGAAAACGTGATTTCGGCCCCATACGAACCGGCAGTATTTTTCCTGCCGATATGGGTTTAAATTCACCACAACCGCAACGTTCCAATCGATCGCCTTCCACAAATTCCCACTCACAAGATGATTTAAATGGCCATTAATTTAATAGATTGGATTTTATTAATTTAATAGATATTTATAATATCTTACTGGAAAATGATTTACCAAATACGGAAAAATATAGACAAGCATGGAAAAACGAATTAGGTTAAACAATTAGTGTAGAAGTATGGAATGAAAGTTTACAACATATACACCACTGCTCATTAAATGCCAGACACTCCTTGATACAATTTAAAGTTTTACATAGATTATACTTCTCAAAATCCAAATGAAACAGAATTTTTTCAAATGTTTCTGCTATATGTGATAAATGTCAGCAGTTAGAAGCTAATCTAACGCATTCATTCACAAAATGTACAAAAATTACTAATTTTTGGACAGAAATTTTTAAGATAATCTCGAATGTAGTTAATGCAAATTTATTTCCAGACTCAAAATTAATCTTATTAGGAATATTAGAAACGGATCAGCTACTAACAACACAACAACTAATTTTTATTGGTTATAGTTTAATAATTGGTAAAAAATTAATACTAAGATTTTGGAAAGGGCCCATATCCCCCACAATCAAAATGTGGATTACAGAAATGTCGGAGACACTTCACCTGGAAAGATTAAGACTTGTCCTAATGGACAGGTTAGATCAATTCAGAGGAATATGGTCTCCATTTATTGAATACTTAAAGGGTCAAGGAGGTCTGGTTTGAGGCCCTGACTGAAGCCTGAATGAAGGAATAGATGAAGAATTATATACAATAGACCACAAATATATCTCCAATGAAGAATATCTTGCTTAATACTCCACTCATTTTATTGATTTTTTATTTCTTTCTTATTTCTTTTTCTTTTTATTATTTCTCTTTACTTCCTACTGTTATAAAATAATAAAAAATATAGAAGTATCAATAAGAATGACCGTGAATTTTAAAAATATTAAGAATGTATGTGACGAATAATATGTTTCCTTTTTTTTCGATTTTATATTATTTCTTCTTAATATGTATTTTCTTCTAATAAAAATATTTTACAAAAAAACGAAAGAAAGTTATGGGCTTTGACTGTCCTCGATCACAGCTTTTGTGTTAAGTCAATGGAAAAGCAAAAGGGAACAAGATGCTAATTTCTGAGTATGAAAATAGCCATAATTTTTTTAATACTGAAGATATCAAAGTGAATTTGGTGTCAAATTAAACTTTTTATGCTTTATCTTATGGGATAAATTGCAGACTTGATTTTAAAAATCTCAAAATTTTGTAACATTGCTAAAGATAGGTGACGTTTCGGGTCGAGACCCCTCTTCAGACTGATGTCTGAAGAAGGGTCTCGACCTGAAACGTCACCCATTCCATCGCTCCATAGATGCTGCCTCACTAGCTGAGTTTCTCCAGCATTTTTGTCAACCTTCGATTTTTCCAGCAACTGCAGTTCTTTCTTAAGCAGTGTTGATAGGACATGGTGGTCGGCGTGGGCAAGTTGGGCCAAAGGGCCTGTTTCTATGCTGTATAACTCTATGACTGCTGGAGTAACTCAGCGGGTCAGGCAGCATCTGTGGAGAACATGGATGGTGACGTTTCACAGAGTGCTGGAGTAACTCAGCGGGTCAGGCAGCATCTGTTGAAACATGGATAGGTGACGTTTCACAGAGTGCTGGAGTAACTCAGCGGGTCAGGCAGCATCTGTTGAAACATGGATAGGTGACGTTTCAGGTTGGAATCTTCTTCTGACTGATTGTAGTGGGGGGGCAGAAAGCAGGAACAGAGGAGGGGCATGATAAAGCCTGGTCGGTAATAGGTGGATAGAAGTCTCAAGAAGGGTCTTGACCTGAAACATCACCCATCCTTTTACACCAGAGATCTGACTGACCCGCTGAGTTACTCCAGCAATTTGTCTAGGTTTAGATTTAGGTTAAAGATACAGCGTGGAAACAGGCCCTTCGGCCCACTGGACCCTGCCGACCAGCGATCCATGCACGCTAGCACTATCCTGCACGCACTAAAATTTACAATTTTACTGAAGCCAATTAAAATACAAACCTGCACGCCTTTGGTGTGTGAGAGGAAACCGGAGCACCCGGAGAAAACCAACACAGTCACAGGGAGAAGGTACAAACTCCGTACAGACAGCACCCGTAGTCAGGATGGAACCCGGGTCTCTGGCGCTGTGAGGCAGCAGCTCTACTGCTGGTGATGGCGTAGCGGTGGAGTTGCTGCCTCACAGCGCCAGAGACCCATTTGTTGCTTAATTGGCTTGGCGTAAATGTAAATGTTCGCTTGTCTGTGTGCAGGATAGTGCTAATGTATGGGGTGATCACTGGTCGGTGCCGACTCGGTGGGCCGAAGGGCCTGTTTCCTCACTGTATCTCCAAACCAAACTAAAGTTTAGACTTCAGAGACACAGCGTTAAAAACAGGCCCTTCAGCCCACCGAATCCCTGCCGACCAGTGATCACCCCGTACACTAGCACTATGCTACACACTAGGGACAATTTAGAATTTTACTAAAGCCAAATAATCTACAAACCTGAATGTCTTCAGAGTGTGGGAGGAACCTGAGCACCCTGAGTAAACCCACGCAGTCCCAGGGAGAAGTACAAACTCCGTACACCGGCCATTGAACTAGTGACCATTGACCTTTGAACTATTCGCCATTGACTATTGACCTCTATTGTCTATTGAAGAAGGGCTGCAGGAAAAATGCTGGAACTATTGGCCTTAACAGGTGTAGTTGGAAAGTTGACAGAGAGTATTCTGAGGGATAGGTTATACAAGCATTTAGACGGACAGGGCTAATTAGGGATAGATAGTCAGCATGGTTTTTGTCCGTGGTAGGTCGTGTCTCACAAATCCGATTGAGTTTTTTGAAAACGTGACCAAAAAGGTCGATGAGGGCAGGGCTGTAGATGTTGTGTACATGGACTTCAACAAAGCATTCGACAAGGTTCAACATGGCAGGCTGCTCTGGAAGGGTAGATCGCATGGGATCCAACGAGAGATAGCTGAATGGTTAGCAAATTGGCTCCATGGAAGGAAGCAGAGGGTGATGGTGGAAGGTTGATTCTCGGACTGGAGGCCTGTGACTAGTGGTGTGCCTCAGGGTTCGGTGCAGGGCCCATTACTGTTTGACATCTACATCAATGATTTGGATGAGAACATACAGGGCAAGATTAGCAAGTTTGCTGATGATGCAAAAGTGGATGGTTTTGCAGATAGTGAAGATGGTTGTGAACAATTGCAGCAGGATCTGGATCGATTGGCCAGGTGGGCGGGGGAATGGTTGATGGAATTTAATACAGAGAAGCGTGAGGTGATGCATCGACCCATCGGCCCATCGACCGTTGAACCAGGCACCCACCACCCACTGTGTAAAAGATATCTACAGTTGTTGTTGATTGCCACTGATAGTGACTGCACTTCTCAGCTTCAGTCTGATTGTCGTGCACTCCGGAATATGTCCATGCACCACTCTCGACTCTGCTTCAGACATCTCAACTCTCCGCTTTCCTACGTTCATAAGTGATAGGAGCAGAAATAGGCCATTTGGCCCGTTAAGTCTACTCCGCCATTCAATCATGGCTGATCCATCTCTCCCTCCTAACCCCATTCTCCTGCCTTCTCCCCATAACCCCTGACACCCATATAAACAAAGAATCCCACAGATTCACCACCCTCTGGTTGAAGCAATCCCCCTGCATCTGGATTACGAATACGATTACGATAAACTTTATTCATCCTCGGAGGGAAATTGTTCTGCCGACAGTCACAACTAACAAGTTACACCAGAACATGAAATTAAAAGTGAAAACAAAAATAAAAAGACAAGAGGTTGTTGTCTGACGCCGTGTGCACAGCAGCTTCATCGGAACAAATGAACAAACAAACAAACACAGACATATCCCCTGGGCAGGGGATTCTAAAACTAGAATGCCCACCACCCCCCCCCCCCCCGCACCGGGCCCTAATTGTTCTTCACGGCAGTCCCCACACGCCGGGCTCCCATTGCCTTCCCCTCTTTTCCAAAGGTACGTCCTTTTATTCTGAGGCTGTGCCCTCTGGTCCGAGACTCTCTCACTAGTGGAAGGTCTAGTGCTGGGCCACTGGGTGATCAGTTTGGTTAAGACGGACTCAGCGGAGGTGTTCAGCGAAACGATCGCCGAGCCTGCGCTTGGTCTCGCGAAGCAGAGAAGTTGACACCTGGAACAGCAGATACAGTAGATGATCTCCCGGTGGCCCAGCACTTCAACTCCCCCTCCCATTCCCAATCCGACCTTTCAGTCCTGGGCCTCCTCCATTGTCAGAGTGAGGCCCAGCGCAACTTGGAGGAACAGCACCTCATATTTCACTTGGGCAGCTTACACCCCAGCGGTATGAACATTGACTTCTCTAACTTCAGATAGCCCTTGCCCTCTCTCTCCATCCCCTCCCCCTTCCCAGTTCTCCCACCAGTCCCACTGTCTCCGCCTACTTTCTTTCTTTGTCTTCCTGAAGGGGTTAATACATTTTATTTAAAAATATATTAAGAAATTAATCCTTCAGTCGTTTTCTAACAGGAATTTGAGAAGTAGAAACTTTGTACGTAGTCTCTAGCTCTCTACTAACAACAATGTATGTTTCTTTAATGAAAAAGCATTGTTTAAATGAAAGTTTAAGAAAGAATTGCAGATGCTGGAAAAATCAAAGGTAGATGAAAATGCTGGAGGAACTCAGCGGGTGAGGCAGCATCTATGGAGCGAAGGAATAGATGACGTTTCGGGTCTGATTCAGTCTGAAGAAGGGTCTCGACCCAAAACCTCACCAATTTCTTCGCTCCATGGATGCTGCCTCACCCGCTGAGTTCCTCCAGTATTTTGTATCTACCTTCCAGTTTACAAGCATATGCAGTTCTTTCTTATACCCTAAATAATCTTATATGTTCCAATAAGATCACCTCTAAGCCAGAATAAATTAATTCCTTCTGCCCTCACGTGATCTACATCCCTCCATGCAATGAATATCCATTTGTCTGTAAAAATCTCCTCAATGCCGCTGTCATATCTGCCTCCACCACCACCCCTGGCAGCGAGTTCCAGGCACCCACCACCCTCTTGTAAACAAAACCCCGCACCTCTCCTTTAAACGTTACTTCTGCCACCTTATAGCAGTGCCCTCCATCTTTGATAATGGAGAGACGAGACCACTGCATAAACTCTGCCTCTTGTAACTTCTGACTGTGGTTCAGGTTTATTATTGCCACGTGTAACGAGGCACAGTGAACAGCTTTGTTCTGCAGCTATCAAAACACACCAGATAATACTGGACATAAATACAATTTTACTTCGGAGTCACGTGAGTGACTACGTGAAGAAGCCCCGCCTGGCGCTGGAACGGCATTACGTCGACGCTGACGGCAGAGCATGAGCTGCAGAGGCAGCTCCTCGACAGCGGTAGGTACGGGCCCGCAGGTAAGTGCAGGGGAAAAACACTTTCAGGGTCTAAAAAACTCCGTGGCTGGTATTGAATACCAGGATTTAAAACTAATTTGAAAGTAAAAAATAAGTAAAAGTTAAAATAAAAGGAAATACTTTATATAAAAAACAACGGAGTTTTAAAAGAACGTCCTAAGGGAAGCGATCGGAACGGGAGATTACGGAGCCGGTTCCGATACCGGTGGCCGTCAAAATTACGTTAGGAAGACTTTTAATTGCTCCACAAACTTTTGGCAGGGGGGGGGGAAATTTATAAAATTTATAAAAGTCAGAAAGGCCATAATTTAAAAAGTTCAATAAAAGGCCTTCAGACTAAAAAAGCTTTATGGCCTGAAAAAATAATGGAAAAAAGATTCCAAAAAATAAAAATAAAATAAATAAAGAATTCAAGCCAAAAAGGGTTAAAAGGCCCAAAAACATGCCCTAACCTACCCTAAGGGGGTTTCATATATTAATATATATGATGAAATATTGTGGGAATATCTACCTCAGATATGTTTGAAAATAGTCTCCTTGAGGGAAAAACTCAGGAGTAACAAGGGCAGTAAAAATAAAATGGAAACTGACCCTAAAAGTGCACTGATAGTGGTGGCTGGTCATGAAGTACCCACCACAGCACAAATATATATATATATATATATATATATATATATATATATATATATATATATATAAGTGTAGGTACAACACCTGAATAAGAAGTGAGGCCATGGAAAATAACCATGGAAACCAAAATTAGTTGGTCTCTCACTATAGCTGTTATGGTTAAAACAGCAGAATAATAATAAAACTTTTATGTTTTATTCAAGTACACTTCAGCACAAAATATATATAGAGGTGTACTAGGTACGATACCCGAATGAATGAGTGAGGCCATGAAAAGTAAAACATGGAAATTAAAAATTATTGGTCTCACCAAAGCTGTTATGATTGAAACAGCAGAATATGATAAAACCTTTATGTTTTATAAATATATTAACGGTGAATCCGTTTATGATAGCCATGTCTCAATTTTACTTCGGAGTCACGTGAGTGACTACGTGAATAGAAGCCCGTACAGCCGTTGGTGCGTCATGACGTCAGACGCTGGTGCAGTCGGCCGGTTGGAGCAGCAGCGCTCCTCCGAGCGGTAAGTTTAAACCGCGGGTTATACGAAGAGCTGGAGAATTCAGCGGGTGCAGCAGCATCTAAGGAGCGAGGGAGATGGGCGACGTTGCGGGTCGAGACCCTTCTTCAGACTTCACCCTCGATTCTCCAGCATTTGCAGTTCTTCGTTAAACAAGTTTAAAGAGGTAAGGTTTTTTAAAAAAATTTTACCGCATGTCATTTTCTGCGACGGTTTGGGTAGAGAATGTTGCAGAAAGTGAAGAAGGTGTCGGCGAGGCGCTCCGGGGGTAGAAAGGAAAAGTGGCAGGAGAGTGTTGAGGATGGAGGCCCGTCTGGTACACCTGGTCCGGTGCTGGCTACACAGCCAGTGGTTGCGGACCCACTGCCGGGGGGCAGTGGAGGCTTGTCAGTAGGGTGGAAGGCCACTGGCAAGTCTCTGTGGCCCGTAAATGAGTCGGGCCTGGAGGTTATACCCTCCATAGGAGAGTCCGTTTGCTCACGGCTCTCCCACGCCGAGATTCTATTTCAAAAGAATGCTCGACAGGGACCAGCTCCGTGGGGAGGAGTGGTGCCCAAGCCAGGCTGATGGAGAACTTGTGCTAGCAGCACCTGTTTCAGGGCTGCAGAACTATCCTGCCTGTGAGGAGGATGTTCCAGCTCCGTGAGGAGGAGTGGTGCCCAAGCCAGGCTGATGGAGAGCTTGTGCTAGCAGCACCTGTTTCAGGGCTGCAGAACTATCCTGCCTGTGAGGAGGATGTTCTATCAGGGCAGTTTGCTGACACTGTTTCTATGTTGGGGGAGAGCAGTAAAGGTGTTCGGTTGGAGGTAATTCAGAACATTGCTGGGAAGTTTGCTGAGTGTAGAGAGGCAGGAAAGGCGATTGATGTAGAATCGGCCGAAGCCATTCAGTATATGCTCTCCCACCAGTTACAGGAGCTAGCTATGGATAAAGTAGCAAAAAACTATAAAGCTCCTGTTAATTGTGATCTCCTGAAGGTACCGGTGGTTAATCACCAAATTTGGTCATTGATGGGTTTGCCTGCTAGGGCCCAGGAGATGAAGTTTTAAAAAAGTGCTTAAACTGTTGTCAGCAGGTATTACAGCTGTGGTGAAAGTTATTGATACAAATGATATGGTTGAAGCACACCAGGATGAACTGGGACTCCTTTGTAATGCATTTTGAAATTAATAATATCGGGAGGGCCGCTATTAGGCCAGTGCTAACCCGAATTTGGCGAGTTGTGCAAACCGACCAGTGTACCACCACGAAATCTGTTGTTTGGTGGTAACCTTGCAAAAAGGGTCAAAGACTGTTATGAGGTTGTTATAACCATGGCCCTCATTAAGCCAGCTGGAAGCAAGGCAAAAAAGGTTCTCTACAAGAAGTCGAGGACAACAAGGCCGCAAGGAAAGATGCTGGTAAGGAATATAACATTGACAGACGATGAATTAACTGATGTTCCTGTTCAAATTGGGGAAGGTTAAAATTGTTTTGTCAAACAATGGCAGCAGTTGACATCAGATTTGTTCATACTTAGTGTATTGAAGGGGTGAAAAATTGGATTTTACTATAAGGACAGTCTACCTAATCAACATTTTCCTAGTCGTAAACTTATTTTTCAGATGAGGAAAATGTGCTTATTCAAGCAGAGATTCAGTCATTACATAAGAAGGGGTAATTGAGCCTTCTGTCTATCAAAGTCAACAATTTCTGTCAAGTATATTTCCCAGATCTAAAAAGACTGGGGGGATGTAGAATTATTCTGGATTTATCGAATTTGAACAAATTTGTTTGTTATAGGCATTTCAAAATGGAGACCTTTACCACGGGCAAACATCTAATTGTCCAAAGGGTATTATATGGCAACCATTGATTTAAAGAATGCATATTACGCAGTGTCTATTCATGGTGATGATAGAAGATATTTGAAATTTATTTGGATGACTGAGCTGTGGCAATTCAGGACATTGCCGAATGGATTAACTTCAGCTCCTAGGTTATTTACTAAATTGGTAAAACCTGTGTCAGCATTACTTAGAGCTCAGAGGCATGTGGTAATGGCCTATTTAGATGATATTCTGATTGTTGGAAAGACTCATGCTGAAACTCAATCATCAGTTTCAGTTGTTAAAATCACTTTTGAACAAATGGGATTTGTTATTCACCCAGATAAATCTAAATTATCACCAGTCCAAATTATTGATTATCTGGGATTTACCATTAATTCCAATCACATGTTGGTAACTTTGCCCAGGGATAAATTGAATCAGTTAATTGAGGACTGTGTTAATCTCGTTGGAGAACAACGGCCTTTGATTAGACAAGTAGCCAGTTTTATTGGGAAGTTGTTGCAGCCTTTCCAGCTGTGCAGTATGGTCCTCTGCATTATCAACAATTACAACAATCAAAGGAACAGGCACTGAGAATACAAAGGGGCCATTTTTGATAGGCCTATGCAGTTGTCAGCTGGGGCGATTGCTGACATACAATGGTGGATAGTACATGTTTAAAAAAATTTAAGGAAGGTTTTGGTGGAATCACCGTCACTGATATTACAGACTGATGTAAGTGCACTGGGTTGGGGTGCAACAGATATGTCTTCTAGATGTGGAGGCAGATGGAATGTGGATGAGACATCGCTTCCTCAATTAAGACGGATTAATTATTTAGAGTTGTTGGGCACCTGGTATGGGCTCAAAGCTTATTGTTCTACAGGGAGGGATCTGCATGTGCAGGTCAGATTGACAACACCACAGCAGTGGCATATGTAAACCACATGGGTGGAGTTAAGTCACAGTCTTGTGATAGACTGGCTAACCAGATTTGGAGCTGGTGTATTGACCAAAATATCTGGCTTTTAGCACTTTATTTGCCAGGAAGAGGTCACGTCAGTTTAATGACAACATTGAATGGATGTTAAATCAGGATGTATTTAACCAAATGATTGATCAGTATGCATTGCCAGATATTGACTTGTTTGCATCTCGATTAAATCATCAGTTACCTAGATATGTTTCATGGTAACCAGATCTTGGGGCAGTAGCAGTGGATGCATTTTCGCTGCATTGGGGGAGGAATGTTTGTGTATGTATTTCCTCCATTCTGTCTCATCAGCAGATGTTTGCAAAAGATCAAGGAGGACTCCGCTTCAGGGGTATTGGTAGTGTCAGGTTGGCCTACACGAGCATGGTTTCCCGTTGTATTACAAATGGCTAGGGAGCCTTACATGCTAATGCCCAAGAATAAAAATCTACTGGTAAATCCAGTCACTGGGGATCAACATCCTTTATAGGATCGTATTGATCTGTTACATAGAAATTAGGTGCAGGAGTAGGCCGTTCAGCCCTTCGAGCCTGCACCGCCATTCAATATGATCATGGCTGATCATCCAACTCAGTATCCCGTACCTGCCTTCCCCCCATAACCTCTGATCCCCTTAGCCACAAGGGCCACATCCAACTCACTCTTAAATATAGCCAATGAACTGGCCTCAACTACCCTCTGTGGCAGAGAGTTCCAGAGACTCACCACCTCTGTGAAGAAAGTCTTTCTCATCTCGGTCTTAAAGGATTTCCCCCTTATCCTTAAGCTGTGACCCCTTGTCCTGGACTTCCCCAACATCGGGAACAATCTTCCTGCATCTAGCCTGTCCAACCCCTTAAGAATTTTGTAAGTTTCTATAAGATCCCCTCTTAATCTCCTAAATTCCAGAGAGTATAAACCGAGTCTATCCAGTCTTTCTTCATAAGACAGTCCTGACATCCCAGGAATCAGTCTGGTGAACCTTCTCTGCACTCCCTCTATGGCAATAATGTCCTTCCCTCAGATTTGGAGACCAAAACTGCACGCAATACTCCAGGTGTGGTCTCACCAAGACCCTGTACAACTGAAGTAGAACCTCCCTGCTCCTGTACTCAAATCCTTTTGCTATGAAAGCTAACATACCATTCGCTTTTTTTCACTGCCTGCTGCACCTGCATGCCTACTTTCAATGACTGTGTACCATGACACCCAGGTCTCGCTGCATCTCCCCTTTTCCCAATCGGCCACCATTTAAATAATATCCGCTTTCCTGTTTTTGCCACCAAAGTGGATAACCTCACATTTATCCACATTATACTGCATCTGCCAAACATTTGCCCACTCACCCAGCCTATCCAAGTCACCCTGCAGTCTCCTAGCATCCTCCTCACAGCGAACACTGCCCCCCAGCTTAGTGTCATCCGCAAACTTGGAGATATTGCCTTCAATTCCCTCATCCAGATCATTAATATATATTGTAAATAGCTGGGTCCCAGCACTGAGCCCTGCGGTACCCCACTAGTTACTGCCTGCCATTGTGAAAAGGACCCGTTTACTCCTACTCTTTGCTTCCTGTTTGCCAGCCATTCTCTATCCACATCAATACTGAACCCCTAATACCGTATGCTTTAAGTTGTATACTAATCTCTTATGTGGGACCTTGTCGAAAGCCTTCTGGAAGTCCAGATATACCACATCCACTGGTTCTCCCTTATCCACGCTACTAGTTACATCCTCGAAAAATTCCACAAGATTCGTCAGACATGATTTACCTTTTGTAAATCGCTGACTTTGTCCAATGATTTCACCACTTTCCAAATGTGCTGCTATCCCATCTTTAATAACTGACTCTAGCAGTTTCCCCACTACCGATGTTAGACTAACTGGTCTGTAATTCCCCGTTTTCTCTCTCCCTCCCTTCTTAAAAAGAGGGGTTACATTTGCTACCCGCCAATCCTCAGGAACTACTCCAGAATCTAATTTGCAGATTTTAAGGAGGCCATACCTGGGGAGAGGACTGTCTCATCGGACTGTGGATGTTCTCACGTCGGCCTGCAGGGATAGTACACAGCAGCAATATATCACCTATATAAGGAAGTGGGAGCAATTTTACTTCGGAGTCACGTGAGTGACTACGTGAAGACCCCGCCAGGACGCATGCGCGACATATCGTCGAACGCATTGCGGAAGCGACAGTCGGGAGGAGCGCCGCTCCTCCAGCGCGAGTTTTGAAAAATTACGGAAGGTAAGTCTTACCTTTTCTGGTGAGCGTGGCGACTCGGTGTGTTTCTTTTTCAGAACGGAGGAAGCACCATGGAGTCGCGTAAGGGAGAGCAGCAGCTGATACCGCTGCTGTGGAAGCAGCCAGCAGCGTGCCGTCTCTCCAGAGCTGCAGGTGCTGCCAGCAGCTCCCAGCTTCTCGCCGCTACAGACCGCAGGTGCGCCGCGGTCGGCGGCAAAACCACCCGGAAGTCGGACAGGTCCGTGGACTCGGCTGGGTCCGGACCTGAAGACACCCCGTTCACGGATAGGGACGGCGGGCGTCTTTCCCGCAGGAGCAGATGGGGAGCAGTGCTCCAGCGTGACCTGCTTATGCAGGGGCAGAGTCACAGTGGGTCTCCTCGCAGACCCACGGCAGCATCCTTTCAAGGACTGCCAAATGTCTCACCCTCTTCGCAGGGGAGCATTAGGGGTCAGAGCTGGGCTGACCCTGAAGAAGGGGCAATGGCTGAACAGTCAGCTGTGAGGGGTGCCAGAAGAGAGAGCAGCAGAAGATTTGTGGGAACACATGCTGTATCAACTCAAGAAGGACTGCCTATACAAAGCTGCAAGCCAGTACAAAATACATGGCTACAAAACAGCTACAGGAGCAAGCCATTAACTTTATGGCTGGGAAGTACATTGCTCCAGAGAACTCCATTTCTCTTAAAGTACCAGCAGTCTATGACCCCATCTGGGGCAACAGGAGCCCAGAGGAAACTGCTGGCTGCTAAAATCACAGCAGTACCAGGACAACTGATGGGGTTGATTTGCCTGAAGAGTTACTAGATGCTCTAGCAGACTGTGTAATACTCAGTGGAGATTAACAGTTACAGGAAGAGCATCATCAAGAAGTGCGGAATTATGCAAGACAAGTAGCACACAGGCGCCAAAATTGCTGTTGGGGGACCTCCCGAAGCAGGTGAAAGACCTGCATGAGGAAGCCAAGGCTATAGGCCTGATCAAGGTGCCAAGCACCTCTAAAACCCACTATCAACAGCGGCAGCACCCCTACACACCCACCAGACATCGGTGCTATGGAAGACCATCTGGTGGTGAAAGCTCGAAGGCCGGCCCACCTGCACAGCGGTCTTTCAGACCATGGCCCAGCCCGGCCTTCATGGAAAATGCGCCAACCCCACAACGCAGCAACACAATACCAGAAGAAACAACTGCGGAGACAACCCACACAACACCGGTAACCATGGAGGTAGGTGGGTCTGGTTGTCTTAAAAAACATTGCATGTCCGATTCATCAAAAGTTGGGGGACGGTTGTACTTGTTTCATCATGTGTGCTGCACTTTTACCTCTGAACTTTTACATACTCGGAAGTATTCAGAATTACAAAATTGAATTTGTATACGAACTACCGTCCCAGTTCAGCATACGCCTAGCAGGAAGTTCATACTTCACAAAAAGAGAGAACAGCAGGCCATGCTGAACTGTTAAGGACTAAACAAAAAGGGATTGAGAAAACAATCAGAGAATTTCAAGAGTTCGTATCAAATATATTTATAAAAACTAAAAAGATGGTGGTTGCCGTATCATTACAGATTTGACCGAACTAAATACTTCCGTTCAGTATGCCCATTTCAAAATAGACACGTTTGTCACACACAGGGTCATCGTAAATACCTGAAATTTATCTGGATGGGACAGCTATGGCAGTATGCCTTATCCAATGGGTTGTCATCAGCACCCAGGCTATTACAAATTCATTAAATCCAGCTTTAGCATACTTAAAGAAACATAACCATATCGTCATGGCTTACCTTGATGATATTCTCATTGTAGGTTAAAATTGGAGCTGGCTACATTGGTGGTATCAGCCACAACACAGAGATTTAACGTGCATCCAGATAAGTCATAATTGGTACCCTCCACTACCATGGATTATTTGGGGTTCACTATTGACTCTGTTCATATGTCTATCACCTTGCCACCAAACAAAGTGACAGACTTGATGGGAGTATGCAAAAGCCTCACTGGCATCAGGGAACCATCCATTCGGCAAGGAGTAAGAGTGATTGGGAAATTGGTGGCTGCGTTCCCAGCAGCACAATTGGACCACTCCATTATTAAAACCTGGAAGAGGGAAATTTTAGCTCTCAAAAATCATGCAGGCCATTTCAATAGGCCTATGCAACTACCAGGGAAAGTAAATCAGAATTAAACTGGTGGATAGAAATGTTCAATATTATCCTAACCCCATCACCCCATTCTATATCCCTAGGGTACATTACAGACTGATGCCAGTGCTAAAGGTTGGGGAGCAACTAATACCACCGCAAGTTGTGGTGGCAGATGAGTGCACAAAAATTATTCTGTTTAAAGCACTAGCAATTAATTATCTAGAAATGCTGGGAGTGTTTCATGGACTCAGGGCCTACTGCTCAGATGAGCACCAGTTGCATGTACGGTACAAATTGATACCACAGTGGGGGCCTATATATAATCATATGGGTGAAATAAAGTCGATATCATGTGATGAATTGCCTAATAATATCTGGCACTGGTGTCTGGGAGAGAGATTTGGATCTCAACCACTTACCTTCCAGGTAAGCTAAATACAGTGGCAGACACCAGGTCACGTAAATTCAACGACAACATTAAATGGATGTTGGATCGGAAAGTGTTTACAGATATTATAGACCGGTATGGGACACCAGATATCGACCTTTTTTCCATCCAGACTAATTCACCAACTACCAACATATGTTGCTTGGGAACCAGACCCAGGGGCAGCAGCGATGGATGATTTCTCGCTGCATTGGGGGGGGGGGGTTTGTTTTGCTATGCATTTTCCCCTTCTGCCTCATCAGGCGAGTCTTACAATAATTAAACAAGACGCCGCAACGGGTACCATGGTTCCCAACAGTACAAAGATGGTCTCAGAACCCTGCATCTGGATCAACAACGGCCAAGGAGGTTGGCACACCCCGTGCGGGAAAGTATCCGTGCCATGACTGTATGAACTTGTTGATTTGCAGTTTCTGAACAGGCCATTTCTGGGATACGGACTCTCCGACAGGACGATCAATGCCATCTCAGCGTCGTGCAGGGAGTCCACAAGAAGACAGTACCTGACATATGTCAGGAAATGGGAAGTGTTCAGCACCAGGACGAACACTACATATGACTCAGCCACCAACACTGAAGTGCTGGAGTTCTGGCCACCCTTCATTTCGATGAAGGATTGAGTTACAGTGCCATTATTGTGCAAGGAGTGCCCTATCTAATATCTGGGCAGAGGGAGTGATCACCTGGCTATAGGATCACACCCACTAGTACCTAAACGAATGAGGGGTATTTGTACTCTATTCCTCCCAGGCCCAGATACACCTATATATGGGACATAGGTAGTACACCATGTTACGAGGATGGACACCAATATCGGGGCTCACTCTGGACAAACTAATATCCTAGATGGGAATGATTATGGCACTTGGATCAGCACAACGGGTCCAGTCCTTACACAAGCTAGAATAGGACGTCATGTCTGTCACAAATGGCAGATAACCTGCTACATACAGGGGTACTTAAACAAGACTGACCCGGTTCCTTTGGCCAATATTAGAGTTCTGGCCTATCCTGCAGATAGTCGGGCCTGCATAGTGACACATATTTTCCAATATATAGTCACCAAGACACTTATGGGCACGGAGAGAGCTTTCTCATTAGCCATAAATGCCCTCACCTAAGGTCACAGTGCAAACCATATCCAGATGGTTCGGGTGGTATTACGTGCAGTGGTGAATACTAATGTTTCAAATATCACTCCAACAGGGCTGCATCTACATCGGACGCTAGGATGATGGGAGTTCCTATGGACCACATCCTTGCCACAGCGGGGTGGAGCAATGAACGCATTCAATGCTTTATAATAAACCCGTGGCCGATCCTGAGACGTTTGCAGGGAAAAATTAAGTTCTGTAAAATAAATTACCCAATGTGGGGCATATTATTTTAGGTATGAATAATACCTTTATTGTTTTTTCAGCACAGTGTCGTGTGTGAAATACGTTCATCCTCCGTCCCAGAATGGCAGTGTGTGAGCATGGTCTCGTTCCAGGGCATGAAATCACAGAGCTTTGAAATCTTCACGTAGTCACTCACGTGACTCCGAAGTAAAATAGTAAGATTAAATGAGAACTTACCAGTTTGAAGTTTGATCTTTATTTTATGAGGAGTTACGATGAGGGATTACGTGCCCTCCGCTCCCAAAACCCTCTATTATAAAGTTCAACTGGTATGGAGGTTCTCTCTTATCTTACTATATTAGTCTACTCTGGTATCTGTGATTTCACACCACTGCTTTGAAGAATGTCGCGCATGCGTCCTGGCGGGGTCTTCACGTAATCCCTCATCGTAACTCCTCATAAAATAAAGATCAAACTTCAAACTGGTAAGTTCTCATTTAATCTTACTATTCTGCCTACAGCAGGATATTGTATATCACACTGAAGGGATCACGGATGTATTGGAGTTTGTCAACTCTTTATTTGACCAAAAAATTAAGTTACAGTGCGATTAATTCAGCCAGAAGTGCTCTGTCTTCTTATTTACCTATGAATGCAGAATTGCATACAGTAGGGACACATCCGTTAGTTTCACGATTCATGAAGGGAGTTTTTCAATTTTAATCCTCCTAAACCCAGGTATGCCGGTATTTGGAATGTGAGTGAGGTTTTATGGCTCTTCGCCAGTGGGCTCCGGTTACAAGCCTATCAGTAGCCAAATTATCTATGAAGGTGGTCATGCTTATGGCGTTGGTTTCAGCTCAACGTGTATAAATGTTGCAAAAGCTACGGCTAGATAGAATGCATGTGTCGGCTGATGCCATTATATTTTATGTCTATGATTTGCTTAAACATAATAAAAGAGGCATGACAGGATGTAAGATTGTGTTTTCAGCATACCCCGCAGATGATCGCTTCTGTGTAGTCACACATTTATCTCGTTACATTGAGATTACTAAACCTCTGAGAGGAACAGAGTTGGCTTTGTTTATTAGTCACAAAAAAACCACACAGTAAGGTGTCGGTGCAAACGATTTCAAGGTCCTCGCGGCCGCAGGATGGTCCAGTGAGCTAACTTTTCAGAGGTTTTATCACAAGCCGATTTCAAGGCTCGGGGTGTTTGCTGATTCTGGTGTCAGTACTGTTACACTTTTCCCCTGAGTTAGAGGAGTTTGTTATGATCTGTTTGTACATAAACTGTTATTTCATTTAACAAATGTATTACTGATGCATGATTGATTGTTAACGACTTTTGAGTCAATCCAGGCAGTGTGAACGTCGGATTTGAGTCTGCGGCGTGAATTCACAGTGCTTTGAAGTCTTCACGTAGTCACTCACGTGACTCCGAAGTAAAATAGTAAGATTAAACGAGAACTTACCAGTTTGAAGTTTGATCTTTATTTTATGAGGAGTCGAGTTGAGGGACTACGTGCCCTCCGCTCACACCCTCATAGATCTCATCTGGTAGTTCTAGTTTTATCATCTTACCGTTATACGTCGGTCATTGTTAGCTGTGAATTCATTCCGCTGCTTTGAAGATTGACGCACCAACGGCTGTACGGGCTTCTATTCACGTAGTCCCTCAACTCGACTCCTCATAAAATAAAGATCAAACTTCAAACTGGTAAGTTCTCGTTTAATCTTACTATTATATGAGATATAAGGAAATACGATTTCAAAGTATTTCAAACTGGTGCATGGCATTACTATTCAATGGAAAACAAATAAAACATTGTGCAAATAACCAATACATTTAAAATTAAAATAAATTGCCATCAGTTTGTGGAGCTCAATGGGACCAAATCTGCACTCTAGATTTGCAGATCAATACAAATCAGGTTATGTTAAACTCTTGATTATTAAGGAATAAACCCTGCCTTATGATAAATCAAAAATATTGGTTACAAAAGAACAGATTATTGGTCTTTAAACTTGGGGGGGGGGGGGAATTATGATCCAATATAAAGATTTAATAATGGATCAAAACAAAGGCAGAAGTATGGTAAATAAATATAATCCAACATAGCCTTATCTGAACCCATATAATTGGGAAAAGAAGGCTTGAAGTACGTTGAAGAGGTGCAAACAACTTGCTACAAAATAAGTTCATGAAATCTCCGATTGTGGGGGATTACAGGTGTATTATGATCATTAATTTAATATAACTAAGGACGACAAAAAATTGTAGAAGGGATTGGTTCACCTGTATAAGAAAACCTAAAAAAAATTGATTTTAGGTTTGCACCCAAAGTAACTCCAATAAAGAAGGAGTACGTACATATATATTATAAAATGACCTCAGTGTAAAGATGTGATGATATAAACCATATAAAACATCATTTTATATACACTTTCACAGTGTAAAAACATTTTATTAAAATGGAAACATCTTCATTGAAATACAGTTGTTATTAACAAATTGTTATTAAATATTACAGGTGCTTGAAATTAATTGAAATGGGTCAAGCGGTGCAAGTCAAAACATTGTCTAAAGGAATAAAACCAGTTCAAGGCTGTTAAACAGAATACTGGAAGAACAATTGTACTGATAAAAAAGATCAGCACTTGCACTAATGAGGACATGGTCATGGTTTATCTTGATCACATTTAAATTGGAAGGTTATAAAGAGTCAGCTGCAAATTAGTGCTGCAATTACAAGCCTGTTGAAAGGCAAGGACCTGACCCATCACATAAAGCATGCATATTTTCATACCCATCACATTATAATTGCATGTGGATACAGATTATATTATCATATATGTTTATGAATTTACCAAACAAAGCAGCCCAAGAAGAGCTGAAACCAATAAGCATATCCTGTCGGCCTTAAATTGTGTGTGTGTGTGTGAACATTGATGAGGATGTAACTAGTAGAGTGGATAAGGGAGAACCAGTGGATGTGTTATATCTGGACTTTCAGAAGGCTTTCGACAAGGTCCCACATAAGAGATTAGTATACAAACTTAAAGCACACGGAATTCGGGGTTCAGTATTGATGTGGATAGAGAACTCGGTGGCAGACAGGAAGCAAAGGGTAGGAATAAACGGGTCCTTTTCAGAATGGCAGGCAGTGACTAGTGGGGTACCGCAAGGCTCAGTGCTGGGACCCCAACTATTTACAATACATATTAATGATCTGGACGAGGGAATTGAATCCAACATCTCCAAGTTTGCGGATGACCCTAAGCTGGGGGCGGTGTTAGCTGTGAGGAGGATGCTAGGAGGCTGCAAGGTGACCAGGATAGGCTGGGTGAGTGGGCAAGTGCATGGCAGGTGCAGTATAATGTGGATAAATGTGAGGTCATGCACATTGGTGGGAAAAACAGGAAAGTAGACTATTATCTCAATGGTGGCCGATTAGGAAAAGGGGATATGCAACGAGATCTGGATGTCATGGTACACCAGTCATTGAAAGTAGGCATGCAGGTGCAGCAGGCAGTGAAGAAAGCAAATGGTATGTTAGCATTCATAGCAAAAGGATTTGAGTATAGATGGGAGGTTCTACTGTAGTTGTATAGGGTCTTTGTGAGACTGCACATGGAGTATTGCGTACAGTTTTGGTCTCCTAATCTGAGGAAAGACATTCTTGCCATAGAGGGAGTACAGAGAAGGTTCACCAGACTGATTCCTGGGTGGCAGGACTTCCATATGAAGAAAGACTGGATAGATTTGGCTTGTACTCGCTGGAATTTAGAAGATTGAGGGGGGATCTCATAGAGACGTACAAAATTCTTAAGGGGTTGGACAGGCTAGATGCAGGGAGATTGTTCCCGATGTTGGGGAAGTCCAGTTTAAGGATAAGGGAAAATCTTTTAGGACCGAGAAGAGAAAAATATTTTTCACACAGAGAGTGGTGAATCTGTGGAATTCTTTGCCACAGAAGGTAGTTGAGGCCAGTTCATTGGCTTTATTTAAGAGGGAGTTAGATGTGGCCCTTGTGGCTAAAGGAATCAGGGGGTATGGAGAGAAGGAAGGTACAGGATACTGAGTTGGATGATCAGCCATGATCATATTGAATGGCGGTGCAGGCTCGAACCGCCGAATGGCCTACTCCTGCACCTATTTTCTATGTTTCTATGTTTCTAAAAGAAAACAAAAAAAAGAGAAAAAACAGACGGACTGCAAGCGAGCCGCAGCTGCTTGGGCAGCGCCACCAATTCCGGATGTCCAATGTCCGCAATGGGGTAGAGGTGAATCGGACAGTACCCTAGCTTATGGAAGGACCGTTCAGAAGCCTGATAACAGAGGGGAAGAAGCTGTTGCTGAGCTGGTGGTGCGCGCTTTCAAGCTTCTGTACCTTCTGCCGGACAGGAGCAGGGATAAGAAGGTATGACCGGGGTGGGACAGGGACACGTCTTTGATGATGTCGGCTGCTTTCCCGAGGCAGCGTGAAGTGTTGAGTCAACATCTCTTTAGGTTTAGGGTTATTATGAGTCCAGTGTCTGCAATGGGGTGGAGGTGAATCGGACCGTACCCTCGTTCACCCATAGTGGACGTTGGACTTTGTCTTTGTCTATGGTTGGACCCCATGTGTGTCTTCATCACCTCCAGAGCTCGATTGATCCAGTGGTTTTTGGACAGCGCACACCTTGATGTTATTCATCTACATTCCCAATGTTGATATTGGTAGCAGTGTGATGATCATTCTGGCCGCAGACCGGCTTCAACTTGCAATCGTCCATGTGTCGCTTAATGGTCAAGAGTTTGACCAGATTCCTCCTGTACTTCACCCCGTTCAATGCATAGAGGATTGGGTTGATGCAGCTGTGAAGAAAGGCCAAGCACTGGGTGGCCAGCACGGCCCTGCCCAAGTGGTCACGCTCGCTGCAGGAGACTTTGATGTGTTCAACTCTCACCAGCATGTCCACAACCATGGTTAGATGGTAGGGCATCCAGCACGCCAGGAAGGCCAGCACCACGGCGATGATGACCTTCATGGCTTTCTGCTTCTGGAAGCCCTTGGTCTGGCACAGTTTCCACACGGTGACGGTGTAGCAGAAGACCATGGCGGCCAGCGGCATGAGGAAGCCGATGACCAGGCGACTAACTTTGATGCCCAGTTTCCACGATTTGACAAAATCACCATCGTGTTCCTCGTTACAGACAAACCGATCAAGTTCATAGACGTTGTACACTTCATCGTAGAGGACGGGCAAGGACAGGAGCAGGGCCACGAGCCAGACGGCAGCACACAGCAGTTTGACCAGCCACGGCCTCTTGTGGCCGTGCGACTGGGCAGAGCAGACAATGGCCAGGTAGCGGTCCACGCTGATGCAGGCCAGCAGCAGGATGCTACTGTAAAAGTTCACCTCCTGCAACATACTGATCACCTTACACATGGCGTCACCAAACCCCCAGCCAGACACGGCGTCCACTGCCCAGAAGGGCAGGGTGAGGGCAAAGAGCAGGTCGGCCGTGGCCAGATGGAGCAGGTAGACGTCCGTGGACGAGATGGAGCGACGGTTGTGAAGGAGGACCACCATCACCAACAGGTTCCCCGTCACGGCCAAGAGACACACCAGGCCACACACCACCGCCGTGATGGTCTTCATGGTCACAAACTCTCTTCTGTCACATGGAGATGTGGCCGGATCGACAGTGAAGGGGAAGTCTTCAGTTACGTTTGTGGACCACAGGAAAGGCATTTTTCTGGAACAAAAAAATAGATTGTCAAATGAGATGTTGAGATTATGTTCGAGATACAGATTGACACAGAGGGTGGTGGGTGTATGGAACAAGCTGCCAGAGGAGATAGCTGAGACGGGGTCTATTCCTATGTTTAAGAAACAGTTGGACCGGTATCAATCAATCAATCAATCAATCAATAGACAATAGGTGCAGGAGGAGGCCATTCGGCCCTTCGAGCCAGCACCGCCATTCAATGTGATCATGGCTGATCATCCCCAATCAGTACCCCGTTCCTGCCTTCTCCCCATATCCCCTGACTCCGCTATCTTTAAGAGCCCTATCTAGCTCTCTTGAAAGCATCCAGAGAACCTGCCTCCACCGCCCTCTGAAGCAGAGAATTCCACACTCAACACTCTCTGGGAGAAAAAGTGGTTCCTCGTCTCCGTCTAAATGGTCTACCCCTTATTCTCAATCTGTGGCCCCGGGTTCTGGACTCCCCCAACATCGTTTCATGCCTCTAGTGTGTCCAAGCCCTTAACAATCTTGTATGTTTCAATGAGATCCCCTCTCATCCTTCTAATCTCCACAGGGTACAAGCCCAGCTGCTCCATTCTCTCAGCATATGACAGTCCCGCCATCCTGGTAATTAACCTTGTAAACCTACGCTGTATTCCCTCAATAGCAAGAATGCCCTTCCTCAAATTAGGGGACCAAAACTGCACACAATAGTCCAGGTGTGATCTCACTAGGGCTCTGTACAACTGCAGAAGGACCTCTTTTCTCCCATATTTGATTCCTCTTGTTATAAAGGCCAACATGCCATTCCCTTTCTTTACTGCCTGCTGAACCTGCATGCTTACTTTCATAGACTGATGTACAAGGACCCCCAGATTCCATTGTACTTCCCCTTTTCCCAACTTGACACCATTTAGATAGTAATCTGCCTTTCCGATTTTGCTACCAAAGTGGATAACCTCACATTTATCCGCATTGAACTTCATCTGCCATGCATCTGCCCACTTCCCCAACCTGTCCAAGTCACCCTGAATTCTCATAGCATCCTCCTCACAGTTCACACTGCCACCCAACTTTGTGTCATCTGCAAATTTGCTAATGTTACTTTGAATCACTTCATCCAAATCATTGTTGTATATTGTAAATAGCTGCGGACCCAGCACCGAGTCTTGCGGTACCCCACTAGTCACTGCCTGCCATTCAGAAAGGGACCCGTTAATCCCTACTCTTTGTTTCCTGTCAGCCAACCACTTCTCTATCCATGTCAGCACTCTGCCCCCAATACCATGTGCCCTAATTTTGCCCACTAATCTCCTATGTCAGACCTTATTAACTGCTTTCTGAAAGTCCAGGTACACTACATCCACTGGCTCTCCCTTGTCCATTTTCCTAGTTACTTCTTCAAAAAATTCCAGAAGATTAGTCAAGCATGATTTTCCCTCGGACCGATCCTGTTACTTCTATCCAAATGTGCGGCTATCTCATCTTTTATCATTGACTCCAGGATCTTCCCCACCACCAATGTCAGGCTAACTGGTCTATAATACCCCATTTTACTTCGGAGTCACGTGAGTGACTACGTGAAGAAGCCCCGCCTGGCGCTGGAACGGCATTACGTCGACGCTGACGGTAGAGCAAGACAGCGGTAGGTACGGACCGGCAGGTAAGTGCAGTTGAAAAACTTTTAGGGTCTGAAAACTCCGTGGCTGGTGTATTGAACCAGGATTAAAATGAATTTAAAAACAAAAAATAAATAAAAGTTAAAATAGAACAAAATACTCTGTATAAAAACAATGGAGTTTAAAAAAGAACGTCCCGGGGAAATACCCAGCGATCGGGACGGGAGATTAATTACGGAGCCGGTTCCGATACTGGTGGCCGTTAAAATTACGTTAGGGAGACTTTTTAGTTGCTCCACAAACTTTTGGCAGAGGGGGGGATTTTTAAATAAGTCAGAAAGGCCATAATTTAAAAGTTAATAAAAGGCCTTCAGACTAAAATATAATGGAAAAATATTCCAAAAATAAAAATAAATAAATAAAAAATTCAACCAAAAAAGGGTTAAAAGGCCCAAAAACATTCCCTAACCTACCCTAAGGGGGTTTCATATATTAAAATATATGATGAAATATTGTGGGAATATCTACCTCAGATATGTCTGAAGGTAGTCTCCTTGAGGGAAAAACTCAGGAGTAACAAGGGCAGTAAAAATAAAATGGAAAACTGACCCTAAAAATGCACTGATAGTGGTGGCTGGTCATGAAGTACCCACCACAGCACCTATATATATACCTGAATAAGAAGTGAGGCCATGGAAAATAACCATGGAAACCAAAATTAGTTGGTCTCTCACTAAAAGCTGTTATGGTTAAAACAGCAGAATAATAATAAAACTTTTATGTTTTATTCAAGTACACCTCAGCACAAAATATATATAGAGGTGTACTAGGTTTAATACCCGAATGAATGAGTGAGGCCATGAAAAGTAAACATGGAAACTAAAAACTCACCAAAGCTGTTATGGTTGAAACAGCAGAATATGATAAAACTTTTATGTTTTATAAATATATCAACGGTGAATCCGTTTATGATATCCATGTCTCAATTATATTAGATATAAGGAAATACGATTTCAAAGTATTTCAAACTGGTGCATGGCATTACTATTCAATAAAAAACAAATAAAACATTGTGCAAATAACTAATACATTTAAAATAAAATAAATTGCCATCAGTTTGTGGAGCTCAATGGGAAGAAATATATAATATTAATTTACCAAATCTGCACTCTAGATTTGCAGATCAATACAAATCAGGTTATGTTAAACTCCTGATTATTATGGAATAAAACCTGCCTTATGATAAATCAAAGATATTGATTACAAAAGAACAGACTATTGATCTTTAAACTTTGGGGGAAAGATTATGATCCAATATAAAGATTTGATAATGGATCAAAACAAAGGCAGAAGTATGGTAAATAAATATAATCCAACATAGCCTTATCCAAACCCATATAATTGGGAAAACAAGGCTTGAAGTACGTTGAAGAGGTGCAAACAACTTGTTACAAAATAAGTTCATGAAATCTCCTATCGTGGGGGATTACAGGTGTATTATGATCATTAATTTAATATAACTAAGGACTACAAAAAAAAAAAAAAAAAAAAAAAAAATTTGTAGAAGGGATTGGTTCACCTGTATAAGAAAACCTTAAAAATTGATTTTAGGTTTGCACACAAAAGTAACTCCAATAAAGAAGGGGTACGTACATATATATATTATAAAATTACCTCAGTGTAAAGATGTGATGGTATAAGCCATACAAAACATCATTTTATATACACTTTCACAGTGTAAGAACATTTTATTAAAATGGAAACATCTTGAACATTGAAATACAGTTATTATTAACAAATTGTTAATCAAATATTACAGGTGCTTGAAATTAATTAAAATGGGTCAAGCTGTGCAAGTTAAAACATTGTCTAAAGGATTAAAACCAGTTCAAGGCTGTTAAACAGAATACTGGAAGAACAATTGTACTGATAAAAAGATCAGCACTTGCACTAATGAGGACATGGTCATGGTTTATCTTGATCACATTTAAATTGGAAGGTTATAAAGAGTCAGCTGCAAATTAGTGCTGCAATTACAAGCCTGTTGAAAGGCAAGGACCTGACCCATTACATAAAGCGTATGCTTAGGCATTAATAAAATATTCATAAATTACTATTCTGAATTTAGGAGTAATTCAGCACCATAAGAGGGGGAAAATTGTTCCATGATACAAATATGTCTCATTGTTTTGTTGACATACTTTGTCCCTCCATTAGGAAAGGAGCCTAGGTAAAGAGTAAATAAAGCTCCAAAAGAAGGAATACAGAAGCTTATAAGAATATGTATGCCTTTGTGAGAGGCTTATGCAAATACCAAATGATACATTATCATTATTAAAGTAATGAAAAAAAAAGGTTCACAAGCTGCTTCAACTATAAGCTTAGCAGCTGTTGCAAACTGGAGCAAGTGTTAACAGATGATGGACAGCTTCTGTGAATATTTGGGTAATGATAAGAATATTATCTATTCTTATAAAAAATAATTGATACGTCTCTTGTTGGGACTACGGACAATAATACCAGGTGATTACAAATGGATTGTCCTAAGAAATTTCTCCAAACATTTGCATTAATTATTGAAGTATAAGGAGTTATGGATTAAATATCGATTGTTCTATTATGGAAGTGTCCATGTCATATCAAGGTGAACAATACCACGGCTGTGGCATATGTTAAATCACATAAGATAAGTAAAATAATAATCATGGGATTATCTGAGTAAACAGATGTGGCATATTCTAAAATGTTTTAGTCCAGCTGTTTATCTCTAAGAAAGAGACAATGTTATCGGAGACAACAAATTAAGGGAGGAAAATACATTGTCATTAATATGGATTACTTACGATTAATCTGGTTGCATACAGATTAAATCACCGATCTTTCAAATGTTCTCGTGGGTAAACCAAGAACAGGAAAGGTGGATGCTTTTCTCTCAATTACATGAGGAAAGATGTTCTTTTATGTTCCTCATTTTTGTTTGATAGGGCAGTGTCTGATGAAAATGGAGCAGGAGACTGCCAGAGGCATTTTGGTGGCCCAAAACGGATCCTTCATGGTTTTCATAAATATTGAGTGATGTTGAACCACTTGTGATGATTCATAGTTGCAGTAATTTATTGTTGTACAAAGCCATCCATGACATGAAAATATGAATTTGACTATCTGCAGGTTGACCAGACCATTACAACAGTTTGATGGTTAAAGAAGTCTATGAATGTTTAACTAATATAACAACATAACAATAAAATAATTATGTATAAAAGAAGTGTTATACCTGCAATTTGCAGAAAGAAGTTTTAAAAAACAATATTTTGTTATAAGAAATTGGAAGTCTGTGTATACAGTAAAGTTATTTTGTCATATTAGATATATGTGAGTTCCTTGTGGATTGCATTTTTTCTAAGTATCTAATTGATAGAGCCAATAATAGGGCTCAGAGTGTTATCGTCCTATTAACGGACAATATACTAACCAAGAAGTTATCGGGTGCATTCGTAATATCCCGATATGGAAAGGGATATATATGTATATGTATATGTATATATGTATATATATATATATGTGTGTATATATGTATATGTATGTGTATATATATATATGTGTATATATATATATATGTGTGTATATATATATATATATATATATATATATATATATATATATATATATATATATATATATATATATATATATATATATATATATATATATATATATATATATATATATATATATATATATATATATATATATATATATATATTATATATATAAATCTGTCCAAAATTGTAATATATAAGTCGGGAGATCAATAGTCCTGAATTGCCTTAGGCAATGGACTCTAATTCTAACAATGATTTAAAAAAGTTAACATTGAAAGTAATAATGCTGATGACTTTAGTATCAACATAAGAGTGCAAACATTGCAAATATTACGTTATAATTGCATGTGGATACAGATTACATTATCATATATGTTTATGAATTTACCAAACAAAGCGCACCAAGAAGAGCTGAAACCAAGGTAAACCTATAAGCATATCCTGTCGGCCTTAAGTTGTGTGTGTGTGTGTGAACATTGATGTAAATATGTTGAAGTAGGTAGAGTCTCTGTGGTGATGAGACAGCACTACTTATTACACACAAAAAACCACAATAGGTTTCAGTAAAAACTGATGGTTCTAGAGGAATGTATTCTAGATGGTTAGAAATTGAATAACACTCAGTGGAACCAGACACTGAAATGTGGAAAATCACTTTGTTAAGGAGGTAGATACATTCACAGGAATGGCACAGGATGAGCCGCTCGAGCAAAGATGATCATAAAATAAATGATCATCTGGTAGTTCTAAATCTATGTTGAGCCTTACTATCTTACTCTGGCTATTATGTTCTGTGTTTTTCATGCCGCTGCTTTGAAGTATGCCGTTCCAGCACCAGGCGGGGCTTCTTCACGTAATCCCTCATCATTACTCCTCGTAAAATAAGGATCAAACTTCGAACTGGTAAGTTCTCGTTTAATCTTACTATTTTCTCTCTCCCGCCTTTCTTAAAATGTGGGATAACATTAGCTACTGTCCAATCCACAGGAACTGATCCTGAGTCTATAGAACATTGGAAAATTATCACCAATGCATCCACGATTTCGAGAGCCACTTCCTTAAGTACCCTGGGGACTTATCATCCTTCAGTCCCATTAGTCCAACACCATTTCCTGCCTAATGCGGATTTCCTTCAGTTCCTCTGTCACCCCAGATCCTCTGGCCACTACTATATCAGGAAGATTGTTTGTGTCCTCCTTAGTGAAGACAGATCTAAAGTACCTGTTCAATTCATCTGCCATTTCCTTGTTCCCCATAATAAATTCACTTTTTTCGGTCTTCAAAGGTCCAACTTTGGTCTTAACTAATGTTTTCCTCTTCACATGCCTAAAGAAGCTTTTACTATCCTGCTTTATATTCTTGGCTAGCTTATCTTCGTACCTCATCTTTTCTCCCCGTATTGTATTTTTGGTTATCTTATGATGTTTTTAAACATTACCCGCTTCCCGCTCATCTTTGCTATGTTGAATCAAGGCTATATTGTCATTCAAAAATACACCAACAAACGCAAGTCTGAACGAAATTTTATTGCATCTGGCTCACCGGGCAACAAAAAATAACAAAAGGATAAAATAGATAAAAAGATATAATAGATAAAAAGATAAAATAGATAATAGTGGCGGCACATTATATGGAATTCAAGAGTCTGATGGCTCGGGGGAAGAAGCTGTTGCAAAACCTGGCCGTTCTGCTCCTTATACTGCCATACCTTTTGCGCGAGGGCAGCAGAGTGAACGGTCCATGATGGAGATGCATGGGGTCTTTTATAATGCTGTTGGCCTTGGACAAGCAACGTTTGCACACAATGTCCCGGATTGAAGGAAGAGAAGTCCCGATGATTTTTTCAGCCATCCTCACCACTCTCTGCACGGACTTCCAGTCGGAGGCTTTGCAGTCCCCAAACCAGACAGAGAAGCAGCTGGTCAAAATGCTCTCTATGGTGCCCCTGTAGAAAGTGGTGAGGATGGGATGGGTGAGCTCTTCCCATCCGGCGCAGATAGTGCAAACGCTGCTGCGCTCTTTTAACGAGTGATGCAATGTTTTGTGACCAGGTCAGACTGTTTTATGATTGAGGTACTTGGATAATAGACACAAAAAGCTGGAGTAACTCAGCGGGACAGGCAGCATCTCTGGAGAGAAGGAAAGGGTAATGTTTCGGGTCGAGACCCTTCTTCTGACTGGTTACGAAATGTCGGGACCTTCTCTCCAGAGATGCTGCCTGTCCCAGCTGAGTTCCTCCAGCTTTTTGTGTCTACTAGCTGCGATGCATCCCGACGTGAGAGAGTTTAACATAAACGCGAGTGAATAAAAGTCTTTACCTGCCAGTTGAAAGGATGCGATCGTCTCTACAAGACACCAAGCCTCAGGAAGACAAAACCAACAGCGCTCAACGAGAACAATTCATTGCATTTTGGAGAGAGGGGATAGGTGGAGGGTGAGTCTTCAAGTGAGAGAAAGAAGAAGTGGTTCAGCAAATCATGCTGCCTTTGTCAATTGTGTAATGAGGAAGGATTAGTTAGCGATCTTGTTGTGCAGAGCCCCTTGGGCAACAGTGACCATAATATGGTGGAACTCTACATTAGGATGGAGAGTGACCCGGTTAATTCAGAGACTAGGATGCATGTGACGGGAATTAGACTTCTCCCCATATCCCCTGACTCCGCTATCTTTAAGAGCCCTATCTAGCTCTCTCTTGAAAGTATCCAGAGAACCGGCCTCCACCGCCCTCTGAGGCAGAGAATTCCACAGACTCACCACTCTCTGTGTGAAAAAGTGTTTCCTCGTCTCCGTTCCAAATGGCTTACCCTTTATTCTTAAACTGTGGCCCCTGATTCTGGACTCCCCCCAACATTGAGAACATGTTTCCTGCCTCTTGCATGTCCAAACCCTTAATAATCTTATATCTTTCAATAAGATCCCCTCTCATCCTTCTAAATTCCAGAGTATACAAGCCCAGCCGCTCCATTCTCTCAGCGTATGACAGTGCCGCCATCCCGGGAATTAACCTGGTGAACCTACGCTGCACTCCCTCAATGGCAAGTATGTCCTTCCTCAAATTAGGGGACCAAAACTGGTCTCACTAGGGCCCTGTACAAGTGCAGAAGGACCTCCTTGCTTCTATACTAAACTCCTCTTGTTATGAAAGCCAACATGCCGTTCGCTTTCTGCCTGCTGTACCTGCATGCTTACTTATGGCCCTGTCTCACGGTGCCAGTCATCCCACGAGTGACCCCAAGTGAAAGAAAAAAAACAAACTCGTGGTTATGTACGAGATTTCAAGTTTATGATCAAGTGTTTAACCGAGTTCCCAGGGGTATGTCATTGCTGCGATGTTCCAAGTTCCTCTCCCGAGTTACCAAGTTCCTCTCCCGTTACTCTTGAGCCAACCGTGAATGAAGGTAAGTGTGTGAGGGTGTCCGGGTGCCGGCCACAGCCGCTGTTCTTTCACATCAGTTGCACATCAGATTGTTGGGAGACGGAGCTCAGGGTTCGCCTCCTGAGCTGCTTTGGTGCCCTGGCGTAAGTTGAGGTGGAGGGTGGTTGGGGGTGGGGGGTGACAGACAAGGCTCTTGGGTGCTGGGATCATTCTCTGCGGGATGGTCTTAGTGCGGGAGACATGTGTAGGAGAGGTGCGCTGACTGCAGGCAGACACTTTGGTAGTGATTGCCCACCAGTCTCAAAAGCCGCTGTGTCTCCCTGTCCCTATGATAGCAGGGGGCAATCAAGCAGCACAATAGCCCCCTCCCCCTCCACGCCAACACAAAGGGCAACGATCCCAAGGCTTTAGGGGCAGAAACAGCGGGCAGGCGACGATCACCCGCCATAACGCGAGAGAGATCATGCGTTATTGTAGGTCTCCTTTGCACGTCGGTGTTTCTGTATTTCTCGATCTTATTGTTGGCCCTGTCTGTCGCCACCCCCACCCCCACCCCTCTGCTTCCCAGCCATGTGTGTGACCCCTTCCCTCCCCTCTCCAGCTCCCCGCCCATTGCACCAGGCACGAGGGCTTCGCACCGTCTTCATGTTGGCGACGATCCCAAGGCTTTGGACGGAAGGCAGACGCAATAAGCTGGAGTAACAACGCGGGCCAGGTAAGATCTCTGGAGAATTTGGATAGGTGACGTTTTGGATAAGGGCTCGTCTTCTGAAGAAGGATCTCGACCTGAAAAGTCACCTATTCCTTCTCTCCAGAGTTGCTGCCTGACCCACTGAGTTACTCCAGCTTTTTTGTGTCTATCGTTGAATGGGTGACGTTTCGGGTCGAGACCCTTCTTCGGACTGAAAATAAAACTTGCCTCGCGTGAAGCGGCTTGTAAATTAAAACATAAAATCAAGAAATGTTAAAGGTTGACTCATTTATGTGCTGCTATTCATTCACCTGGCCTATTGCTGTCCTCCCTCGTCCACCGTGAGCGCTGAACAACTCACCGGGTGGAAACCTCCGCTGCATCCCGGGCGGAGGGCGATGATCACCGGACTGACCGGCAAGTAGAGGCGGCGGGTCAGCCAAGCCCGGCTCCCCGCCACCGGGATAGACACCAACTACTGGAGTAAACTCAGCGGGATCTCTGGAGAAGTCTGAAGTAGGGTCTCGACCCGAAATCTCACCCATCCCATCTCTCCAGAGATGCTGCCTGTCCCTCGGAGTTACTCCAGCATTGGGTGTGTCTATCTTCGGTGTAAACCAGCATCTGCAGTTCCTTCCCAATCCCACACTCTTGGCCCCGGGGGGTGGATGGAGCATCACACGTGGACACATCCCACCCACCGCCCCAGACTTGCCCCTCCGGCAGGTCTTTAACCGCGTCCTAAAGCCGTTCATTGAGACAGAGTGACGAATACGAAGCCACGGGGCAGGCGCCTCAGTAATAAAGGACAAGTGGCAGATCATCGCAGAAAGGCCGAAGATAGACACAAAATGCTGGAGTAACTCGGCGGGACAGGCCGCATCTCTAGAGAGAAGGAATGGGTGGCGTTTCGGGTAAGTCTGAAGAAGGGTCTCGACTCCATTCCGTCTCTCCAGAGATGCTGCCTGGACCGCTGAGTTACTCCAGCATTTTGTGTCTATCTTTGGTTCAGTCTTTACTCGAGCGAACGAACAGATTATAAGAAAGTTCCCACGGTAGACTCACGAGTCACTAAGGTAAACGCACGGGCCACTACGTTATTACAACGAGTTTAAATGTTTCCATTTTTAACTTGAACAGTTAATTTGACTCGTGGAAAATATCAAACATGTTTGATTTTTTTCACGAGTTAACAAGTTTCCCGAGTTCCTGCCGTTAGCGCCACGAGTCGATAAGTTGCTCGTGCGAGTTCCGACGTTCCCGTGACTGGCACCGTGAGACAGGGGTTTTAGGCTTATTGGCTCGGACAGACTGGCAAATTATACTCAAAGGGTTGACGGTGGAGATGCAATGGCAAAGATTTAAAGACCGCATGGATGAACTCCGTGGTTGATGATGTAAGTCAAGGATAGTGTTAAATCCAAGGAAGAGGCATATAAATTGGCCAGAGGAAGCAGCAAACCAGAGGACTGGGAGAAATTTAGAACTCAACAGAGGAGGATAAAGGGGTTAATCAAGAGGGGGAAAAGAGCATGAAAGAATGCTTGCGGGGAATATAAAAACGGATTCTAAAAGCTTCTTTAGATATGTAAAAAGGAAAAGATTGGTGAAGGCAAATGTAGGTCCCTTACAATCAGAGACAGGTGAATTTATAATGGGAAACAAGGAAATGGCAGTACAGTTAAACTAGTACTTTGGTTCTGTCTTCACTAAGGAAGACACAAGCAATCTCCCAGAAATACTAGGGGACCGAGGATCTAGTGGGAGGGAGGAACTGAAGGGAATCCATATTAGAAAGGAGATGGTGTTTGGTAAACTGCTGGGTCTGAAGGCAGATAAATCCCCAGGGCCTGATGGCTCAATCCAGGGGCCCCAGCATACCTCCAGGTGAGGCAGAGATTCACATGCACCTCCTCTAAACTCATCTCCTGCATCCGCTGTGCCTGATGTGGCCTCCTGTACATCCAATGTTCTCTCGACTCTGGATCCGTTCCTGTGGACTGCAGGGTAGCCAATGTAACTCCACTTTTTAAGAAAGGAGGGAGAGAGAAAACAGGGCAATTATAGACCAGTTAGCCTGACATCGGCAGTGGGGAAGATGCTTGAATCGATTATTAAAGATGTTATAGCAGCGCATTTGTAAAACAGTGACAGGATCGGTCAAAGTCAGCATGGATTTATGAAGGGGAAATCATGCTTGACTAATCTTCTGGAATGTTTTGAGGATGTAACAAGTAGAATGGATAAGGGAGAGCCAGTGGATGTGGTGTACCTGGACTTTCAAAAAGCCTTTGACAAGGTCCCACACAAGAGATTAGTGTGCAAAATTAGAGCACATGCTATTGGGGGTATGGTATTGACATAGATAGAGAACTGGTTGGCAGACAGGAAGCAAAGAGTAGGAATTTTACTTCGGAACCTTTTGCAGATCCTCCGAGCGGTAAGTTTAAACAGGCAAGGAGTGAGGAGATGGGCGACGTTTCGGGTCAGACCCTTCTTCAGTGACAGTGGTGCCGCAAGGCTCGGTACACCTGCTGGACCCAGATGAGTCGGGCCAAACTCTCCCACGTCGAGATTCATACAAAGAATTATCGATTTGTGCTAGAGCGCCTGATTCAGGGCTGCAGAACTATCCTGCCTGTGAGGATGCAACCACCTTCGGTTAATGACACAAAGCTGACATGTGAGAGCGTGGAGAATGCTATCACAATCGCCAGAAGTCCACGATTCATGAAGGGAGTTTTCAATTCGCGTAACTATCGCAAAGTGCAATCAGCCCAACGTGTACAAACATTGCTACGGCTAGATAGAATGCAATGCCATTATATTTTATGTCTATGATTTGCTTATAATAAAAGAGGCATGCACAGCATAAGATGAATAGTCTCACATTTAATCTTGTTACATTGAGATTACTAAACCTCTGTTATTAGTCACAAGTAAGGTGTCGGTGCAGATTTCAAACTAACTTTTCAGAGGTTTTATCACACCGAAAGATTGGTGTCAGTAAACAACTGCCCTTTTGTGTGAAATGTCGCTAATTCAGAAGTACGTAGTCACTCACGTGAAAGTAAAATAGTAAGATTAAACGAGAACCTACCAGTTTGAAGTTTGAAAGGACTGTGAATTCATGACGCACCAACGGCTACGGGCGAATAGGCTTGGATTTGACGGGGAATTCCAATGTGACATCTCCAGGTTTGCGATGACGTGAGCTGCGATGAGAATGCTATGGGCTGCATGGTCAAGGTCACATTTAAAAAACAAAACTCTGAAAATTTGTTATAAGAGTAGTGTACACAAGCAGACATACATATATACCAATAGGCAGAACAGATACGTTTTTAAACTAGACTTAAAGGAGTCGATGGAGGGGGCAGTTCTAATGGGGAGGGGGATGCTGTTCCACAGTCTAGGAGCTGCGACCGCAAAGGCACGGTCGCCCCTGAGCTTATGCCTAGACTGCGGGACATTCAGCAACCCCAAGTCGGCCGATCTGAGGGACCTGGAGGTGGTGGAGTGGGTGAGAAGCCTTTTAATGTAGGTGGGGGCAAGACCATTGAGGGCCTTGTAGACAAAGAGGAGGATCTTGAAATTTATTCGGAACCGCACAGGGAGCCAGTGGAGAGAGGCCAGGATCGGGGTGATGTGGTCCCTTTTTCGGGTGCCCGTCAGGAGTCTCGCTGCGGCGTTTTGGACCAGTTGCAGGCGGGACAGGGAAGATTGGCTGATGCCAGTGTAGAGGGAGTTGCAGTAATCTAGCCGGGAGGAGATAAATGTATGGATGATCTTTTCGAGGTCATCAAACTGGAGGAATTGTTTTATTTTAGCTATCGTCCGAAGCTGGAAGCTAGCTTTTACCACGGCATTGACTTGTTTGTCAAACTTCAGTGCTGAGTCAAATATCACGCCAAGGTTTTTGACGTGAGGTTTGAGTAATGGGGTCAGGCTTCCAAGGCTGCCTGCTATCATTTTGATTGAGTCCGAGGGGCTGAGAAGGATGACCTCAGACTTACTCTTGTTTAGTTGGAGGAAGTTCTGGGCCACTTTATATCCGGTGACTTGGATAGGTTGGGTGAGTGGGCAGATGCATGGCAGATGCAGTATAAGGTGGATAAATGTGAGGATATCTACTTTGGTGGCAAGAACAGGAAGGCAGATTATTATCTGAATGGTGTCAGATTAGGAAAACGGGAGGTGCAACGAGACCTGGGTGTGCCTGTACATCAGCCACTTTAAGTAAGCATGCAGGTACAGCAGGCAATGAAGAAAGCTAATGGTGTTAAAGAAGGAACTGCAGATGCTGGAAAATCGAGGGTACACAAAATGCTGGAGAAACTCAGCGGGTGCAGCAGCATCTATGGAGCGATGGAAAGCCTAAAGCTAATGGCATGTTGGACTTCATTGCAAGAGGATTTGAGTTTTGAAGCTAGGAGGTCCTTCTGCAGTTGTACAGGGCCCTAGTGAGACCACATCTGGAGTATTGTGTGCAATTTTGGTCTCCTAATTTGAGGAAGGACATTCTTGCTATTGAGGGAGTGCAGCGTAGTTTCATTAGGTTAATTCCCAGGATGGCAGGACTAACATATGATGAAAGAATGGTTCAACTGGGCTTGCATTCACTGGAATTTAGAAGGATGAGAGGGGATCTTACAGAAATATATAAAATTCTTAAAGGATTGGATAGGCTAGATTCGGGAAATGTTTTCCTGATGTTGGGGGTGTCCAGAGCCAAGGGCCACAGTTTAAGAATAAGGAGTAGTGTAGATGGGACACGTTGGTCGGTGTGTGTAAGTTGGGCCAAAGGGCCTGTTTCTACGCTATATAACTCTATGACTATGCTGGAGTAACTCAGTAGGTCGGGCAGCACCTGTGGAGAACATGGATAGGTGGCGTTTCACAGAGTGCTGGAGTAACTCAGCGGGTCAGGCAGCACCTGTGGAGAACATGGATAGGTGACGTTTCACAGAGTGCTGGAGTAACTCAGCGGGTCAGGCAGCACCTGTGGAGAACATGGATAGGTGGCGTTTCACAGAGTGCTGGAGTAACTCGGCGGGTCAGGCAGCATCTGTGGAGAACATGGATAGGTGGCGTTTCACAGAGTGCTGGAGTAACTCAGTGGGACAGGCAGCATCAGTGGAGAGAAGCAATGGGTGACGTTTCGGGACGAGACCCTTCTTCAGACTGATGGATCAGTCACGATCCGAAACGTCACCCATTCCTTCTCTCCAAAGGTGCCGCCTGTCACTCTGAGTTACTCCAGCATTTTGTGTTTGTCCTTGGTGTAAACAAGCATCTGCAAATCACTCCTACACACCTCATCCCCTCAAACAGGATGCAATAGCAATGCCTGGAACCTCATTTCCTGCAGATGAGGTTGTGAAACTGCAGTTCTCTCCGCCTCTGACTCTCTCTCCCTCGTCTTGTGTTTAAATGTAAATACTGATTCCATTCTCTTCTGTTCTGTTGTTCTGTAGTTTTTCCACAATGCGCAGGCATTGCCACTTTCATTTCACTGTACATCTTGTATGTGTAGGTTGCAAATAAAGTTGACTTGACTCTCTCTCCCCCTCCCCAACTCTCTCCACCCTTCTCTCTCTCACTCTCTCTCTCTATTTCCCACAAAATTTCTCTCTCTCTCATCTCTCTGTTGTCAAGCTGGAAAGGGCGCAGTGAAGATTTACGAGGATGTTGCCGGGACTAGAGGGTGTGAGCTACAGGGAGAGGTTGAGCAGGCTGGGTCTCTATTCCTTGGAGCGCCGGAGGATGAGGAGAGATCATAGAGAGGTGTATAAAATCATGAGAGGAATAGATCGGGTAGATGCACAGAGTCTCTTGCCCAGAGTAGGGGAATCGAGGACCAGAGGACATGGGTTCAAGGTGAAGGGGGAAAGATTTAATAGGGATCTGAGGGGTAGCTTTTTCACACAGAGGGTGGTGGGTGCATGGAACGAGCTGTCGGTGGAGGTAGTTGAGGCTGGGACTATCCCAACGTTTAAGAAACAGTTAGGCAGGTACATGGATAGGACAGGTTTGGAGGGATATGGACCAGACGCGGGTGGGACTAGTGTAGATGGGACATGTTGGTCAGCATGGGCAAGTTGGGCTGAAGGGCTTGTTTCCGTGCTGTGTGACTATGATTCTCTATCTTTCTAGGGGAAGGAACTGGAAGCAGGAAAAGAAAAGGACAAATCCTTTTCTTGATTCCAGTTACCCCCCCCCCCCCCCCCCCCCCCACAATCAGTCTGAACAAACTCCTCAGGAAGGAAGGCACGGTGGCGCAGCGGGTAGAGCTGCTGCCGCACAGCACCAGAGACCCAGCTTCCATGTTCTCCCCAGATGCTGCCTGACCCGTAGAGTTACTCCAGCACTCTGTGAAACGTCACCTATCCACGTTCTCCACAGATGCTGCCAGATCCGCTGAGTTACTCCAGCACTCTGTGAAACGTCACCTATCCACGTTCTCCACAGATGCTGCCTGACCCGCTGAGTTACTCCAGCACTCTGTGTCTCCTGTGAGGGGATGGGATGGTGGTCTCTGGTCATTTCCCGGCTCGCTCGGTGAGGTGTGTGTTGTGGCCACTCAGTGTATCTGACACGCTCTCGCTGTGAGGGGGTGGGGGAGTGTGTGTAACATTGTCGGATTGCTTCAGGGATTGCAACACTCTTCCCACTTTACAAGACATCCACAGCTTCCCTCTGACAGTCTGCATATTGTGCGGGCATCCACATTTGCCACACAAAGATCTACGGACTCTTGACTCCGTTAACAACCAAGCCCACTGCAACCTCTCCAGCCCCGGACAGCAAAGTCTCACAGACACCGTGAATCAACTTTGATGGAGGTATGTGAATTTTTTTTTTAATTCTTTAAAGTCCATAACAAAATCTTGGAAGGTAGACAAAAATGCTGGAGAAACTCAGCGGGTGAGGCAGCATCTGCGGAGAGAAGGTATAGACGATGTTCCCTAAGGGTCTCGACCCAAAACGTCACCTATTCTTTCTCTCCATAGATGCTGCCACACCCGCTGAGCTTCTCCAGCATTTTTGTCTAGACAATAGGTGCAGGTGTTCTGCCCATTCGACCCTTCGAGCCAGCACCACCATTCAATGTGATCACGGCTGATCATCCACAATCAGTACCCTGTTCCTGCCTTCTCCACATATCCCCTGACTCCGCTATCTTTGAGAGCCCTATCTAGCTCTCTCTTGAAAGTATCCAAGGAAGTGGCCTTTCTTACAGATTCATAGTTATACGGCTTAGAATCAGACCCTGCAGCCCGATACGTCCATGCTGACCACGATAATCAAGAACCTCTCGGCTAGTTCTAGTTCCATTTGCTTATGTTTGGCCCATATCCCTCGAAACCTTTCTTATACATGGACCTGTCCAAGTGCCTTTTAAAGGCTGTTATTGAACCTGCCTCAACAACCTCCACCTCAACGAGTTGCTGACTTACAGCGCTTACAGCGGCAGACATCCAAGTTCGACCCCGACTACGGCTGCTGTCTGTACGGAGTTTGTACCTTCTCCCCGTGACCTGCGTGGGTTTTCTCCGAGATCTTCGGTTTCCTCCCACACTCCAGACGTACATCAATAATGTTTTATTATTAATGTTTTATGTGTCATTCCTAACTGTCACTGTGTGTTATGTTGTCACTTGTGGGCGGAGCACCAAGGCAAACTCCTTGTATGTGAATACTTGGCCAATAAACGTATTCATTCATTCGTTTGTAGGTTAATAATATTTGGTAAAATCGTAAATTGTCCCCAGTGTGTGCAGGTTAGTGGTAGTACAGACACCTGGGTTCAATCCCGACCAAGGTTGCTGTGTGTATGGCCCACTGTGTCCGCACCAACCAGCGATTATCCCGCACACTAACACACTATCCCACACACATTAGGGACAATTTACGATTTTACCAGGTATATTAACCAACAAATATGAACATACGTCTTTGGACCGTTGGACTCCGTACAGACAGCACCCGTACTCAGGATAGAACCCAGGTCTCCGGCGCTGTGAGGCAGCAGCTCTACCCGCTGCGCCACCGTGCCGTACAGAATATGAAACACTTGTAACGCTAAAGCTACGACATTTCACCTTCTCCAATCTGTGTTTCCCACAGGAAATGATGGGTCAAAGCTTCAATCTTGATGACCATGACTTTGATAATATCTTTGAAAACTATTCATATGAGTATGATATTGGGCCCGACGTATCTCCCTGCATCCCCCTGGTGAAGAGGTCACTCAACGTGACGTACGCCGCGGCCTACAGCCTGGTGTGTCTCTTGGCCATGACGGGGAACCTGTTGGTGTTGGTGGTCCTCCTTCACAACCGCCGCTCCATCTCGTCCACGGACGTCTACCTGCTCCATCTGGCCACGGCCGACCTGCTCTTTGCCACCACCCTGCCCTTCTGGGCAGTGGACGCCGTGTCTGGCTGGGTGTTTGGTGACGCCATGTGTAAGCTGATCAGTATGTTGCAGGAGGTGAACTTTTACAGTGGCATCCTGCTGCTGGCCTGCATCAGCGTGGACCGCTACCTGGCCATTGTCCGCTCTGCCCAGTCGCACGGCCACAAGAGGCCGTGGATGGTCAAACTGGTGTGTGCCACCGTCTGGCTCGTGGCCCTGCTCCTGTCCTTGCCCGTCCTCTACAAGGGTGAGTGGACCCACGCCGGCAGGACCAGATGCTATGAGATCCTCGATGGACAATCGGCCGACATCTGGAGAACCGCCACCAGGTTCCTGCGGCACGTATGTGGCTTCCTCATGCCGCTGGCCGCCATGGTCTTCTGCTACACCGTCACCGTGTGGAAACTGTGCCAGACCAAGGGCTTCCAGAAGCAGAAAGCCATGAAGGTCATCATCGCGGTGGTGCTGGCCTTCCTGGCGTGCTGGCTGCCCCACAACGTCACGGTGCTGGTCGACACGTTGGTGAGGAGCAAACTCATCGAAGACTCTTGCGCCAGACGCGACCACTTGGACAGGGCTCTGTCTGCCACCCAAACCCTGGGCTTCACGCACAGCTGCATCAACCCAATCCTCTACGCATTCATCGGGGTGAAGTTCAGGAAGAATCTGGTGAAGATCTTGGCTAAATCTGGAATCATGAGGCGAGTGATCATCTCCAAGTACAGGAGGTCCATGTCGTCCATCTCTGAATCGGGCCTCATTTCCACCGCCATCTACATGGATCACGATGGAAATGTCCGGGCCAGTAAGTAACTGGCTGGGAAGGAACATGAAGGGACGTACAGACACATCTAACCACTGGAACGTCCAAACAGCTGAAAGAACATCAGTGGATACAAGAACAAGATGAAGAATGTAGGCGACCAATCTTAGATGGAATGATAGAGATACAGAGATCCAGAGGGAAACAGGCCCTTCGGCCCATCATATCCATGCTGACCATCAACCACCCATTTACACTGATCCTACCCTAAACTAATCCAAATTCAATAAGACATTGAGTCCAAATTAGAAGTATTGTTTAAGAAAGATCTGCAGATGCTGAAACAATCGAAGGTAGTCAAAAATGCTGGAGAAACTCAGCGGGTGAGGCAGCATCTATGGAGCAAAGGAGACCCTTCTTCAGACTGATGTGGGGGTTGGGGGGGCGGGAAAAAGAAAGGAAGAGGCGGAGACACTAGATTGTGGGAGAGCTGGGAGGGGGAGGGGAAGGATGGAGAAAGCAAGGACTACCTGAAATTGGAGAAGTCAATGTTCATACCGCTGGGTGTAAACTACCCTTGTGAAATATGAGGTGCTGCTCCTCCAATTTGTGGTGGGACTCACTCTGGCCATGGAGGAGGCCCAGGACAGAAAGGTCGGATTGGGAATGGGAGGGGGAGTTGAAGTGCTGAGCCACCGGGAGGAAGTGCCTCTTCCTTTCTCCTTCGTTTCCCCCCCCCCCCCAACTCCCCTCTGCCTGCATGATCCGTATCCCTCCATTCCCAGCATATCCATGTGCCTATGCAAAAGCCTCTTAAATACGACTATCATATCTGCGTCCAAACCCACCCCTGGCAGCGCGTTCCAGGCACCCACCACCCACACCACCTCATTGAAACTTACACAATAATGAAAGGCCTGGATAGAGTGGATGTGGAGAGGATGTTTCCACTGGTGGGAGAGTCTAGGACCAGAGGACACAGCCTCAGAATTAAAGGGTGCTCTTTTAGAAAGGAGGTGAGGCTGAAGTTCTTTCAGCCTCACCTGGCTTCAGAATCTCTGGCAAGACTTGAAAATTGCTGTTCACAGATGTTCAGTGTTAGTTTTCCGCCACACATAGCGTTTTGTATTTAGGCCAAAACTTCCATTTTGGTCTCATCAGACCAGAGCACCTTCCTCCACATGTTTGCTGTGTCCCCCACATGGCTTGTGGCAAACTGCAAACGGGACTTCTTATGGCTTTGTTTCAACGATGGCTTTCTTCTTGCCACTCTTCCATAAAGGCCCAATTTGTGGAGTGCATGACTAATAGTTGTCCTGTGGACAGATTCTCCCACCTGAGCTGTGGATCTCTGCAGCTCCTCCAGAGTGACCATGGGCCTCTTGGCTACTTCTCTGATCAATGCTCTCCTTGCCCGGCCTGTCAGTTTAGGTAGACGGCCATGTCTTGGTAGGTTTGCAGTTGTGCCATATTCTTTCCATTTTCGGATGATGGATTGAACAGTGCTCTGTGAGATGTTCAAACCTTGGGATATTTTTTTATAACCTAACCCTGCTTTAAACTTCTCCACAACTTTATCCCTGACCTGTCTGGTGTGTTCCTTGGGCTTCATGTTGCTGTTTGTTCACTAATGTTCTCTAACAAACCTCTGAGGCCTTCACAGAACAGCTGTATTTATACTGAGATAGGATTACACACATGTGGACTCTATTTACTAATTAGGTGACTTCTGAAGGCAATTGGTTGCACTGGATTTTATTTAGGGGTATCAGAGTAAAGGGGGCTGAATACTTTTGCACGCCACACTTTTCAGTTTTTTTTATTTGTAAAAAAAATTGAAAACGATGTATCATTTTCCTTCCACTTCACAATTATGTGCCTCTTTGTGTTGGTCTATCACATAAAATCCCAATAAAAAACATTTACGTTTGTGGTTGTAATGTGACAAAATGTGGAAAAGTTCAAGGGGTATGAAAACCTTTGGAAGCCACTGTACATCCTTTTATTCCGAGGCCTTGCCCTCTAGTCATAGACTCTCCCACTATTAGAAACATCCTCTCCACATCCACTCTTTCACTATTCGCTAAGTTTCAATGAGGTTCCCGCTCATCCTTCTAAACTCCAGCGAGTACAGGCCCAGTGCCGACAAACGCTCGTCATATGTTAACCCACTCATTCCTCGGATCATTCTTGGAAACCTCCTCTGGACCCTCTAGAGAGCCAACACATCCTTCCTCAGATATGAGGCCAAAAATTGCTCACAATATTCCAAATGCGGCCTGACCAGCGCCTGACCAGAGCCTCAGCATTACATTCCTTACCAAGAGTGCAAGCAAGCCTCATACAACAGAATGAGTAAGTTATCAGGGTGCAAAATGAAGTATTGTATAGCATTGGAATGACAGAAAAAGTGCAGATAAAAAAGTGCAAAGCCTACAATGTGGTAGCTCGAGAGGACAGGATGCCACCTTATCTAATGGAATAATCATTCAGTGTCTGATAACAGCAGGGGAACAGCTGTTCTTGCGGCTGGTGGAAGTTGTTTTCAAGCTTGTATCTGTTTCTCTCACTTCCTCTGGCAGCTCGTTCCAGATAAGGACTGTCAGACTGCCGCAGTTTAAGAATAAGGGGTGAGCCATTCAGAACAGAGGTGTGGACACTTTTTTACACAGGGAGTTGTGAGTCTATGGAATTCTCTGCCTCAGAGGGCGGTGGAGGCCGATTCTCTGGATACTTTCAAGAGAGAGCTAGATAGGGCTCTTAAACATAGCGGAGTCAGGGGATATGGGGAGAAGGCAGGAACGGGGTACTGATTGGGGATGATCAGCCATGATCACATTGAATGGCGGTGCTGGCTCGAATGGCCATTCTATCAAGATTCACTAAAACACATTAGCCATTTCTCTCCATTCCTTGAATTTACATATGCCTACCGAAAAGACTCTTAAACGCCCACGAGCCCAGAATACAGAGTGCTGGAGTAACTTTTTCACACAAAGGCTGCTGGGTGTGTGGAACAAGCTACCAGAGGAGGCAGTTGAGGCTGGGACTATCCCAACATTTAAGAAGCAGTTAGACAGGTACATGGATAGGACAGGTTTGAGGGATATGGACCAAACGCAGCAAGTGGGGCTAGTGTAGCTGGGGCATGTTGGCAGGTGTTGGCATGTTGGCCGAAGGGCCTGTTTCCACGCTGTATTACTCTGTGACTATGGCGCTGTTGGGGTGTAAACTACCCAAGCGGAATATGAGGTGCTCTTCCTCCAGTTTGTGTGTGGCCTCACTCTGGCATTGGAGGATGCCCAGGTCATTAAGGGCAGTGTGGAAATGGGAGGGGGAATTAAAATGGTTAGCAACCATGAGATCCAGTTGATAAGGTCATAAGTGATAGGAGAGGAATTAGGCCATTCGGCCCATCAAGTCTACTCCGTCATTCAATCATGGCTGTCAATTCTATCTCTCGCTCCACGCCCCATTCTCCTGCCTTCATCCCCATAACCCCTTACTAATCAAGAACCTCTGCTTTAATAATATCCATTGACTTGGCCTCCACAGCCGTCTGTGGCAAAGAATTCCACAGATTCACCACCCTCTCCATCTCCTTCCTAAAGGAACATCCTTTAATTCTGAGCCTATGGCCCACTGGTCCTAGACTCTCCCACCAGTGGAAACATCCTCTCCACATCCACTCTATCCAAGCCTTTCACTATTCTGTAAGTTTCAATGAGGTCCCCCCTTATTCTTCTAAACTCCAGCGAGTACAGGCCCAGTGCCGACAAACACTCATTGTATGTTAATCCACTCATTCCTGGGATCATTCTTGTAAACCTCCTCTGGACCCTGTCCAACCCATCTTTCTTTGTTGTTTTGGAAGAAACCGGAGCACCCGGAGAAGAACCCACGCGGTCACGGGGAGAACGTACAGACTCCTTACAGACAGCGCCCGTGGTCAGGATGGACCCCGGTTCTCTGGCGCCGTGAGGCAGCAATTCATTTTTTTGTAATAATATTTTTATTAGAAGTAATCCATCATAACAACGGTATAACAACTTTTCAAATACACAACCAACTTATTTCAATAAGTATACAAATGTTATGTGTAATTCTTATAAACTTCTATTTTTTTAGAAAGTAGAAAAAGAAAATAATAGATTTTAATCAATAAGAATAGTGATTAAATAATAATTTTGATTATATCGAAAGAGAAGAGAGAGAGAGGAAAAAAAATATGTATATATTCTTGTTATATGTATTTAATTAAAACAAAGTATTATATATATATTTTTAAAAAAGAGAGATTATAGTATACATCTTAATAGTGAATAACACAATTTCAAATAGCGATATCAATAGAGACATGTATACAAATCAAAAAGAAAAACAGAAAGTTATTTTCATCTGATCCTGCCGGGTACCCATTGAGTTGTGATGCCAAGAACAGCTACCCCTTCAAATATTCTGTATATGGAGACCATATCTGTTCAAAGAGTTTGTATTTGTCCATTAGGACAAATCTGATTCTTTCCAAATGCAACATCTCCAACATTTCCACTGTCCACATTTTGATTGTGGGAGATAATGTTCCCTTCCAAAATTTCAATATTAATTTTTTCCCTATTATCAAACAGTAATCCAAAAAATTTCTTTGGTTTACTGTTAATATTAGATTTGAATCCGGAACTCCTAATATTATTAATTTTGGATCTGGGTCCAGTTTAATTTTAAGAACTTCAGAGATAACTCTAAAGATTTCTGTCCAATAATAATTACGTTTTATACATGTTACAAAACTATGCGTTAAATTAGCTTCCAAGTTCTGACATTTATCACAAATAGGAGAAATGTTAGAATAAATTCTATTTAATTTTGTTTTTGAATAATGTAATCTGTGTAATACCTTAAATTGTATCAATATATGTCTAGCATTTAATGAGCAGCGATGTATACATTGTAGGCTTTCTTCCCAAGTTTCCTTTGTTATAGATAAACCTATTTCTGTTTCCCATGTTTGTCGATATATTTCCGAAGTTGGGATTTCCATATCCAAAATAGTATTATATATATACGCTATTCATTTTTCTGTATTTGGTTGTTTATTAAACAATTCATCTAATAATCCTGGTTTTCTATTTTTATAGTCTTGCATATTTAACTTAATATAGTTTCTAATTTGTAAATACCTAAATATGTTATTTGACTGCAATCCATAGATATCCTGTAACTCTTGAAATGAAAGAAATTTCCCTTTCTTGTAAAGGTGTTCTATCCTTTTAATTCCTAAATCATTCCAGTGTTTAAACCCCTTGTCCAATACAGAGGGCTTAAACAAGGGATTATTCATAATTGGCAAACAAAGTGAGAAATTATCCATATGTAGGGTCTTAACTATTTGTTTCCAAATACGTCTATTGCTATGAATTATAGGGTTGTCACCATACATTTTTTTTTGTACTTCCCTTGGTGCAAAAAGAATCGAACCTACATCAAAAGGCAAACAGTCTTCCTTTTCCATCTTTAGCCAGCTTGGTTCATAATCTAAATTTACCAACCAAAAATTCATATTCTTAATCTGAACTGCCCAGAAATAATATAAGAATTTGGTAGTGCTAGTCCATCATTTATTTTAGATTTACATAGATGTTTATTACTTATTCGATGGTTTTTATAGTCCCAAATAAAACTATTAACCAAAGTATCTACTTTTTTTAAAAACATTTTAGGGAGATATAAAGGGATGGCTTGAAATAAATATAACAATTGTGGTAAAAAAATCATTTTTATAGCATTTATTAGTAAGATTAAATGAGAACTTACCAGTTTGAAGTTTGATCTTTATTTTATGAGGAGTCGAGTTGAGGGACTACGTGAATAGAAGCCCGTACAGCCGTTGGTGCGTCAATCTTCAAAGCAGCGGAATGAATTCACAGCTAACAATGACCGAAGTATAACGGTAAGATGATAAAACTAGAACTACCAGATGAGATCTATGAGGGTGGGAGCGGAGGGCACGTAGTCCCTCAACTCAACTCCTCATAAACTAAAGATCAAACTTCAAACTGGTAAGTTCTCGTTTAATCTTACTATTTTACTTCGGAGTCACGTGAGTGACTACGTGAAGACTTCAAAGCACTGTGAATTCACGCCGCAGACTCAAATCCGACGTTCACACTGCCTGGATTGACTCAAAAGTCGTTAACAATCAATCATGCATCAGTAATACATTTGTTAAATGAAATAACAGTTTATTTATAAACAAATCATAACAAACCCCTCTAACTCAGGGGAAAAATGTAACAGTACTGACACCAGAATCAGCAAACACCCCGAGCCTTGAAATCGGCTTGTGATAAAACCTCTGAAAAGTTAGCTCACTGGACCATCCTGCGGCCGCGAGGACCTTGAAATCGTTTGCACCGACACCTTACTGTGTGGTTTTTTGTGACTAATAAACAAAGCCAACTCTGTTCCTCTCAGAGGTTTAGTAATCTCAATGTAACGAGATAAATGTGAGACTATACAGAAGCGATCATCTGCGGGGTATGCTGAAAAACACAATCTTACATCCTGTCATGCCTCTTTTATTATGTTTAAGCAAATCATAGACATAAAATATAATGGCATCAGCCGATACATGCATTCTATCTAGCCGTAGCTTTTGCAATGTTTGTACACGTTGGGCTGAAACCAACACCAGAAGCATGACCACCTTCATAGTTAATTTGGCTATAGATAGGCTTGTAACCGGAGCCCACTGGCGAAGAAGCATAAGAACCTCACTCACATTCCAAATACCGGCATACCTGGGTTTAGGAGGATTAGAATTGAAAACTCCCTTCATGAATCGTGAACTAACGGATGTGTCCCTACTGTATGCAATTCTGCATTCATAGGTAAATAAGAAGACAGAGCACTTCTGGCTGAATTAATCGCACTGTAACTTAATTTTTTGGTCAAAATAAAGAGTTGACAAACTCCAATACATCCGTGATCCCTGCAGTGTGATATACAATATCCTGCTGTAGGCAGAATTGCTCCCACTTCCTTATATAGGTGATATATTGCTGCTGTGTACTATCCCTGCAGGCCGACGTGAGAACATCCACCGTCCGATGAGACAGTCCTCTCCCCAGGTATGGCCTCCTTAAAATCTGCAAATTAACAGATCAATACGATCCTATAAAGGATGTTGATCCCCAGTGATTGGATTTACCAGTAGATTTTTATTCTTGGGCATAAGCATGTAAGGCTCCCTAGCCATTTGTAATACAACGGGAAACCATGCTCGTGTAGGCCAATCTGGCACTACCAATACCCCTGAAGCGGAGTCCTCCTTGATCTTTTGCAAACATCTGCTGATGAGACAGAATGAAGGAAATACATACACAAACATTCCTCCCCAATGCAGCGAAAATGCATCCACTGCTACTGCCCCAAGATCTGGTTACCATGAAACATATCTAGGTAACTGATGATTTAATCGAGATGCAAACAAGTCAATATCTGGCAATGCATACTGATCAATCATTTGGTTAAATACATCCTGATTTAACATCCATTCAATGTTGTCATTAAACTGACGTGACCTCTTCCTGGCAAATAAAGTGCTGAAAGCCAGATATTTTGGTCAATACACCAGCTCCAAATCTGGTTAGCCAGTCTATCACAAGACTGTGACTTAACTCCACCCATGTGGTTTACATATGCCACTGCTGTGGTGTTGTCAATCTGACCTGCACATGCAGATCCCTCCTTGTAGAACAATAAGCTTTGAGCCCATACCAGGTGCCCAACAACTCTAAATAATTAAACCCTCTTAATTGAGGAAGCGATGTCTCATCCACATTCCATATGCCTCCACAACTAGAAGACATATCTGTTGCACCCCAACCCAGTGCACTTACATCAGTCTGTAATATCAGTGACGGTGATTCCACCAAACCTTCCTTAAATTTTTTGAAACATGTACTATCCACCATTGTATGTCAGCAATCGCCCCAGCTGACAACTGCATAGGCCTATCAAAATGGCCCCTTTGTATTCTCAGTGCCTGTTCCTTTGATGGTTGTAATTGTTGATAATGCAGAGGACCATACTGCACAGCTGGAAAAGCTGCAACAACTTCCCAATAAAACTGGCTACTTGTCTAATCGAAGGCCGTTGTTCTCCAACGAGATTAACACAGTCCTCAATTAACTGATTCAATTTATCCCTGGGCAAAGTTACCAACATGTGATTGGAATTAATGGTAAATCCCAGATAATCAATAATTTGGACTGGTGATAATTTTAGATTTATCTGGGTGAATAACAAATCCCATTTGTTCAAAAGTGATTTTAACAACTGAAACTGATGATTGAGTTTCAGCATGAGTCTTTCCAACAATCAGAATATCATCTAAATAGGCCATTACCACATGCCCCTGAGCTCTAAGTAATGCTGACACAGGTTTTACCAATTTAGTAAATAACCTAGGAGCTGAAGTTAATCCATTCGGCAATGTCCTGAATTGCCACAGCTCAGTCATCCAAATAAATTTCAAATATCTTCTATCATCACCATGAATAGACACTGAGTAATACACATTCTTTAATCAATGGTTCCTGTAGATGGTTTATATGCAACCAATAATATAGTTACCTCACTCCCATTAACCCCGCCTAGTTAACATCAATCATAACGCCTTCCCCTTCCTGGGCGCAGCAGTAGAAGAATGTAGCCAGTGCTTGAAGATGTATGTAATACCCTGTGCTATCATTAAAAGATGTTGCACACTTTAAGAGTTTGTAAAGTGCTTATTTACATGGTGTCGAAGCTGGAAGACACTTGTGTCTCCTGTCTATCGGGTTTTATTTCTTTTTTTTGCTTTGTGCTTTTTGTGCTTAATCTCTCTGGCCATGGCGTCCTCTTGCAGAAAGCCCGCGCAGCTTGTCTTTGATGCTGACATCTCTGAGCGCTGGGCCACGTTTGAATTTGATTTCACACACTTTGTCAATGTCGCACACCGCGCTGATCCTGACTCCCTTAAAGCTTCCCTCCTACTCAACCTTGCCGGACCTGATGCCATGAAGAGAGCCAGAACTTTCACCTACGCTCCAGCGGTCCTGGGCGACAACGATGAGGTGATTACTCCTGCAGAGTCTGCCAGTGACCCCGCTTGCCTGCTACATAAGTTCAGGGAGATTTGTGACCTGCCCTCGAACCGCATTCTAGAGAGGGCACGGTTCTTTACAAGGAGACAGTTGCCGGATGAACCTGTTGAATGTTTTATTGCTGATTTGCGTCATCTCGCCCAGCGGTGCCGTTTTGGTGACATGACAGACCAGCTCACTGGAGACATTTTAGTAACTGGCATGCGTGACCAGAGGCTGCGATGTGAGCTTTTGAGGGATCCGGATCTAACGTTGGGAAAAGCCATACATGCCTGCAGATTGTCTGAGGTCGTTGTTTTGCCAGATGACCACCGGGACTCGGGCAATAAATCTGTCAACCTGGCTGGGTTTAGGAGCCCACAGCCTCGGATGGGAAACAATGTTTTTCTGCCGCGTGCCAACCCTGGTCCTGGTGAAGTGCCCCAAAAAAGGTGCCCAAATTGTAACTACATGCACATAAGATCCCCTGTAACTACATACAGGGGATCTTATAGAAACTTACAAAATTCTTAAGGGGTTGGACAGGCTAGATGCAGGAAGATTGTTCCCGATGTTGGGGAAGTCCAGGACAAGGGGTCACAGCTTAAGGATAAGGGGGAAATCCTTTAAGACCAAGATGAGAAAGACTTTTTTCACACAGAGAGTGGTGAGTCTCTGGAACTCTCTGCCACAGAGGGTAGTTGAGGCCAGTTCATTGGCTATATTTAAGAGTGAGTTGGATGTGGCCCTTGTGGCTAAGGGGATCAGAGGGTATGGAGAGAAGGCAGGTACGGGATACTGAGTTGGATGATCAGCCATGATCATATTGAATGGCGGTGCAGGCTCGAAGGGCTGAATGGCCTACTCCTGCACCTAATTTCTATGTTTCTATGTTTCTATGCACCACAGACTGTCGACGTGTCCCGCCTTTGGCAAGGCCTGTAACTTCTGTAAAAAGCTAAATCATTTCTCTGCCTCCTGTCGTTTATTCCGTTCCCGTGGGAGACAGGCACAAACCTCCAGACCCAGTCTAAACGTGCTGAGACAATCTGATATCCGTTACGACTCACAGCTCAACTTAGCTGAATCCTATGATGCAGATCCAATTAATCCTCCCGAGGACTCGCATGTGTTTACCCTCCTACAGACACATCCCACCGCACTGATCCCTCCGTATCTGTGACTGTCAATGATGTAACCTTCCTTGCAAAGTTAGACACAGGTGCGAAGGTCAACGTTTTGTCCATGAATCTTTTCAACAAGATAAGGAATAATGTGCCCCTGGTTGCTGACAATGCTACCTTGCACGCCTATGGTGGAGAAATTCTAAGGCCTGCGGGGAGGGCCACTTTAACTTGCGTGCTGCAAAAGGCCACGAGAAACCTGGTTTTCTATGTTTTGAACTCTGACTGTGTAACCCTGTTGGGCAACCGTGCGGGCCAGGATCTTGGCCTGGTGTCCTTCGACCGCACGGTCCACAAAGTGCAACTGTCGTTTAACCCGGTTGCAGAATACCAGGACCTGTTCGACGATGACCTGGGGAAGTTACCACTGACATACCATATTTCCATTGACCCAAATATACAACCCATGGTCCGCGCACCTCACAGGGTGTCTCACGCCATGAAAGACAGGGTCGAGGCGATGCTCAACAAGATGGTCGAAAAGGGGGTGCTAGAAGCAGTTAGCGAGCCCACCGATTGGGTCTCCACCATGGTTGCCACGATTAAGAAAGACAAGAACGAAATACGTGTGTGTATCAACCCGAAGGACTTAAACCTTGCCATCACGCGACCACACTACCCCATGCGGTCTGTTGAGGATGTGGCGGCTAAGGTCGGGCAAGCCACCGTCTTTTCGGTCCTAGACGCTAAGAACTCGTTTTGGCAGATCCCGTTGGACAAAGCGTCTTCTGACCTGACGACCTTCGCCACACCGTTCGGCAGATTCAAGTTCCTGCGAATGCCATTCGGCATCAATTCTGCTAGCGAGGTGTTCCAGCGAACGATGGAGCAGATATTCTCGGACCTGCCATGTGCCATCATCGTGGATGATATCCTGGTTTATGGAAAGGACATTGCCGAGCACGACCTGAACCTCCGCCGCGTCCTGGATCGGGCACGGAAGGCGAACCTGAAGCTGAATCCCAAGAAGTGCCGGTTTCGTGTCTCAGAGGTCACGTATGTTGGACATGTTTTCACCTCTGACGGACTAAAACCCGACCCCTTGAAGGCAGCTGCCATCTCCGAGATGGCAGCCCCCACTGACGTGCCAGGTCTGCAACGATTCTTGGGCATGGTGAACTACCTTGGAAAGTTTGTACCAAACCTCAGTGAGCTGAGTGCTCCCCTGCAGCAGCTGACAAAAAAGGATATCGCCTGGGTCTGGCTCCCACATCACCAGCAGGCATTTGACTGCCTCAAGTCGAAACTGATTAGCACTCCGACGTTGCGGTTCTTCGACGTGGGTCGCCCCATCACCGTCACCTGTGACGCTTCCAAGTTCGGTCTGGGTGCGGCTTGCCTTCAGTCTGTCGATGGATCGTTACATCCTGTCTCCTATGCCTCCCGCACCATGACGGGCACCGAGCAGCGGTACGCTCAGATCGAGAAGGAGCTGCTCGCGGTGGTGTTCGCCTGCTCCAAGTTCAGAGATTTTCCTGTTCGGCAGCAGGTTTACGGTCGAAACCGACCACCAGCCACTGGTGACAATCCTGAACAAGCCGATTCACGCTGCCCCTGCCAGGCTGCAGCGTATGATGCTGCAGCTCCAGCGTTTCGACTTTGATATAATCTACAAGAAGGGCACCGAGATGCACATTGCGGACACCCTATCGCGCGCCCCGCGGACCTCCTGCGCTCGCCACCCCTACGAAACAGAGGACTTGCTCGTACTGGGCGTTAACTTTATTCCCACCAAGCAGCTACAGGTTTTGGCCGAGCACACCGCTGCCGATCCGGTTTTGCAGCGGCTTACCTCAGTGATTAAAGCAGGGTGGCCAACAAAGCGCTCAGTGCCAATTCTACTGGCCTGGAATGGCCAAATATATCCGAGACCGAGTTTCTGCCTGCTCCACGTGCAACAGTCTTGCTCCACACCAGCAGCGACAGCCCCTGCTGCAACAGCCCGCCCCTGCCTTGGCCTGGTCCTCGCTGGCTGCCGACATATTCGAGTGGCGTGGTAACCACTACCTTGTCCTGGTCGACTCGTACTCCAACTGGTTCGAAGTGGATTTGCTGACATCCCTCACGTCGGAGATGGTGATCCGAAAGCTGCGGAAACACTTCTCCACTTTTGGGACCCCTGTCAGGCTGCAGACTGACAACGGCAGGCAGTTTACAAGCCGAGAATTCAAAAATTTTGCCGACAAGTGGAACTTTGTGCATTTCACCAGCAGCCCAGAGTACCCACAGAGCAACGGCCTTGCAGAACGGGCCGTCCGCAGCGCCAAGCTTCTGATGGAACAGGCGCGACTATCCAACTCTGATTTGTATTTGGATCTCCTGAACCTCAGGAATGTTTCCAGGGATCCGGCCATGGGGTCACCTGCTCAGCGTCTGATGTCCAGAACTACCAGATCTACCATCCCGATTGCCCAGCGCCAGCTGAAACCTCGGGTGCTGGAGCCCGCCTCCGTGCAGAGGCGAATTCAAGAGAAACATGACAGCCAGCGGCGTTCCCACGATCGGTCGTGCTGACCACTCGATCCTCTGTTGCCTGGACAGGTTGTTCGGTTGCAGACTGCCAGTGGTCACTCCCGTCTGGCCACCGTGGGTGGGGTGGCCGACTCACCTCGTTCGTATCTGGTCGACTGTGAGGGTACCATCTACCGAAGAAGCCGACAACACCTGCTTGCGATTAATGAGCCAAAGCTGCAGCCCCCTGGGCCCTATGCCCCGCCACTCTCCTACCAGCAGCCGGCTGCCATCCCGGCTGGTGTTCCCTGCATGCCTCGGTCCCCATCTCGGGCGCCTGGTTCCCCTCTGCGCGGGTCCCCTGTTGCCGGTCGCGGTTCTCCCTCTCCTGTTCCTCCCACCCCAATGCCCCTCCCTGGTTCCCCAGCTGCCTCGCGTCCTCCTGTTTCTTCTGCTCCTTCGGGGGAAGGGGGAGACATCCGTACGCGCTCGGGCGGATCAGCAAGCCACCTGTTCGCTACGGCGATTTTGTTTAATTCTGCTGTTTAATTCTGTTGTCGTGACAACAATCTGTTTTTTGATTTTCTAAGGGGAAGGATGTAGATGGTTTATATGCAACCAATAATATAGTTACCTCACTCCCATTAACCCCGCCTAGTTAACATCAATCATAACGCCTTCCCCTTCCTGGGCGCAGCAGTAGAAGAATGTAGCTAGTGCTTGAAGATGTATGTAATACCCAGTGCTATCATTAAAAGATGTTGCACACTTTAAGAGCTTGTAAAGTGTTTATTTACAGTTCCCCGTGGTAAAGGTCTCCATTTTGAAATGCCTATAACAAACAAATTTGTTCGATAAATCCAGAATAATTCTACATCCCCCAGTCTTTTTAGATCTGGGAAATATACTTGACAGAAATTGTTGACTTTGATAGACAGAAGGCTCAATTACCCCTTCTTATGTAACGACTGAATCTCTGCTTGAATAAGCACATTTTCCTCATCTGAAAAATAAGTATGACTAGGAAAATGTTGAGTAGGTAGACTGTCCTTATAGTTAAATCCAATTTTTCACCCCTTCAATACACTAAGTATGAACAAATCTGATGTCAACTGCTGCCATTGTTTGAGAACAATTTGAACCTTCCCCAATTTGAACAGGAACATCAGTTAATTCATCGTCTGTCAATGTTATATTCCTTACCAGCATCTTTCCTTGCGGCCTTGTTGTCCTCGACTTCTTGTAGAGAAGCTTTTTTGCCTTGCTTCCAGCTGGCTTAATGAGGGCCATGGTTATAACAACCTCATAATAGTCTTTGACCCTTTTTACAAGGTTACCACCAAACAACAGATTTCGTGGTGGTACACTGGTCGGTTTGCACAACTCGCCAAATTCGGGTTAGCACTGGCCTAATAGCGGCCCTCCCGATATTATTAATTTCAAAATGCATTACAAAGGAGTCCCAGTTCATCCTGGTGTGCTTCAACCATATCATTTGTATCAATAACTTTCACCACAGCTGTAATACCTGCTGACAACAGTTTAAGCACTTTTTTAAAACTTCATCTCCTGGGCCCTAGCAGGCAAACCCATCTATGCAAATTTGGTGATTAACCACCGGTACCTTCAGGAGATCACAATTAACAGGAGCTTTATAGTTCTTTGCTACTTCATCCATAGCTAGCTCCTGTAACTGATGGGAGAGCATATACTGAATGGCTTCGGCCAATTCTACATCAATCGCCTTTCCTGCCTCTACACTCAGCAAACTTCCCAGCAATGTTCGGAATTACCTCCAAACGAACACCTTTACTGCTCTCCCCCAGCATAGAAACAGTGTCAGCAAACTGCCCTGATAGAACATCCTCCTCACAGGCAGGATAGTTCTGCAGCCCTGAAACAGGTGCTGCTAGCACAAGCTCTCCATCAGCCTGGCTTGGGCACCACTCCTCCCCACGGAGCTGGTCCCTGTCGAGCATTCTTTTGAAATAGAATCTCGACGTGGGAGAGCCGTGAGCAAACGGACTCTCCTATGGAGGGTATAACCTCCAGGCCCGACTCATTTACGGGCCACAGAGACTTGCCAGTGGCCTTACACTCTACTGACAAGCCTCCACTGCCCCCCGGCAGTGGGTCCGCAACCACTGGCTGTGTAGCCAGCACCGGACCAGGTGTACCAGACGGGCCTCCATTCTCAACACTCTCCTGCCACTTTTCCTTTCTACCCCCGGAGCGCCTCGCCGACACCTTCTTCCCTTTCTGCAACATTCTCTACCCAAACCGTCGCAGAAATTGAACATGCGGTAAAAAATTTTTAAAAACCTTACCTCTTTAAACTTGTTTAACGAAGAACTGCAAATGCTGGAGAATCGAGGGTGAAGTATGAAGAAGGGTCTCAACCCGCAACGTCGCCCATCTCCTTCGCACCTTAGATGCTGCTGCACCCGCCGAATTCTCCAGCTCTTCGAATAACCCGCGGTTTAAACTTACCGCTCGGAGGAGCGCTGCTGCTCCAACCGGCCGACTGCACCAGCGTCTGACGTCAAGACGCACCAACGGCTGTACGGGCTTCTATTCACGTAGTCACTCACGTGACTCCGAAGTAAAATCTACCGATCATTGATATAGGTAGTGTTTTCCAATATAAAATATATATAATTTTTTTTAGTTTATTTAATAATTGAGGGTAATTATATTTAATTAGACAGTTATAAGATTTAGGTACATTAATTCTTAGATATTTGAGTTTGTCTGTGACTATTTTAAGTGGGAATTGTTCTAATATATTTAATTTTATTCCAGTTATAGGCATAATTTCACTTTTATTCCAATTAATTCTATACCCAGAAAATGTACTAAACTTAGTTATAACATTAAATAGATTGGGAATACTAATCTCCGGATTTGTAACATAAATTAAGATGTCATCTGCGTATAGAGATATTTTATTCGTTGTAGTTTTGGTATTATATCCATAGATTTCTGGTTCTGATCTAATCATTTCAGCTAATGGTTCTATTACCAGAGCAAATAGTAATGGTGATAACGGGCATCCTTGTCTACAATCCCTAAAGAGATTAAATTTTGCTGATAGTATTTGATTTGTTAATATTCTTGCAGTTGGATTCGAGTATATGATTTTTACCCATTTGGAAAATCTATCCCCCAGTTGAAATTCTGCAATTCTGCCACTGCATTACTATTTATCAACTTATCGATGTGAATCGACTAACGATAGAAGCATTTTCCTTCCAGTGAGTCTGTGGAGCAGAACGTTGAGAAACATTTCACAGTAAGAAAGTTGTGGATGTTCCCAGTCCCATCTGATGAGCTCACCCGATCTTAAGAGTGAAGAGTTTTTGTTTACAGATGCTAAAACGTTGAAGAGTGCAGAAACAGGCCCTACGGCTCACCAAGTCTGTGATCTCCGCACTCTAACGCTATCCTACACAAACCAGTGACATTTTACACGTACACCAACCCAATTAACCTACAAACATGCACGTCTTTGGAGTGTGGGAGGAGACCAGAGCGCCCGGAGACAACCCACGCGGGTCACGGGGAGCACCTGCAAACTCCGTACTGACAGCACCCGTAGTCAGGACCGAACCCGGGTCTCTGGCGCTGTGAGGCAGCAGCTCTACCCGCTGCCCCACCGTGTCACCCAGAGTGTCTGATCACCATGTTTACCGGCAACAGAACAATGAAATTCTTATCTGCTGCCTGACTCGTTGCATTACTCCTTCACTTTGTGCCTTTATTCTCTCGTTCCCCGCTGGGGTGAAAGAGCCCTCGAGCCCCGCCTGTTCACTATCTCGCTCTGACATCTCCCCTTACATGTTTGTCCCTGCACTTGTCACTATGCCGAAACCGCAGCAGGAATTAAGATGCAAACATGTCATGTTTATCTTGATCAAGGCATCATGACTTGCTGAACCACTTCTGCTTTCTCTCACTTGAAGACTCGCCCTGCACCTCTCCCCTCTCTCCAAAACGCAATGAATTGGTCTCATTGAGCGCTGTTGGTTTTGTCTTCCTGAGGCTTGGCGTCTTGTAGAGACGATCTTCTTCTTCTTGCATGTGGAAGAGAAGGAGGGGGAGGAGCGACACCCAACCGGTAAGGTTTAAAATCCAGCGCGGGGCTTACCGAAATCCATAACGTTCCATTCGGAGAAGTCTTTTTTTTTTGGGGGATGTTTTTTGAGGAAGCCGCAGATTGGTGGGAAGTGGACTAGGGTAAGCAGCTGATTGGCAGTCAGATTCCAGCAGTTTGTTGTGTACTTTGTATTGTGTTGATATTGTATCCTGTGTAAGTGGGGGGAGTATGAAGGCAAGGGCAGTGTACTGTTGTGGATGTCAGATGTGGGAGGTCGGGGAATCTGATAGCCCTCCAGACGTCCACATCTGCGCCAGGTGTGTCAAGATGGGGCTCCTAAAGGACTGTGTTAGGAACCTGGAGCAGCAGCTCGATGACCTCCGTCTGGTCAGGGAGATTGAGGAGGTCATAGAGAGGAGCTACAGGGAGGTAGTCACTCCCAGACCACAGGAGGCAGACAAGTGGGTCACAGTTAGGAAGGGCAAGGGGCAGAGGCAGGGGCTAAAGAGTACCCCTGTGACTGTACAGCTGGAAAATAGGTACTCGGGTTTGAGTACGATTGGAGGGGACAGCCTAGCTGGGGGCAGCAACAGCGGCCGGGCCTCCGGCACAGAGACCGGCCCTGATGCTCAGAAGGGTAGCAAAAAGAGGAGGGCAATTGTAATTGGGGACTCTATAGTTAGGGGGTCGGATAGGCGATTCTGTGGACGCAGTCGGGAGACCCGGATGGTAGTTTGCCTCCCTGGTGCCAGGGTCTCCCATGTGTCAGAACGTGTCCAAAAGATTCTGATAAGGGAGGGAGAGGAGCCTGATGTTGTGGTACACATAGGTACCAATGACATAGGCAGAAAAAGTGACGAGGTCCTGAAGGGAGAATTTAGGGAGTTGGGGGGAAAGTTAAGGAGAAGGACCAAAAGGGTAACGATTTCAGGATTACTGCCTGTGCCGCGTGACAGTGAGAGTAGGAATGAAATGAGGTGGAGGATAAATGCGTGGCTGAGGGATTGGTGCAGTGGGCAGGGATTCAAGTTTCTTGATCACTGGGACCTCTTTTGGGGAAGGCATGATCTGTACACAAAGGACGGGTTGCACTTGAACCCGAGGGGGACCAATATCCTGGCAGGGAGATTTGAAAAGGCTACTGGGGAGACTTTAAACTAGAAAGGCTGGGGGGAGGGACTCGGGTAGAGGGGGCTAGGGGTCAGGTGGGGCAAGAGGCAGAGAAGGAAAGCACTCGGACACAAAATGTAGGTGAGAAAGAGGAAAAAGATAATAGACAGAGAATAAGGGATGGTGGGTTTCTAAAATGTGTATATTTTAATGCTAGGAGCATTGTAAGAATTGTGGATGAACTTAGAGCCTGGATTGACACCTGGAAATATGATGTTGTGGCAATCAGTGAAACATGGTTGCAGGAGGGCTGTGATTGGAAACTAAATATTCCAGGATTTCGTTGCTTCAGGTGTGATAGAATTGGAGGGACCAGAGGGGGAGGTGTTGCATTGCTTGTCAGAGAAGATACTACAGCAGTGCTTTGGCAGGATAGATTAGAGGGCTCGTCTAGGGAGGCTATTTGGGTGGAACTGAGAAGTGGGAACGGTGTAGCAACACTTTTAGGGGTGTATTATAGACCGCCAAATGGGGAGCGAGAATTGGAAGAGCAAATATGTAAGGAGATAGCAGATATTAGTAGTAAGCACAAGGTAGTGATTGTGGGAGATTTCAATTTTCCAAAAATAGACTGGGAAACACATTCTGTAAAAAGGTTGGATGGTTTGGAGTTTGTAAAATGTGTGCAGGATCGTTTTTTGCAGCAATACATAGAGGTATCGACCAGAGAAGGGGCAGTGCTGGACCTCCTGTTAGGAAATGAGGCAGGTCAGGTGACGGAGGTATGCGTTGGTGAGCACTTCGGGACCAGTGATCACAATACCATTAGTTTCAATATAATTATGGAGAGAGTCAGAACTGGACCATCATTGGGTTGAGATTTTTGATTGGAGAAAGGCTAACTTTGAGGGAATGCGTAAGGATTTAAAAGGAGTGAATTGGGACATTTTGTTTTATGGGAAGGATGTAGAAGAGAAATGGAGGACATTTAAAGGGGAAATTGTAAGAGTATAGAATCTTTATGTCCCTGTTCGGTTGAAAGAAAATAGTAAAAATTGGAAAGAGCCATGGTTTTCAAGGGAAATTGGACACTTGTTTCGAAAAAAGAGAGATATTTAGAATAATTATAGGAGGCATGGAGTAAATGAGGTGCTCGAGGAGTATAAAGAATGTAAAAATAATCTTAAGAAATAAATTAAAAAGGCTAAAATAAGATATGAGGTTGCTTTGCCAAGAAAGGTGAAAGTAAATCCAAAAGGATTCTACAGCTATATTAATAGCAAAAGGATAACGAGGGATAAAATTGGACCATTAGAGAGCCAGAATGGACAGCTATCTGCAGAGCCAAAAGAGATGGGGGAGATATTGAACAATTTATTTTCTTCGGTATTCACCAAGGAGAAGGATATTGAACTCTGTGAGGTAAGGGAAAAAAGTAGAGTAGCTATGGAAACTATGAGATTCAAAGAGGAGGAAGCACTGACACTTTTGAAAAATATAAAAGTGGATAAGTCTCCAGGTCCTGACAGGATATTCCCTAGGACATTGAGGGAAGTTAGTGTAGAAATAGCAGGATCTATGACAGAAATATTTCACATGTCATTAGAAACGGGAATAGTGCCGGAGGATTGGCGTACTGCGCATGTTGTTCCATTATTTAAAAAGGGTTCAAAGAATAAACCTAGCAATTATAGAACTGTTAGTTTGACGTCAATGGTGGGCAAATTAATGGAAAGCATACTTAGAGATAATATATATAAGCATCTGGATAAACAGGGTCTGATCAGGAACAGTCAACATGGATTTGTGCCTGGAAGATCATGTTTGACAAACCTTCTTGAATTTTTGAAGAGGTTACTAGGGAAATTGATGAGGGTAAAGCAGTGGATTTTGTCTATATGGATTTCAGTAAGGCCTTTGACAAGGTTCCCCATGGAAGGTTGGTTAAGAAGGTTCAATCTTTGGGTGTTAATGGCAGAGTAGCAAGATGGATTCAACAATGGCCGAATGGGAGATGTCAGAGAGTAATGGTGGATGGCTGTTTGTCAGGTTGGAAGCTGGTGACGAGTGGAGTGCCTCAGGGATCTGTGTTGGGTCCACTGTTGTTTGTCATGTACATCAATGATCTGGATGATGGGGTGAAAAATTAGATAAGTAAGTATGCAGATGATACTAAGATAGGGGGTGTTGTGGAATTAAATCTATAGCAGCAGGATTATTAGTAATGGTGACCACAAAACTAATTTTGGACCAATATCCTGGCAGGGAGATTTACAAAGGCTACTGGGGAGACTTTAAACTAGAAAGGCTGGGGGGAGGGACTCGGGTAGAGGGGGCTAGGGGTCAGGGTGTGGGGCAAGAGGCAGAGAAGGGAAGCACTCAGACCCAAAATGTAGGCGAGAAAGATGAAAAAGATAATAGACTGAGAATAAGGGATGGTGGGTTTCTAAAATGTGTATATTTTAATGCTAGGAGCATTGTAAGTAAGGTGGATGAACTTAGAGCCTGGATTGACACCTGGAAATATGATGTTGTGGCAATCAGAGAAACATGGTTGCAGGCAGGCTGTGATTGGAAACTAAATATTCCAGGATTTCGTTGCTTCAGGTGTGATAGAATTGGAGGGACCAGAGGGGGAGGTGTTGCATTCCTTGTCAGATAAGATATTACAGCAGTGCTTTGGCAGGATAGATTAGAGGGCTCGTCTAGGGAGGCTATTTGGGTGGAACTGAGAAGTGGGAACGGTGTTGCTTTTAGGGGTGTATTATAGACCGCCAAATGGGGAGCGAGAATTGGAAGAGCAAATATGTAAGGAGATAGCAGATATTAGTAGTAAGCACAAGGTAGTGATTGTGGGAGATTTCAATTTTCCAAAAATAGACTGGGAAACACATTCCGTAAATGGGCTGGATGGTTTGGAGTTTGTAAAATGTGTGCAGGATAATTTTTTTGCAGCAGTACATAGAGGTATCGACCAGAGAAGGGGCAGTGCTGGACCTCCTGTTAGGAAATGAGGCAGGTCAGGTGACGGAGGTATGCGTTGGTGAGCACTTCGGGACCAGTGATCACAATACCATTAGTTTCAATATAATTATGGAGAAAGTCAGAACTGGACCTAGGATGGAGATTTTTGATTGGAGAAAGGCTAACTTTGAGGGAATGCGTAAGGATTTTAAAGGAATTGGGACACTTTGTTTCATGGGAAGGACGTAGAAGAGAAATGGAGGACATTTAACGGGGAATTTGTAAGAGTACAGCATCTTTATGTCCCTGTTAGGTTGAAAGGAAATAGTAAAAATTGGAAAGAGCCATGATTTTCAAGGGAAATTGGACACTTCTTTCGAAAAAAGAGAGATATCTACAATAATTATGGGAGGCATGGAGTAAATGAGGTGCTAGAGGAGTATAAAGAATGTAAAAAGAATCTTAAGAAAGAAATTAGGAAGGCTAAAAGTAGACATGAGGTTGCTTTGGCAAGAAAGGTGAAAGTAAACCCAAAAGGTTTCCACAGCTATATTAATAGCAAAAGGATAATGAGGGATAAAATTGGACCATTAGAGAACCAGAATGGACAGCTATCTGCAGACCCAAAAGAGATGGGGAGATATTGAACAATTTCTTTTCTTCGGTATTCACCAAGGAGAAGGATATTGAACTCTGTGAGGTAAGGGGAAAAAGTAGAGTAGCTATGGAAACTATGAGATTCAAAGAGGAGGAAGTACTGACACTTTTGAAAAATATAAAAGTGGATAAGTCTCCAGGTCCTGACAGGATATTCCCTAGGACATTGAGGGAAGTTAGTGTAGAAATAGCAGGAGCTATGACAGAAATATTTCAAATGTCATTAGAAACGGGAATAGTGCCGGAGGATTGGCGTACTGCGAATGTTGTTCCATTGTTTAAAAAGGGTTCAAAGAATAAACCTAGCAATTATAGACCTATTAGTTTGACGTCAGTGGTGGGCAAATTAATGGAAAGGATACTTAGAGATAATATATATAAGCATCTGGATAAACAGGGTCTGATCAGGAACAGTCAACATGGATTTGTGCCTGGAAGGTCATGTTTGACAAACCTTCTTGAATATTTTGAAGCGGTAACTAGGGAAATAGATGAGGGTAAAGCAGTGGATGTTGTCTATATGGATTTCAGTAAGGCCTTTGACAAGGTTCCCCATGGAAGGTTGGTTAAGAAGGTTCAATCTTTGCGTGTTAATGGCGGAGTAGCAAGATGGATTCAACAGTGGCTGAATGGGAGATGTCAGAGAGTAATGGTGGATGGCTGTTTGTCAGGTTGGAAGCCGGTGACCAGTGGGGTGCCTCAGGGATCTGTGTTGGGTCCACTGTTGTTTGTCATGTACATCAATGATCTGGATGATGGGGTGAAAAATTGGATAAGTAAGTATGCAGATGATACTAAGATAGGTGGTGTTGTGGATAATGAAGTAGATTTTCAAAGTCTACAGAGAGATTTGGGCCATTTGGAAAAGTGGGCTGAAAGATGGCAGATGGAGTTTAATGCTGATAAGTGTGAAGTGCTACATCTTGGCAGGACAAATCAAAATAGGACGTACATGGTAAATGGTAGGGAATTGAGGAATGTTGTGGAACAGAGGGATCTGGGAATAACTGTGCATCGTTCCCTGAAGGTGGAATCGTATGTAGATAGGGTGGTAAAGAAAGCCTTTGGTGTGCTGGCCTTTATAAATCAGAGCATTGAATATAGGAGTAGGGAAGTAATGTTAAAATTGTACAAGGCATTGGTAAGACCAATTCTGGAGTATGGTGTACAATTTTGGTCGCCTAATTATAGGAAGGATGTCAACAAAATAGAAAGAGTACAGAGGAGATTTATTAGAATGTTGCCTGGGTTCCAGCAACAATGTTACAGAGAAAGGTTGAACAAGTTAGGTCTTTATTCTTGGAGCGCAGAAGGTTAAGGGGGGACTTGATTGAGGTCTTTAAAATGATGAAAGGGATAGACAGAGTTGACGTAGATAAGCTTTTCCCATTGAGGGTAGGGAAGATTCAAACAAGAGGGCATGACATGAGAATTAAGGGACAGAAGTTTAGGGGTAACGTGAGGGGGAACTTCTTTAATCTGAGGGTGGTGGCTGTGTGGAATGATCTTCCAGCAGAAGTGGTGGAGGCAGGATCGATTTTAACATTTAAAAATAAAGTGGATAGGTATATGGACGGGAAGGGAATGGAGGGGTATGGTCTGAGTGCAGGTAGATTGGACTAGGGGAAAACAAATGGTCGGCACGGACTGGAAGGGCCGAGAGGGCCTGTTTCCGTGCTGTAATTGTTATATGGTTATATGGTTATATGGTGGCGTGCACAGCCTAAAGTTGGACAACTTGTTCTATTTAATCTCACTTGATTGTGCCCGCCAGGTTGATTGCATTCGACGAAACAGGGCAAACCACGTGAAGGTTGCAATCTCCCATCTCTAGGGACGATCGCGTCCGTTCGACTGGCAGGTAAAGTCTTTTATTCACTCGCGTTTACGTTAAACTCTCTCACGTCGGGATGCATCGCAGCACGTTTTGGGAACAGCACCATCCAAGACCGTGAGAAATTGCAGAGAATTATGGACACAGCCCAGACCGCCACACAAACCAACCTCCCTTCCACTGATAGACACAAAAAGATGGAGTACTGTAACTCAGCGGGTCAGGCGGTCACAGTGGCGCAGCGGTAGAGTTGCTGCCTTATAGCAAACGCAGCGCCGGAGACCAGGGTTCGATCCCGACTATGGGTGCTGTCTGTACGGAGTTTGTACGTTCTCCCCGTGAACTGCATGGGTTTTCTCCGAGATCTTCGGTTTCCCACACTCCAAAGACGTACACATTTGTAGGCTAATTGGCTTGATAAATGTTAACATTGTCCCCCCAGCAGGTGTAGGATAGTGTTAATGTGCAGGGATCGCTGCTCGGCACAGACCCAGTGGGCCAAAGAGCCAGTTTCCTTGCTGTATCTCTAAACTAAATCTCTGGAGCAAAGGAATAGGTGGCGTTTTGATTCCTGACTCTTCTTCAGACTGAAGAAGAATCTCGACCTGAAACGTCACGTATGCGTTTTCTCCAGAGATGCTCTCTGACCCGCTGAGTTACTCCAGCTTTTTGTGCCTCTCTTCGATCTCAACTAAATTAAACAGATATGAAGAAGGGTCCCGATCCAAAACATCGTTTATCTAATTAACGAGGTTAATGGCAGGACTGTCATATGTTGAGAGAATGGAGCGGCTGGGCTTGTATATTCCGGAATTTAGCAGGATGAGAGGAGATCTTATAAAAAACATATAAGATTATTAAGGGTTTCGACATGCTAGAGGCAGGAGACATGTTCCCGATGTTGGGGGAGTCCAGAACCAGGGGTCACAGTTTAAGAATAAGTGATAAGCCATTTAGAACGGAGATGAGAAAACACTTTTTCACACAGAGAGTTGTGAGTCTGTGGAATTCTCTGCCTCAGAGGTTAGTGGTGGCCGGTTCTCTGGATGCTTTCAAGAGAGAGCTAGATAGGGCTCTTAAAGATAGCGGAGTCAGGGGGTATAGGCAGAAGGCAGGAACGGGGTACTGATTGTGGATGATCACATTGAAAGGCAGTGCTGCTTTGAAGGGCTGAATGGCCTACTCCTGCACCTATTGTTTATGTATCTTGTGTTTTTATGACTGTTGGCAGTCAAATTCCCTCCTGGGATAAATAAAGTTCTATCGTATCGTATCCAAATAATTGCCCCAATACCCGACAGGTTGAGTGGCCAACAGGGCATTTAAGAGGCTTTTCGATAGGCACATGGATATTCAAGGAATGGACAGATATTGGTCATGTGCTTTCATCTTGATGAGAAGGCAGTGGATATTTTTAAGGCAGAGAGATAGATTCCTGATTGGAACAGGTGTCAGAAGTTATGGGTAGAAGGCAGGAGAATGGGGTTAGAAGGGAAAGATAGATAGACAATAGACAATGGACAATAGACAATAGGTGCAGGAGGAGGCCATTCGGCCCTTCAAGCCAGCACTGCCATTCAATGTGATCATGGCTGATCATCCTCAATCAGTACCCGTTCCTGCCTTCTCCCCATATCCCTTGACTCCGCTATCTTTAAGAGCCCTATCTAACTCACTATTGAAAGTATCCAGAGAACCGGCCTCCACCACCCTCTGAGGCAGAGAATTCCACAGACTCACAACTCTCTGAGAAAAAGTGTTTCTTTGTCTCCGTTCTAAATGGCTTACCTCTTATTCTTAAACTGTGGCCCCTGGTTCTGGACTCCCCCAACACCGGGAACATGTTTCTTGCCTCTAGCGTGTCCAAACCCTTAACAATCTTATATGTTTCAATAAGATCCCCTCTCATCCTTCGAAACTCCAGAGTGAACAAGCCCAGCCGCTCCATTTTTTCAGCATATGACAGTCTCGCCATCCCGGGAATTAACCTGGTGAACCTACGCTGCACTCCCTCAATAGTAAGAACGGCCTTCCGTAAATTCGGAGACCAAAACTGCACACAATACTCCAGGTCATCCATAATTGAATGGTGGAGTAGACTTGATGGGACGATTGGCCTAATTCTGCTCCTATCACATGAACCTAAATCTAAAGTATGAATGAATAAGTTTATTGGCCAAGTATTCACATACAAGGAATTTGCTTTGGTGCTCCGCCCGCAAGTGACAACATGACATACAGTGACAGTTAGGAATGACTCATTAAACATTAATGATAAAACATTATCGATTAAACATGCAAATTAAATAAAATACCAGAGCATAAGGAGGCTACAGACATATTTTAATCCAATTCAAAATTCTACATAGATTATATTATTCGAAAACTAAACTAAATAAAATCTTTCCAAATGTTTCCCCCACCTGTGATAAATGTTTATCTCAAGATGCAACTAAAGCACATTCCTTTATTTTTTGCATAATCAGAATTGATTATTTTTGGAGCAATGGAAGTCGGCTTTGAGCTGACTTCGTTCCAAAAGAGTTTCCTTAATTATGATTTAATAACTGCAAAAAAACTCATACTTAAATTTTGGAAAAATGCACCAAGCCAAAGTGGATTTCAAATATGCCCGAAATGTTGCACCTCGAAGATATGAGATTCGTCCTAGCAGCCAAATCAGATTGATTCTTAAAGATTTGGATTTTTTAATTTTTCCTTTTCTTTCTTTTACTCTTGCTTGCGCTCTACGTCTTTAAGGGCTCTTTCTTTTCACTTTTTCACGTACGCACTATCTTATCTAACTTTCTCTATTTCTCTTTTTCTTCCTTCTGTTACTTTCCTAGTATTAAAGTTTAAAACAAGAAGTGGCACATGAAATGTATTATGTTATTTTTGGTTTATACTATCGTACATTACTTCTAATAAAAAATTTTTTTTTTAAAAGATTTTTGGTTATTGAGTAGAGCTACTACTCGTGGAAAAAAGCTGTTTTTATGTCTGGCTGTAGCGGCTTTGACAGTCAGGAATCACCTTCCAGAGGGAAGTGATTCAGTTTGTGGCAAGAGTATGTTGCTCTGGAAATAATTGCACAAATTGCCACTAATCCAATTTTTCCCATCTATGGTTAGTTTCAGAGAACTTCTATGAATATCACAATGTCTTCCTACATGAACGATAACATGACCACAGGATACAATCCCAACGCAGGCACAAGTCCTTGTGACCCGGGGGAGTTTGTGACCATGAAGACCATCACGGCGGTGGTGTGTGGCCTGGTGTGTCTCTTGGCCGTGACGGGGAACCTGTTGGTGATCGTGGTCCTCCTTCACAACCGTCGCTCCATCTCATCCACGGACGTCTACCTGCTCCATCTGGCCACGGCCGACCTGCTCTTTGCCCTCACCCTGCCCTTCTGGGCAGTGGACGCCGTGTCTGGCTGGGGGTTTGGTGACGCCATGTGTAAGGTGATCGGTATGTTGCAGGAGGTGAACTTTTACAGTGGCATCCTGCTGCTGGCCTGCATCAGCGTGGACCGCTACCTGGCCATTGTGCGCTCTGCCCAGTTGCACGGCCACAAGAGGCCGTGGCTGGTCAAACTGGTGTGTGCTGCCGTCTGGCTCGTGGCCCTGCTCCTGTCCTTGCCCGTCCTCTACAATGAAGTGTACTACGATTATGAATTTGATCGGTACATCTGTAATGAGGAACACGATGGCAATTTTGACGAATCGTGGAAACTGAGCACCAAAGTTAGTCGCCTGGTCATCGGCTTCCTCATGCCGCTGGCCGCCATGGTCTTGTGCTACACCGTCACCGTGTGGAAACTGTGCCAGACCAAGGGCTTCCAGAAGCAGAAAGCCATGAAGGTCATCATCGTGGTGGTGCTGGCCTTCCTGGCGTGCTGGCTGCCCTACCATCTAACCATGGTTGTGGACATGCTGGTGAGAGTTGAACACATCAAAGTCTCCTGCATCGAGCGTGACCACTTGGACAGGGCCGTGCTGGCCACCCAGTGCTTGGCCTTTCTTCACAGCTGCATCAACCCAATCCTCTACGCCTTCATCGGGGTGAAGTTCAGGAGGAACCTGCTCAAACTCCTGGCTCATAAAGGCCTCATAAAGAGAAGCGAAGAAACACAATTCAAGCAATCCCGCTCATCCTCAGTCTCTGGGCTGCCATCCACCACCATTTAGACACGTGGGGAAAAGACTCTCTCATTCACCTTTCTCTATCCCCCTCATCATACTCAATTCTATAAGATCACCCCTCATCCTCCTGTGCTTCAAGGAATAAAGTCCTAGCCTGCTGAACCTCTCTCGAAAACAGTTCAGGTTCTTGAGTCCTGGGAATATGCCTGTAAATGAAAGTGTCCAAGAACCACTGGATCAATCGAGCGCTGGAGGTGATGAAGACACACATGAGGTCCAACCATAGACAAAGACAAAGTCCAACGTCCACTATGGGTGAACGAGGGTACGGTCCGATTCACCTCCACCCCATTGCAGGCACTGGACTCATAATAACCCGAAACCTAAAGAGATGTTGACTCAACGCTTCACGCTGCATCGGGAAAGCAGCTGACATGATCAAAGACTTGCCCCTGTCCCATATCTTCTACACGTTCCTTCTTCTCCCCGCTCCCGTCCGGCAGAAGGTGCAGGAGCTTGAAAGCGCGCACCTCCAGACTCAGGAACAGCTTCTTCCCCTCTGTTATCAGGCTTGTGAACGGGCCTTCCATAAGCTAGGGTGCTGTCCGATTCACCTCGACCCCATTGCGGACATTGGACTTTGTCTCTGGAACTGATGCTCTACAATGCTGAGAACGATATTCTGCACTCTGTATCTTCCCCTTTGTTCTACCTATTGGACGAGTTTGACTTAAATGTATTTATATCCAGTATCATCTGGTGTGTTTGGACAGCTGCAGAACAAAGCTGTTTACTGTACCTCGGTACACGTGGCAATAATAAACCACCGTCAGAAGTTACAAGAGGCAGACTTTACACAATCTTCTCATCTCTCGGTTGTTTGGAGCCTTCAATACAGATTGGTGGAAAGTTAGGAATCGAGTGGAATATTTGGACCCTTCTACCTTCCTCTGCTGTTCACTATGATCATGGCTCATCATCCACATTCTGGCCCCTCCCCACACTTTCCGCTATCTCCCCCGCTCCCTCCGGCCCCCGCAACATCCAACACCATCTTCTGCAAGAGAAGACACAGAGTGCTGGAGTAACTCAGCGGGTCAGGCAGCATCTGTGGAGAACATGGATAGGTGACGTTTCTGGTCGGGACCCTTCGTCTGCATCTTCTACACAGTACAATCTTCCCCACTCCACCGAGGGTAGACCTCACCTGCTCAATGCTTCATAGATTTTCAATCCTTGAATTAAGTCTGTGAAATTCATGCACAATGTTTCTGTGTTGTCTTTGTGCCGCCGCTGCTGCCGCCGCTGCCGCTTCTGCTAACAAGATGTTCATTGTACCTGTACCTCACCACACTAGTGCATCTTACAATAAACTCCACTTGACATTAGTTTTGTGGTCACCATTACTAATAATCCTAATGCTATAGATTTAATTCCACAGTAGGGCTGTGATTGGTCGATTGATTGATTGATTGGTCGATTGATTGGTCGAGTGATCTGTTTATTAAAGGTGAGAGGGAAATGATTTAACAGGAACCTGAAGGGCAACCTTTTATTGACTCAGTGGGTGGTGGGTGTACGCACAAGCTGCCAGAGGAGGTCGTTGAGACACTGCCATTGCCCCGTTTCAAAGGCTGTTGCACAGGTTCACAGATAGGACAGGTTTAGAAGGATGCAGGCCAGTGGTATTCTTGCAAATGGGGCGTGTTGGTCACCATGGGCAAGTTGGACTGAAGGGCCAGCTGCCACACTGTATAACGCTATGATTGGTTGATGCAACGGAAACAGGCCCTTCATGCCACCAATTCCATGCTGTTACCCCACTTTCTATTAGCCCACTCCACACACACTAGGTACAATTTACAGAGGGCCAATTAACCTACAAACCCGCACGTCTTTGGGATGTGGGAGGAAACTGGGTCACCCGGAGAAACGCCACGTGGTCACAGGGCAAACATCACACTGTATTCCTTCCTGTTTAAAGACATCCTTCCTACAGTAGGGTGAACACAATGCTCCAAATACGGCCTCACCAACGTCTTGTACAACAGCAACGGTCCCTAAACGTCTAAACTCCGTATGCTGGAGTAACTCAGCGGGATAGGCAGCATCTCTGGAGTGAAGGAATGGGTGACGTTGCGGGTCGAGACCCATCTTCAGACTGAGAGTTAGGGGAGAGGGAGGTACAGAGATAAGGAAGATTAGGGTGTGAAAACGAGGCATCAAAGGGGACGAAGGTCAAGGAAAATGTAGAATAGATCATTGTTAGCTAGGAGAAGGTGACAGCAAAGCCAACTGGTCAGAGAACAAGGATGGGGGAGCGATGGAGAGAGAGGGAAAGCAAGAGTCACTTGAAGTTAGGGAAGTCAATGTTCATGCCACTGGGGTGTAAGATGCCCAAACTAAATATGAGGTGCTGTTCCTCCAATTTGCGCTGGGTCTCACTCTGACACTGGAGGAGGCCCAGGACAGAAAGGTCAGTGTGGGAAGTGTGAGATATGCTTTGTGCTCACAATCACTGCTCAAAGACTAAATCTTGGAAGCAAGAGATTCTTTATTTTTCACAAATCTGCAGAACCGGGTGCCTCTCCAAGTCGAGACACACTAAGTCAGAGAAGTCATCCCCCTTTATACACACAATTTTACATTCAACCTCCCCTCCGGTCCCTTCTCCAGTCAGGGTCTGAGGTGCACAATCTGTAGGTACATCCCCCCCAGTACCTCCCACATCATACATCGCATGTCCAGACATGTTCATGGTAATGAGCAGTTTCTTGACCAGGGGTGTGTTGTAATATTCATTTATTCTATTAAGCATGCTCAGTTGCTCATGACCTATCCTAGTTTTACTCACCTCCAAGGAACCCTCTCAGTTCTCCTATATCAGTACTAAAGCTAAGCTATAGTGACAAGGGTCCCATCTATCACTCCATTCTACTGATAGGGATCTCTCTACATCACTCCCTTCTACCGCTATACAATGCTATTACTTCTTACTCAAGGATGGGTCTGGTAACTTTTATACACAGCTGTGTCAGAACCCTCTCCCTGGCCCCTATCAGTTTGAATCCCCTTTAAAACTCCTTACTATAATGGGGTTTAATCACTTTATCCCTCACAATCCTCCCTTTTTCTTTTGCTACGCATATACTGATTAAACCCCCATTTCAAGTTCCCTCAACTCGAATTGACGTAACATTGTCCTAATCTTCTTTTCCTGTAGATCATGGACCTCCCCTGGCCGCATTATCATTATTCTCTGTATTTCCCCTTTCTCTCCCATAGGCATGACTACAGCCTGCATCTGACTTATACTTCTTGTAATAAGTTCCCTAAAACAAGGGATACAACAGGGGATAAAGATCAGTCCAGCCCCTGCACATAGAAACACGAGTCCCCACCGTTCTCCACCATGTTCCTCCGAGGATGGAATCCCACCATTGGGTTCCCATAATCGAATTCCACTTCTGTATTGGAACATGTGCCAACTTACGGATTCCTTCTGATATGTCCATCACTGCCTGTCCATTATCATCGATGTTCAAACAGCAATTAGAGAGGTTGAAATACCCGCATACCCCCCCTCCTTCTTCTGCCAGGAGGTAATCTAGGGCTAACCTGTTCTGGTATATCGCTGCTCTCATCTGTGTCTGCTGCTTTGCCAGCATCTCCAGCGCCCCCGCAGTTTGGTTGGTAATTACCTCCAGTACTGCCTGCAGTCTTATGATCCGGTTTAACATGTATACTGGGGTTCGGTAGCCCCAGGATCCATCCTGTGCCCAAGTGGCTGGTCCGTAGTATGAGATGATTCTTGCTGGTGGCCATTCATCATCTTTCCATTCTCCAATGTCTATTTTCCTCTTCTTCCGATATAGGTCGTCAAATACAGGTATTCCTAGCGACCGCCCTTCTTCGGTGTTTAACAGAAAAAATCCTGGTTGTACCAGTCCAATAAAGCAAGTCCCGCTCCAATTTATCGGTAACACCGAGTATGCCTTGTATCCGCATATCCATAACAGTCCTTCAGGGGCCGGTCCACTAGAGGTAACCTTGTTCCATATGTCTCGCAATACTGGGATTCCTTGATAAGGGTTGTTCCCGGTGCAGTTCCATAGTCCAGTTGATTCCATTCCATCGGTCTTCATCCAGATAGCGCAGTTCCTCCCGTATTTCTTAGTTGGATTAAATTTAGGCTCCTCTGGCCACCACACTCGGGACTGATTTGGCCTCTGGGTGACGATGCACTGGCAGGGGCTGCTGCCTACTAGAACGGCATCCTTTGCCCAGGGCCTAGCGATACAGAAGTGGTGGAGGCAGGATCGATTTTAACATTTAAGACTAAAGTGGATAGGTATATGGACGTGAAGGGAATGGAGGGGTATGGTCTGAGTGCAGGTAGATGGGACTAGGGGAAAACAAATGGTCGGCACGGACTGGAAGGGCCGAGAGAGCCTGTTTCCGTGCTGTAATTGTTATATGGTTATATGGTTATATGGTTACTCAATCCCAACCGGAGCGTCTGTCAGGACCCATGCCTGGGGATCTCGGTCTTGTCCAACTGTCAGGTTCCACTCCATCAGGTCCCATACTTCAACAATGGATCCTCTCCACGGCCAACGTGAACTCATCAGTGGTCCGCCACAGACCCAACAGTTAGTCACATTCAGGATTCCAGCTATCCGAAGGGCCAAGTCCACAAACAGGTTTTTTTCTCCTTCAGGGATCTCAATCTGCTTCTTTATTTCTTCGTACAGTGTCTGGTGCACTTGAGGCTGAGTAGTTGGGGGAGGGGGAGGCTTGGTGACTGCTACTTCTGTAAACTCTTTTATTACTTCCTCTTTCATCTTATCTATTGCCCATTTTACGACCTGGAAAGGGAAACCTAACTGTCCTGCCTTGGTTACACAAACCCATCTCTCTCCCTTTGGGCAGGTAACGTACCCAAACCTCCCTATATACCCACTATTCCCTACCATCAAATACTTCTCTCCCCCCTCTTCACAAATGGTTCTAGTCTTCAGGTTATAGCATGCATTGTTCACATGGGAATGATAGGTAAATGATCTGGTTGTCCGCCCTCTGTATCTGATAGGATGATAACATTTATCACAATTATTAATACCTTTTACCATAATTACATGAAAAGCAAAACAATACCATGACTGCTCCTTTCATAGTGTCTGTTATATTTTTCAATTTTTTTTTTTTGCTAAAGTTAATGTTAGGGGTTTGTTTCCTGGCTTCACCATCCACTGTTCCTCATCAGGGGCAGGTGGATCAATGGGTCCTTTAACCCGGATTGCGTGGGTCCACCCTTTTTCTTTTGTTCGTACTGCTGTCTCGGTTGTCAGTAATACTAGGTATGGGCCGGTCCACCTGGGCTGGAGTTTCTCCTCCTTCCAATTCTTGACCAGTACCCAGTTGCCGGCCTTTACAGCATGTATTGGAAAGTCGAATGGGTGGGCTTTGAGCCAATAGTCCTTTAGCTTTTAATTCTGTAAGGGAACGAGACACTGCCAGTAAATAGTTCCTCAAGAACACATCACTTCCCTCAAAGGTTGGTGTGCCTTCCACCTTCCCAAAATAAGGCAATCCAAACAACATTACATAAGAGACACCGCAATATCCGTTCGTGGTGCCGTCCGTATTCGTAATAAAGCAATTGGTAGACATTTAGTCCAGGGTAGCCCTGTCTCCTCCATTAATTTAGTTATCTGAATTTTTAGAGTGGCATTCATCCGTTCCACTCTCCCCGAACTCTGGGGGTGCCATGGAGTATGCAGCTTCCAGTTTATTCCCAAGGCGCGACAAATTAATAGGTGCACCTTGGAAGCAAAATGGGTGCCTCGATCTGAATCTATGGATTCAATGACTCCATACCGTGGGATGATCTGTTCCAGTAGTATCTTAGTGACCACCTGGGCAGTGGCATTTATCGTGGGAAATGCCTCTACCCACCTGGTGAAGTGATCCACTATAACCAGAAGATATTTCCACTGCTGTATTTTTGGTAGTTCTGTGAAATTAACCTGTATTCTCTGGAAGGGTCTAATGGCCAATTGTTGTCCTCCCCCTGGGACAGCTCTCATTACCTTCTTATTCACCCTTTGACACACTACACAACCAGACACCGCCTGCTTGGCTAAAGTATAAATGCCTCTACAGGCATCAGTCCGTAGTATCGTGTCGCACAGAGCCTGAACTCCCCAGTGCGATTGCGAATGTAGTTGTTTAATCAAATCCCTCGTCAATCCTATAGTAATTATTTTTTTTTTGTCCGGCGTCCACCACTTCCCGTCCGTGGAGCGCCGGGCACCCAACTCATTCATTTTATCTTCCTCCTCCTGCGAGAATACAGGTATCTTCTCTATTCCCTCTCTCAACGGTATCAGAGACAGCATTTTTACCGTTCCTTCTGTCGCCGCTGTCTTAGCGGCACTATCGACTGCCCTATTCCCTCTAGCTTCCAGCGAATTCCCTCTCTGGTGGCCTGCTACATGGACCAACCGCTATTCTTTCTGGCAAATTTTAGTGCTTCCAAAGCTTTTTCGATTAACTGCTCATGAACCAACTCTTTCCCTCTGGCTGTAATCATCCCTCTTTCCTTCCAGATTTTCCCAAAGGTGTGTACCACCCCAAAGGCATACTTGGAGTCCGTATACACAGTTCCTTTTTTTTCCTTTCAATAGTTCCAATGCCCTCATTAATGCATACAGTTCACACGTTTGTGCTGACCAACTTCCTGGCAACCTGCCTGTTTCCACTTTTTCAAACCCTTCTCCTGTTATTATAGCATACCCACTATACCTTTTTCCGTCTATACAGCAGGAAGAACCATCAATAAACCATCTTTCCCCTTTCTCAAGCGGTCGTTCCTCTAAATCTTCCCTACTCTTTGTCTGGAGTTCTATTATCTCACTACAATCATGTTCGGGTAACTCCCCTTCCTGCTCAGCACCTGCCGAGTACAAAAACTGAGAGGGGTTCAAGTTTTTATCCGTTACAATAGTCAAATCATTCTTTTCCATAAGTATAACCTCATACTTCAAGATTCTAGAATCCGTCAGCCACCGACTGGACTTCTGAGTTAGTATCGTCCGGACCGTGTGGGGAGTGGACACCACCAAGGTTCCTCCGAATGTCAATTTTCTACTTTCTTCCACTAACACTGCTGTTGCCGCTGCCGCCTGAATACATATTGGCCATCCCCGCGATACTGGATCCAAGAGTTTGGAGAGGAACGCGACGGGCTGCCGCTTCCCTCCTTTCTCTTATACTACCAGCGCAATTCCATCTTCTGCGTTCACAAAGAGATGGAATGGCTGGTCAATAGACGGGAGGGCCAGTACAGGGACAGTGATCAAACTGTTCTTTAGTTTCCTAAACTGGTGTTCATCCCTGGATTCCCACTTTACTTTGTCGTTTTCTTCACCTAACTTATCATATAAAAACCTAACTTGTCGGGTATAATCATCTATCCATAATCTACAATATCCAATCAGTCTAAGAAACTTCCTAATCTCCTTCTTATTCTTCGGCATTGGCAGTCCCGCTATTCTTTCCGGGTTTATTATCCTTTTGCCATCGCTTATCGGGTGTCCTAGATATTTAACTTCTTGTTCTACAAACTGTAATTTACTTTTAGACACTCTCAACCCCTTTTCCCCCAGAAAGTTTAGGAGGGTTATGGTCGCGTCCCTAACTGCCTCCTCTTCTTCCCCTGATAGTAATAGGTCGTCCACATACTGCAACAGCTGTGTCTCATCAGTCCTCGGGACGTCCTCTAATACTACCGCTTCCCCATCCCCGGTCTCCATGAGCACCCGGCCTTCTATCACCTTCGATTCCCCCCTTCTGTACTCCTTGCTGTACTGCTTGCCACATCATTTTTGCCTTTCCCTTCTGTTTTTCCTCATCCCGTCTTACATATACCTTTTGAGCCTCTGTTAACAATTGATTCAATGGTTTGTCATTCCAATCTTCCAATTTTTCCAGTTTCTTTCTAATGTCTGGCCATGATTTGGTTACAAAATTAACCTTTAGCAACTGCTGACCTGTGTCTGAATCAGGGTCTATCCCTGAATATTGCTGGACATTCCTCCTCAACCTTTGTAAGAACACTGTCGGAGGTTCGTCCTTGTTCTGCTGATTTTCAAAAGCCCGTTCGAAATTCTGTCCCTTGGGAACGGCTTCTCTGATTCCCTTGATTATTATCTCCCTGAGATCTCTCATACTTCTTCTGTTTGGTTACTCCAATCCGGCGCAGTAATGGGATATTTTACTGCTCCCGCATCTGCTGCTCCCGCTTGAGCCTGCAACCCCTTATCCCAGACTTTTATTCCTGCCTGTCTGACCATCTGTCTTTCTTCTGGAGTAAACAAACTTCCCATTATTGACATAATTGTCTGCCAACTCCTTTTTTTTCCCTGAGCCCCATTAATTTATTACCCTTCTCCAACCAGAATGTTTATCTAAACAAACCATAAAAGCTGCTTGTTGTTCAGCAATTAACTTATTTCTAATTTTGTTCAAACCATTCTCCCTACAATTCCCAAATTCCAATTCCTAGTTTAAATACATACGACTAACAATTCTCCAAATTAACTTTACTGAAAAGAAATCTATAGAAGCCAAGCAACCTACATTTTAGTAATTATTCCAACTTTCCCCTTTTAAGTTGCGATGATACAAAGCGTTGTCCGTTACCTTACAGCTGTCCGCAACCTCCCCCATTGCTTACAATTTCTTAAAGGAACACACACACATACCCTTACAGCATGTGGCCCACAGCAAACAAACCTATCACATATACAAGCTTCCTCATTCATACAAAGCCGGTTTTTACACACACATCACATTAGTTCCATTCTTACTTCAATGCAATTGTTTGAAACAACTCAATATTTTTCATAGAAACATAGAAACATAGAAATTAGGTGCAAGAGCAGGCCATTCGGCCCTTCGAACCTGCACCGCCATTCAATATGATCATGGCTGATCATCCAATTCAGTATCCTGTACCTGCCTTCTCTCCATACCCCCCGATCCCTTCAGCCACAAGGGCCACATCGAACTCCCTCTTAAATATGGCCAACGAACTGGCCTCAACTACTTTCTGTGGCAGAGAATTCCACATCATTTCTTCCCATGTATATATATTTGGCCCTAGGAACTGATCTATTTGTTCAGCCAGTCCCAAGGGGTCTTCCAATAAACTTTTCATCTCCTTTTTAAAGTTCCTCACCTCCATACTGGTGAGAGGCACATTTATAAATCCCATCCTCCCTTCATTTCCCCCTAACGGGACCTCTCTTAGGGGCTTCATTTGAACAGATCGGTCTGATCTTTGTTTGGCTGCCCTCGTTTGAGATCGCGTCATCCGACTACTGCCTGGGACACACGTCCCATCCTCGTCCTCACTTTTTATTTCCTCTTCCTTATCTGACTGGCTCTCTCCTTCACGTTCTATGTTTGAATCACAGTTTCTTTCATCCTGTTTCTTCTCTACTTTCCGTGATTCTCTACTATCTGTCTCTTCTGAGACAGGAGCGGACAGGTTTACTGCCGAGCCGCTCTGAATTAGTGGGACCTCCTGGGCAGATGCAGCCGGAGCTGATGGGGGTATATTTGGGGGCTGGATTCATATGGCGGGGGCAGACGTCGTAGTGATCATCACCAATTGGGGGCCAGTCAGATTCATCCTGCTTTCTCTCTGTCTTTAAAGGAAACATCCATTTATTGGGTTTCCAGCACCGGGCATAGTCCTTTTCTATTTGATTTGGCGTTTCTCTTTCATTCACAAAAACATTCAACGCTTGTCTCACCCAGTCTTCATTTGAACCCAACCTTGACCACCACCACTGCGCTCCCTCGGATAGGCTCCTTTGGCCATTCAAAGTAACAAAACTTTATCATAGTTTCCTTACTCTTACCCGGGTGTTCCTTCACCCCATCCGTGCAACATTCGCCCAAACGGACTTATCGGGCGGAATGTGCGGCTTCTATACCATTATGAGCCTCATCCTGTTTCCCCGGACCCTCTCTTTTCCCGTTCCGGTTTCCCATTGTCTCGTCGGACTATTCCCGTCCGACAGACCCCGGTCGCCCAGCAATACTTAATAGTCAGTTTTCTTACCTTGGTCTTGCGCACAAGAATCGCTCGACCGTTCCTTATTTTATTCACCTTACACCCCCTCTTGCTTCCCGAGTCTTTTTACCCAAATATCACTCGCTCAAACTGCTGATGCAAGCAAGGAGATCAGAGACTGCTGAAATCAGCAGGGTGCACCTTCCCTTCCTTCTTTGCCTCCACCAAGCAGCCGGAGTGGCGATCGCGGACGAGCCCCCAGTTTGTGAGATACGCTTTGTGCTCACAATCACTGCTCAAAGACTAAATCGTGGAAGCAAGAGATTCTTTATTTTTCACAAATCTGCAGAACCGGTGCCTCTCCAAGTCGAGACACTAAGTCAGAGAAGTCATCCCCCTTTATACACACAATTTTACATTCAACCTCCCCTCCGGACCCTTCTCCAATCAGGGTCTGAGGTGCACAATCTGTAGGTACATCCCCCCAGTACCTCCCACATCATACATCGCATGTCCAGACATGTCATGGTAATGAGCAGTTTCTTGACCAGGGGTGTGTTGTAATATTCATTTATTCTATTAAGCATGCTCAGTTGCTCATGACCTATCTAGTTTTACTCACCTCCAAGTGAACCCTCTCAGTTCTCCTATATCAGTACTAAAGCTAAGCTATAGTGACAAGGGTCCCATCTCACTCCATTCTACTGATAGGGATCTCTCTACATCACTCACTTCTACCGCTATACAATGCTATTACTTCTTACTCAAGGATGGGTCTGGTAACTTTTATTACACAGCTGTGTCAGAACCCTCTCCTGGCCCCTATCAGTTTGAATCCCCTTTAAAACCTTACTATAATGGGGTTTAATCACTTTATCCTCACAGGAATGGGAGGGGGAGTTAAACTGTTTAGCAACTGGGAGATCAGGTAAGTTTAGACGGACTGAGCGAAGGTGTTCAGCGAAATGATTGCCGAGCCTCTGGGTGAGTGGGGGCTAGTCTGGGTGAGTGGGGCCTAGTCTGGGTGAGCGGGGCCTAGTCTGGGTGAGCGGGGCCTAGTCTGGGTGAGCGGGGCCTAGTCTGGGGGGAGGGGCCTAGTCTGGGTGAGAGGGGCCCTAGTCATGGTGAGCGGGGCCTAGCCTGGGTGAGCAGGGCTCTAGCCTGGGTGAGCGGGGCCTAGCCTGGTGAGTGGGGCCTAGTCTGGGTGAGTGGGGCCTAGTCTGGGTGAAGGGACCTAGTCTGGGGTGAGAAGGGCCTAGTCTGGGTGAGTGGGGCCTAGTCTGGGTGAGCGGGGCCTAGTCTGGGTGAGTGGGGCCTAGTCTGGGTGAGTGGGGCCTAGTCTGGGTGAGTGGGGCCTAGTCTGGGTGAGTGGGGCCTAGTCTGGGTGAGTGGGGGGTTGGGTGAGCGGGGCTAGTCTGATGGTGAGTGGGGGCCTAGTCTGGGTGAGCGGGGCCTAGTCTAGGTGTGTGGGGCTAGTCTGGGTGAGAGGGGCCTAGTCTGGGTGAGCGGGGCCTAGTCTGGTGAGCGGGGCCTAGTCCTGGTGAGCGCGGCCTAGTCTGGGTGAGCGGGGCCTAGTCTGGGTGAGTGGGGCCTAGTCTGGGCGTGCGGGGCCTAGTCTGAGGTGTCGGGGGTGTCAAACTATCCACAAAGGGTTCAATCCAGGGCACATGGGATGATTTGGAGGGGAAATAAAGGAGCGCCCGTTTCTCCGGGACCGGGGCTGCGGTGTCTAACCGCCCGCCCGGTCCATCACCATGACCAGAGCCTCGATGCCGGTCAGCCTGGTGTCCAGGGAGCAGGTCCCGTCCGCTGCCGGCGGTCCGAGGATACCGTTCTCCCGTCGCTGGGCGGGAAGCGGGAACGAGGCCGGGCCCTCGCCTCCAAACCCACTGCCCCCCCCCCCCCCGCGGGCCCTCCAATGCTGCGAGGGAGCGAGAGAGAGGGGGAAAGTGACAGGGGGGAGGAGGGAGAGAGAGAGAGATAGGGGGAATGTGACGGGGGGAAGGAGGGAGAGAGAGAGGGGGGGAATGTGATGGGCGGAAGGAGGGAGAGAGAGAGAGAGAGAGGGGAATGTGACGGGGAAGGAGGGAGAGAGAGAGGAAGGTGAGGGTGGGAGAGAGGGGAGGAGGGAGAGAGAGGGGGGGAGAAAATGGGGGGAGAAGAATGGGGGGGAGGGAGGGAGAGGGAGGGGGACAGAGAGGGAGAGAGGAAGTTAGGTGGAAGACGGAGTTAGAAGATCTCCTTGATGCAGTGAAAACCAAAGCTTATCACCTCCAATGCCCAGCGCCTTCAGGAGAGAGAATCTCAACATTTTATAAAACACTAATATCTCTTTTATTTTTCATCGATGGGAAAAATCCTCTTGACCTGCACAGCGGAGGTGGACAGTTAGATGGCCAAAAATCACAGCCGTAAGTGGCAACGTTTTTTCTAAAATCAATATACAACGAGGTTGTTGCCGGGACTAGAGGGTGTGAGCTATAGGGAGAGGTTGAGCAGGCTGGGTCTCTATTCCATGCAGCATCGGAGGATGAGGGATGATCTTACAGAGGTGTATAAAATCATGAGAGGAATAGATCAGGTGGATGCACAGAGTCTCTTGCCCAGAGTAGGGGAATCGAGGACCAGAGGACATGGGTTCAAGGTGAAGAGGAAAAGATTTAATAGGAATCTGAGGGGTAACATTTTCACACAGAGGGTGGTGAGTGCATAGAGCGAGCTGCCAGAAGAGGTAGTTGAGGCTGGGACTATCGCAATGTTTAGGAAACAGTTAGACATGTACATGGATAGGACAGGTTTCGAAGGATATAGGCCAAGCGCAGGCAAGTGGGACTAGTGTGGATGGGGCATTGTTGGCTGGCGTGGGCAAGTTGGGCCGAAGGGCCTGTTTCCACACTGTATCACTCTATGATTATATGACTCTATGACCCGAGAAGATCACCCCTCACCCTCCTGCGCTCCAAGGAATAGAGACCCAGCCTTTGTTGTTGTGGAAGAGTTGGAAGTAGATAGAAGGCTTGAATGATATTGACTGTCTCTTTATCTGTCACGTGTTTGCTGTCCTTTCTCTCTCTCTCTCTCTCTCTCTCCCTGTAGCTCACACCCTCTAGTCACGGCAAAGTCCTCATAAATCTTCTCTGCACCCTTTCACCTTGACAGCATCTTTCCTATAACATGGTGCCCAGAACGGAACACAATGCTCTAAATGCAGCTTCACCAACGTCTTATACAACTGCAACGTGACCTCCCAACTTCTATACTCAATACTCTGACAGATGAAGGCCAAAGTGCCAAAAGCCTTTTTGTCCAACTTATCTACCTGTGACTCGACCTTCAAAGAACCATGCACCTGTACTCCTAGATGCCTCTGCTCTACAACACTCCCCAGAGGCCGACATTCACTGTGTAGGTCCTGCACCATGTTATTGGTCAGAAAAATGCAACACCTCACATTGCTCTATATTAAATTCCAGAATGTTGAAGACCCTGCAACTCCTACTGCAGGGGTCCGCAACCTTGTTCTGCACGGGGGCCAGGACCCATGTCTGTGAGCGGATGGCGGGCAACATCTATCGCCATAGCATGACAATAGACAATAGGTGTAGGAGGAGGCCATTTGGCCCTTCGTGCCAGCACAGCCATTCAATGGGATCATGGCTGATCATCCACCCACCAAATTTTTCTTTTGAGCGTGAACACAGTCCCCCACCACCACAAATGTTGCAGTCGAGTATCCCGCATCTGGGACATCGCGGGCGTCAGCACACCCGAAGTGCAATGGGATAGCCTCGTCCTGGGAGAACCACTTTTTTGATTCCGGTCTCTCCCCTGCCAGGTAAGACCACGGTCTGTCCCCTCCCCTGCCATGACACTTGGTGTGGTTTTTCGCTTTAGTTTTCACGTGTTTTTCAATTAGTTTTCTGCAGTTCCCAGATTAGCTCGCCTGCCCGGGGACTGGCTGCAGTTCCCAGATTGGCTCATGTGCCCGGGACTGACTGTAGTTCCCAGATCAGCTCATGTGCCCTTGGACTGACTGTAGTTCCCAGACCAGCTCATGTGCCCGGGACTGACTGTAGCGCCCAGGTCGCGAAAACTAATCGAGAATAAAAAAAGGCCTTGATTTCGTAGGCCGTAAGTTGCCGACCCCTGTTCTACAGGATACATTTGAACCTTTATTTCCTCATTGAAATCTGAAGGAAGTCTTATTTCACACCATGTGGTTTTTTACATTTGCAAACATCACTGTGATTGCATCAGAAGCAATGCTGTGGAATCTTTTTGACCCAATAACAACAGCTGCACTTCCCTTTGATTTAGGTTAGTATCAGTTTAGTTTAGTTTAGTCTCAGCGTGGAAACAGGCCCCTCGGCCCACCGAGACTGCGCCGACCAGCCATCCCCGCACACAAACCTACCTCCCTTCCATTGACTCCATCTACACCTCACGCTGCCTCGGCAAGGCCAGCAGCATCATCAAGGACCAGTCTCACCCCGGCTATAATCAGGCAACTGAAACCGTCCTCTTCACCACCTAGAGAGCGGTCCTGAACTACTATCTAAATCATTGGTGACCCTCGGACTGTCCTGATCGGACTTTGCTGGCTTCACCTTGCACTAAACATTATTCCCTCATCCTGTATCTGTGCACTGTGGCCGGCTGGATTGTAATCATGTATTGTCTTTCCGCTGACGGACAGCACGCAACAGAAGCTCTTCACTGTACCTCGGTACACGTGACAATAAACTGAACTGAACACTCTCTTACACACGCTGGGGACAATTTAACGGTTTTTTATACCAAGCCAATTATCGTACAATCTTTGGAGTGTGGGAGGAAACCGGAGCGCCCGGAGAAAACCCACGCAGGTCACGGGGAGAACGTACAAACTCCGTACAGGCCGCACCCGTAGTCAGGATGGAACCCGTGTCTCCAGTGCTGTGAGGCAGCAGCTCTACCGCTGCACCACCGTGACACCCTCCAGCCTTTTATATAAAGATACAGCACGGAAACAGGCCGACCTGCCGAGTCCATACTAACCATCAATCATCTGTTCACACTAGTTCTATGTTATCCCACTTTCTCCCCCACTCCCTACACACTTGGGACAATTTACAGAGGGCCAATTAACCTACACACCATGCACCATGTTATAGGAAAGATGTTGTCAAGCTTGAAAGGGTTCAGATAAGATTTACGAGGATGTTGCCAGGACCGATGATGGAGAGGTTGCGCAGGCTGGGTCTCTATTCCATGGGGTGCAGGAGGATGAGGGGGGATCTTATCCCCCTCAATACAAAATCATGAGAGGAATAGATCGGGTAGTTCACAGAGTCTCTTGCCCAGAGTAGGGGAATCGAGGAGCAGAGGACATAGGTTCAAGATGAAGGGGAAAAGATTTAATTGGAATCCGAGGGGTAACTTTTTCACACAGAGGGTGGTGGGTGTATGGAACGAGCTGCCAGAGGAGCTAGTTGAGGTTGGGACTATCCCAACATTTAAAATACAGTTGGGCAGGTACATGGATAGGACAGGTTTGGAGGGATATGGACCAAGCGCAGGCAAGTGGGACTGGTGTACGTGGGACGTGTTGGCCGGTGTGAGCGAGTTGGGCCGAAGGGCCTGTTTCCACACTGTATCACTCTACAGTTTAGAAATACAGCGTGGCCCTTCTGCCCACCGAGTCCATGCCGTCCAGCAATCACCCCGCACACTAGCCCTGCCCTATAAAATTCACAAAAGCCAATTAACCTCCAAACCGGCACGACTTTTGGATGTGGAAGAAAACCAGAGCACCGGGAGAAAACCCACGTGGTCACAGGGAGACAATCTCCACACTGACAGCACCCGAGGTCAGGATCGAACCCCGGACTCTGACTCAGACTGCCACCGTGCCGCCCAATTGTCCTTCTTGATCATTGTGTTCCGTCACGGGGGCCCCAGTGAATCTAGCTCGGAGAGACAGGGAACTGCGGATGCTGGAATCTGGAGAAAAACACAAAGTGCTGGAGGAATTCAGCGGATCAGGCAGCATCTGTGGAGGGAATGGACAGACAGTTGATATCAGTCTGAAGAAGTGTCCTGACCCGAGACATCGCCTGTCCTTTCTCTCCACCGCTGCCTGACCCGCTGTGTTCCTCCAGCTCTCTGTGTTCGGCTCAGTGAATCTAACTCATGTTCATAAGTGATAGGAACAGAATGAGGCCATTCGGCCCATCAGGTCCACTCCACCATACTATCATGGCTGATCTATCCCTCACTCCTAACCCCATTCTCATTAGTTTTCACGTGTTTTTCAATTAGTTTTCTGCAGTTCCCAGATCGGCTCGCCTGCCCCAGGACTGGCTGATGGTAGCAGCGAGATGAGAGTGTGGCCAGGGTGGTGTGGGTCTCTGATGATGCTGGCTACCTTTTTGAGGCAGCGACTCCTGTAGATCCCTTCGATGGTGGGGAGGTCAGTACTGATCAAATTCATAGTCGTAGAACACTTCATTGTAGAGGACGGGCAAGGACAGGAGCAGGGCCACGAGCCAGACGGTGGCACACACCAGTTTGACCAGCCACGGCCTCTTGTGGCCGTGCGACTGGGCAGAGCGCACAATGGCCAGGTAGCGGTCCACACTGATGCAGGCCAGCAGCAGGATGCCACTGTAAAAGTTCACCTCCTGCAACATACTGATCACCTTACACATGGCGTCACCAAACACCCAGCCCAGACACGGTGTCCACTGCCCAGAAAAGCAGGGTGAGGGCAAAGAGCAGGTCGGCCGTGGACAGATGGAGCAGGTAGACGTCCGTGACGAGATGGAGCGGTGTGAAGGAGGACCCGCGATTACCAACAGGTTTCCCCGTCACGGCCAAGAGACACACCAGGCCACACACCACCGCCGTGATGGTCTTCGTGGTCACAAAGGGAGGGGGGGCAGAAAGGGAGGCGGGGCAAAAAGGGAGGGGGGGGGCAGAAAGGGAGGGGGGGCAGAAAGGGAGGGGGGGGGCAGAAAGGGAGGGGGGTCAGAAAGGGAAGCGGGCAGGAAAGGGAGGGGGGGGGCAGAAAGGGAGGGGGGGGCAGAAATGGAGGGGGTAGAGGCAGCACCTACCCAGGTTATAGAGCAGCAGCCTCCCCAACAGGCCCAGGCCCGAGCGTGGCTGCAGCCATCATGGACCAGAGCGAGGCCCGGAGCGATCCGAGGACAGTCAAAAGCAGCGGAGGGCCGGCCAATCGTGGCTTTCGCAAGGGAAAGCCCACCCACCCGCGTGACAGACGATCGGACGGGGGAGACAGAGAGGAGCTCATCCCCAGTGACGGCCAGAGATCGGGACCGGCGAGGAAAAGGCGTCATGATTCCCCGAGTCCCTGAGATCATTGGAGGAATCGTAGGTCTCCATAGATGTCCTCTCCCATGAGGAATAATGGATGGCCGACCACGGTCACCTTCCCATTGCGCTGCCTCTGGCCCGTTCGGTGCTAACAACCGCCTCCGCCATGTTCTAGTACTTCAAGGTGCCCAGCGGACCTGACCGGAGCAGCAGTTTGAAAACGCTAAGTGACAAATTTAAAAAAGTAAAAGTTAAGAAGCCAAGAAGTACAGAAGACAGAACAGGGGTGACGTCACTTGCAGCGCAAGCAGAGGCAGGCAGTCAGATCCATTGTGACGTCATCAGCGAGACCATCTCGTTTATTTTCTAAGTTATTTGAGATTTGTGAACATTTTCATAAATAACTTGAGAAATAATGCATGAAATTTTCAGACAAGGCAATTTTTGATTTCACGGGATAAAACTGGAATATGTAAAAATGTTACCGTTAGCGCGTCATTTCTTCAAGTAGATGTGATTGTACACGAACAAATAAATACACACACACACACACACACACACACACACACACACACACACACACACACACACACACACACACACACACACACACACACACACACACACACACATTCAAGATCAGAGTTTTATAGTTATTAGGATAATATAATATACTAGACAAAGTGGGAGCCGTTGGGCCCCGTCCCCAAGGCAATATTCCACCACTGATCCGTAGCTCCCAACTGCACAGGCGCGGCTGAGGGGTTCCCGTTGTGACACAAGTCACGGAACCCTCTCCAACTGAGCTTCGCCATCCCTCTTCCTACCCCTATCCTCCATTCCCCCTTATCGCCAGAACACTCTCCCCTCCTCTACACCCTTCCTCTTCTTTTCCCCTCTCCTCCTCCCCCTCCCCCACTCACCTCTCCCTCCCTCTCTTTTTCCCCCTACCCTCAGTCACTCCTTTCTTCCCTCCATAACCCCTCTCCCCCTCCCTAACCCTTCCTATCCTCCACCCCCCTATCCCACCCCCCGCATTCTCCCCTCTCACCTCCCCCACTGCCCTCCTCTTCCTCTATTTCCCCACTCCCTACCACCCCCACCCCCCCCCCCCCCCTCTCCCGTTGGGCAACACAATAATCCACCAAACTGCGCATGTGCGGCTGCCGTGTTCAAAGTTGTGCCGAAATTAAGTTGTTGGGCTGAAATTAAGTTAAAGTTAATAAAGTGGAATAAATAAGATTGGTGATCTCTACAGGGAAAGTTTATTTCTCTCATTTCAGGAATTACAACAAAATTATGGATTACACTCCAAAGAATATTTTAGATATCTACAAATTAGAGATTATGTTAAATCAAATACACTAGATTTTAGGAATAGAAAGACAGAAATTTTAGATGAATGTCTAAATAAACATCCGAATACAGAAAAATTAATATCATATATTTATAATATTTTACTGGAAAATGATTTACCAAATACGGATAAATATAGACAAGCATGGGAAAAACGAATTAGTCAAGTAATTAGTAGAGAAGTATGGAATGAAAGTTTACAACATATACACCACTGCTCATTAAATGCCAGACACTCCTTGATACAATTTAAAGTTATACATAGATTACATTTCTCAAAATACAAATTAAATAGAATTTTCCTCAAATGTTTCCGCTATATGTGATAAATGTCAACAATTAGAAGCTAATCTAACGCATTCATTCACAAAATGTATAAAAAATTACTAATTTTGGACAGAAATTTTTAAGATAATCTCAATTGTAGTTAATGCAAATTTTAATTCCAGATTCAAAATTAATTATATTGGGAATATTAGAAACGAATCAGATACTAACAACACAACAAATAATTTTTATTGGTTATAGTTTAATAATTGGTTAAAAAATTAATACTAAGATTTTGGAAAGGTCCCACATCCCCTACAATCAAAATGTGGATTACAGAAATGTCGGAGACACTTCACCTGGAACGATTTAAGACTTGTCCTAATGGACAGGTTAGATCAATTCAGAGGAATATGGTCTCCATTTATTGAATATTTAAAGGTTAAGATGGGTCCGGTTCGAGGCCATGACTGAAGACTGAATGAAGGAATAGATGAAGAATCAATATACAATAGATCATGAATATATCTCCAATGAAGAATATCTTGCTTAATACTCCACTCATTTTATTTATCTCATTTTTATTTCTCTTTCTCTTTATTACCTTTCTCTATTTCCTACTGTTATAAAATTTAAAAAAAATATAGAAGTATAAATAAGATTGACTGTAAATTTAAAAAACATTAAGAATGTATGTGACGATAATATTTTCTTTTTCTTTGATTTTATATTATTTCTTCTTAATATGTAATTACTTCTAATAAAAATATTTTACAAAAAAAAAAGAAAAAGTTAATAAAGTGAACCCATGGAGGCGTTTGCAAAGTAGATGGAAACTTACCCGTGGAGCCGATGGGTCCCCGTTGTGAGACCAGGCAAATACACGTGAAAAAAAAACATGGCGAAGTTCGTGATCCCATTGTGACGTCATGACGTCGTACGCTGCAGACGGGCGGGGCAAGTGGAAAAGAGATTTTTGTAAAAGTGTTTTTTGTAAAGTTTAAAATGTGAATTAGATGTAAAATATACCATCAATCTGAATGAAACTTGCCACAGCACACCACAGGACAATGGTGAGGAAGGTGGACCAAAGCGCTATCGTGTACCGTTTTGGCGCAGTTTCGGGATCACACTCATCATGCACACACACGCACACATGCACGCATACAAACATACAAGATGAGAGTTTTAGTGATGATAGGTAGATAGCTTCAGAATTAAAGGACATTCATTTAGGAAGGAGATGAGGGGAGTGGCGAATATTGGGACCTATGGGTGAGTGGTGGAGTATTACGTTCGGGTACCAGCCATCCTCTGTGACGCCGTGTGCCCCCCCACCTCTCAATCTCTACCACCCTCCATCTCCCTCTCCACCCCCCCACCCCCTCCCTCTCCACCCCCTCCCCCTCTAGCCGCGCCTACGCAGTTGGGGGTTATGCATGAGTGGATAGGGCGGGGATGGGGTAAAAGGAGTAATATCGAAGGGGGGTGGTTAGTGTGTGTGCGTGACGCCGAAGGCTGCCCCCCCCAACGGATCCCACTTGGTCTAGTATATTACTAATACTCTCAACTTGTTTGTTTGTGTGTATGTGTGAGTCCCCGATTGTCCTGCAATGTAAACTAGCAAGTTTCGTTCAGATTGATGGTATATTTTACAATTATTGACATTTTAAACTTTCGACGTCACAACAACGTCCCAAGGGGATCCCAACACCGCCGCCATCTTGCAATCGACTTTTCTTTGTTTTCCTTTTTTCACGTGTACTTGCCTGGCCTCACAACAGCTCCACGGCTAAGTTTCCTTCTACTTTACAGAAGCGCCCACGGGTCTTCTATTCACTTTATTAACATAATCTTAATTTAACTTTAACTAAATTTCAGCCGTCAACGGCACAACTTTGAACTTGGCAGCAATGCATGCGCATTTTGGTGGAATATTGCATTGGGAGAGCGGGCTCTATCATATTGAATGGCGGTGCTGGCTCGAAGGGCCGAATGGCTTACAACTGCACCTTTTTTCTATGTTTCCAGGTTTCTATATCGGTCTGCATGGACGGGATGGGCCGAAGGGCTGTGTCTGTGCTGTGTGAATCCAGGATTCTCGATGGGTTTTCCCAACCCATTGTTTAACTTTCCCAGGGATAGGCCCTGTTTGCAGCAGGATTTATAACAGGATGTGGTTCCAGGATGTGTAAACACACTGTTTCCTCAGCCTCAGACTGATCTCTGAATTCCACCAGCTCATCTGTACCTCCTCTGCGCTTGAGCGGCTGGGTGGCGCAGCGGGTAGAACTGCTGACGGTATACGCTGACTAACCAGGAAACTGTCATTCTGCCCCTTAAAAATGCCCAATGACGTGGCCTCCACAGCCAATACAGGTGGCAAAGAATTCCACAGATTTAACACCCTCTTGCTAAAGAAATTCCTCCTCATCTCCTTTCTAAGATACGTCCTTTTATTCTGAGGCTGTGCCTTCTGGTCCTAGACTCTCCCACTAGTGGAAACATCCTCTCCACATCCACTCTATCCAGGCCTTTCACTATTCAGTAAGCGCAGATGCCACTAGGGGCACAGCACTGACGGCAGCCTCTGCCTACAGCCTGTTTGTCTTTTCAATCTTTTTTTTATTTTTGGCTGTATGGTATGGTAATTTGGCTGAATGGCTGTACGGTAATCACATTTCACTGTGCCATCTGGCACATGTGACAAATAAATGTATCTTGTATCTTGACTTGAGTACTGAGCTCAAATCTGTAGATAGTTCTAAAACGAAGCATTTCTAAACTGGATAGGATCTTTAAAATTGGACATCAATTTGAAATGACAAAGTGGAGTCAAAGAGCCATACATCACAGCAACAGTCTCTTCAGCCCAACTCGTCCACGCCAACCAGGATGTCCCATCCAAGTTTGTCCCATTTGTCTATTTTAAGAAGACAATAGACAATAGGTGCAGGAGTGGCCATGCGGCCCTTCGGGCCAACACCGCCATTCAATATGATAATGGATGACCACAATCAGTACCCCGTTCCTGCCTTCTCCCCATATCCTCTGACTCCGCTATCTTTAAGAGCTCTATCTAGCTCTCTCTTGAAAGTATCCAGAGAACCGGCCTCCACCGCCCTCTGAGGCAGAGAATTCCACAGACTCACAACTCTCTGTGTGAAAAAGTGTTTCCTCATCTCCGTTCTGAATGGCTTACCCCTTATTCATAAACTGTGGCCCGTGGTTCTGGACTCCCACAACATCAGGAACATGTTTCCTGCCTCTAGCATGTCCAAACCCTTAATAATCTTATATGTTTCAATAAGATACCCTCTCATCCTTCTAAACTCCAGAGTGTACAAACCCAGCCGCTCCAATTAACCTTGTAAACCTACAATGCACTCCCTCAATAGCAAAAATGTCCTTCCTCAAATTTGGAGACCAAAACTGCACACAATACTCCAGGTGTGGTCTCAATAGGGTCCTGTACAACTGCAGAAGAACCTCTTTCCTCCTATACTCAACTCCTCTTGTTATGAAGGCCAACATGTTTCCACTATTATGGGTTTTACAGAGTAATAGGTTTACATATCTGTTGTGCAAGTAAGAATTTCATTGTTCCGTTTCGGGACATTTGACAATAAAACACTCTTGACTCTTGACTGCCCGGTCCATCACAGCACTGACCTCCCCATCATCCAAGGTCCATCACAGTACTGACCTCCCCACCATCGAAGGGATCTACAGGAGTTGCTGCCTCAAAAAGGCAGCCAGCATCATCAGAGACCCACACCACCCTGGCCACGCTCTCATCTCGCTGCTACCATCAGGAAGAAGGTACAGGAGCCTGAAAACTGTGACCTCCAGGTTCAAGAACAGCTTCTTCCCAACAACCATCAGTCCGTTGAACACAGCACAACACTAACCTCAGCGACTGTGATCTTTATGGACCTTGTCTTTGGCCGCACTACGGACTTTGATTTTACACTACAGTGGTCATCTATAACATAGAACAAAATAGAACATAGTGGGGTGAATCTGTGGGGTTCTTTGCCACAGACGGCTGTGGAGACCAAGTCAGTGGATATTTTTAAGGCAGAGATAGATAGATTCTTAATTAGTACAGGTGTCACGGGTTACGGGGAGAAGGCAGGAGAATGGGAACTGCGGAAAACTAATTGAAAAACACGTGAAAACTAATGAGAATAGGGTTAGGAGGGAGGGATAGATCAGCCATGATAGTATGGCAGAGTGGACCTGATGGGCCGAATGGCCTCATTCTGTTCCTATCACTTATGAACTGAATGAGTTAGATTCACTGAGCTGAACACAGAGCGCTGGAGGAACTCAGCGGGTCAGGCAGCGGTGGAGAGAAAGGACAGGCGATGTCTCGGGTCAGGACTCTTCTTCAGACTGATATCCACTGTCTGTCCATTCCCTCCACAGATGCTGCCTGATCCGCTGAATTCCTCCAGCACTTTGAATTTTTCTCCAGATTCCAGCATCCGCAGTTCCCTGTCTCTCCAAGCTAGATTCACTGGGGCCCCCATGACGGAACACAATGATCAAGAAAGACAATTGGGCGGCATGGTGGCAGTCTGAGTCAGAGTCCGGGGTTCGATCCTGACCTCGGGTGCTGCCTGTGTGGAGATTGTACGTTCTCCCTGTGACCATGTGGGTTTTCTCCGGGTGCTCCGGTTTTCTTCCACATCCAAAAGTCGTGCCAGTTTGGAGGTTAATTGGCTTTTGTGAATTGTATAGGGCAGGGCTAGTGTGCGGGGTGATTGATGGTTGGCATGAACTCGGTGGGCAGAAGGGCCACGCTGTATTTCTTTTTTTTTTGTTTATTTTTGTTAGAAGTACAATAGTGTGGTACTTAAGTACCTAATACATAAATACATATTTTCATCCTTGTACAACTTCATACTTTTGATTTAATAATGAAAGAACAGTGAGAGAAAAAAGAAATAAAGAGTGTCGGAATAGATAGACAAGTGAGTAGAAACAGAAAGCAAAAGAAATAAAGGACAGAGATGAGAAGTTAAAAGATTGAAAGAAAAGGAGAAAGTAAAGAAAAGAGAGATTAGGAGAGATCTATCTATCTCGTATTTTTGCCCATCCGTCACCCGGTTCTAAACCATTTAATTTCTAAGGTTGTGTTATGTTGCACCATATGCTTGTAAAAAGTTGATAAAAGGAGACCAAATCTTTAAGAATAGGTCTACTTTGCCCAGTAGGAGGAATCTCATTTCTTCAAAGATGTAGCATTTTCAGACATGCTTGAAATCCACATTTTGAATGTTGGCGTAGGTACGTTTTTCCAAAATTTGAGTATAAGTTTTTTTGCTGTTATTAGACCATAATTAAGAAAAGCTTCTTGGAATATAGTTAGTTTACTTCCCTCTTCCATTGATCCAAAGATAATCAGTTCTGTATTGGGGTTCAATTTTGTGTGAAATAGTTTTGTAAAAATTCCAAAAATTTCATTCCAAAATGTATACAGTTTTGTACAAGAGACAAAGGAATGTGCTATAGTGGCATTTTGAGTTAGACATTTGTCACAGATGGGGGAAACATTTGAAAATATTTTATTCAGTCTAGTTTTCGAATAATATAATCTATGTAAAATTTTAAATTGAATTAGGTTATGTCTTACACTAATTGAACATTTGTTTACATATAATAAATTTTTATCCCATCTATCGTTCGGAATTTTGATCAATAACGCTTGTTCCCAGTCCCTTCTAATTGCCTCTGTCGTTGGTATTTCTATATTTAGAATTATATTATATGTAAGATATTAAATTGCTTGATTCTGCCTTTCTATTCATTCCTTCCTCCAATAAATCTGGGGTTAAAGTTTGATATCCTTGTATATCCGGAAGTGGCGGCGCTGCGTGGCAGCTGCGGCTCACCTGCAGTCCGTCTGTTTTTTTCTTTTTTTTCGTCCTTTTGTGTCTGTTTTTAGTTAGAATTTTGGTTTATTAGGCTGTGTTTGTGTGTGGGGGGGGGGGGGGGGGGGAGGGTGGAGAAACAAGGTTTTAGTCTCTCCCTTCGGGGGGATGCGACCTTTTCTTGTCGTGTCCCCCGTCACCGTCTCCGTCTGTGCTGAGGCCTAATGGCGGAGCTGGTGGCCTCGGAGCTGTGGCGAGCGTTCAGAGCTCCAGTGTTCCAGCGGCGGCGGCCCGGCTTCGGGGCTTCGGGGCTTCGGCGCTCCAGCAGTTGCTCCAGCGGTGCTCCAGCAGCGGCCCGGCATTGGCGCTCCGGCGGCTCTCCAGCGGGTGCTCCAGCAGCGGCCCGGCTTCGGCGCTCCGGCGGCTCCGGCGGCTCTCCAGCGGCTCTCCAGCGGGTGTTCCAGCGGCGGCCCGGCTTCGGCGCTCCGGCGGCTCTCCAGCGGGTGTTTTCAGCAGCGGCCCCCGGCATTGGCGCTCCGGCGGCTCTCCAGCGGTGCTCCAGCAGCGGCCCGGCATTGGCGCTCCGGCGGCTCTCCAGCGGGTGTTCCAGCGGCGGCCCGGCTTCGGCGCTCCGGCGGCTCCGGCAGCTCTCCAGCGGCTCTCCAGCGGGTGCTCCAGCGGCGGCCCGGCTTCGGCGCTCCGGCGGCTCCAGCGGCTCTCCAGCAGGTGCTCCAGCAGCGGCCCGGCTTCGGAGCTCCGGCGGCTCCAGCAGTTGCTCCAGCGGTGCTCCAGCAGCGGCCCGGCTTCGGGGCTTCGGCGCTCCAGCGGCTCTCCAGCGGTGCTCCAGCAGCGGCCCGGCTGCGGCGCTCCAGCGGCTCTCCAGCGGCGGCCCGGCTTCAGAGCTCCGGCGGCTCCAGCGTTCCCGTGGTCGATCCTGGCTGGGGGCTGTGGTGGTGTTCCGGCGTTCCGGCGTTCCGGCGGCGGCGGCGGTGGCGGCCTGGCTTCGGAGGCTCGGCCGCGGGCCTGGTGGACGATGACATCGAAGGCCTGGATTGCCTCAGTACAGAGGGGGAACAAGTAGGGGAAAATGACAATGACTTTAAGACTTTTGCCTTCCACCACAGTGAGGAGGTGCTTGGTGAACTCACTGTGGTGGATGTTAAATTATGTGTTTATTATGTGTTTTGTTTTAATTTATTACATGTTATGACTGCAAGGTAACAAATTTCGTTCAGACCGAAAGGTCTGAATGACAATAAAGGAATCTGAATCTGAATCTGAATCTGAATCTGAATATACTTTTTCAAATAATCTTGAATTTGAAGGTATTTGAAATATTGATTACTTTTCAAATTATATTTTAGTTGTAATTGTTGGAATGATAAAAATTTTCCCATTTCATACATATCTCCCATCGTTTTAATTCCTATTCTTTCCCAATGGATAAACGTTTTATCAGTAATGGATGGTTTGAATGAGGGATTATTAGCTATTGAAGCGATAATTTTCTTAATTTTAAAGTTAGTTTAATTTGTTTCCAAATTTGTATTATACTATGAATAATTGGATTCTTCTTATGTATTATATTGTTCAGTTTTATCGGGGAAAGAAGGATCGCTCCTATATTATAAGGGGAACAATCCTCTTTCTCCATTCTTATCCAATCTACCTGTTGGGCAGAACTGTCCAACCAGTAGATTATATTTTTAATATTCACTGCCCAATAATAATACAATAAGTTAGGGAGTGTCAGTCCCCCTGATTCTTTAGATTTACACAAGTGTTTTTTTTTTAAATTCTGTGTGATTTATAGTCCCATATGAAATTTATAATATCAGAATCTAGTTTTTTAAAGATTTTTTTAGGTAAGTATATTGGTATTGATTGAAATAGGTACAATATTTGTGGTAAGAAGATCATTTTTATTGCGTTTATTCTGCCTATTAAAGACATCGGCAGTGTTTTCCAAAATTTAATCAACCCATTTAATTTAGTTAATAAAGGCATATAGATTGCGTTGAGTAATGATTTATAGTTCCTAGTAATTTGGATGCCCAAATACTTAAATTTTTCTGTTGTAATTCTAAAAGGGAATTTCAACAGATGTGTCGACTCTTGAGGTTTTATCGTCATAATTTCGCTTTTGTTCCAATTTATTCTATATCCTGAAAAAGAACCAAATTCCTCTATTAAATTTAGTATATTTGGTATGCTAATTTGCGAATTTGTAATATATAATAATATGTCATCTGCATATAATGAAATTTTATTATTTGAGTGTTTGGTATTATATCCATGAATATTCGGATGACTTATTATACTTTCTGCTAAAGGCTCTATCACTAGTCCAAATAGCAGGGGCGATAACGCGCACCCCTGCCTATTGTCCCTTGCTAATTGGAATTTCGGGGATAATATATTATTAGTTAGTATTCTAGCCGTCGGCTTATCATATAATAATTTTACCCATGGGATAAAATTATCTCCCATGTTAAATTTTTCCAATACTTTGAATAAATATTGCCATATTTATTGACTCAAATACTTGGAAGTTATCCAAGGGTATGAATCTGGTTAACCCTGCTGTTGTCTGATACAACGGTTTGAGACTTAATTGTAATAAATCTAGGCATATGATAGATATGGATATATAATTAACATATTTACTGTTATATCTAAGTATATACTAAATGTTGGAAACTATTGAAACTATTCTTTATTTTGTTTTTCCTCTTTGAAGATACATTTCTAATCTAGTTATTGGAGTGCGTTTTATTTTATATGTATATTTTTGAACTTTATACCGCTCTCTCTTCCAATTAATAATAATTGGTCAAGGGGGCAGAGTGAAACATATAAAAAACATCTACGGAAGTCAATAAGAATTCTTCTACCACCTGTTGGTGGTTTCTTTTTAATTATAATATCTTTATTTTTGGATATTATAATATCACTTTTTGTTTGTTAATTATCTTTTCACGACTACACTTTCTGGTCTTTTTCAAAGTTTATTCTGAAGGGGAGATGCCAACAAAACTTAACTACTGGGGATGACCATCCTTCATCTGGAGTTATAAGGTTCTGGGTTGCACCATATGAAGTAAAGGTATTAACATGATTCATAATGCAAGACAATAAACAAAAGAAAACTGGAGGAATCACATTTTGTAGTTGGAATATAAGGGGCGCTAATGAACCAATTAAAAGGAGTAAGATCTTTGCCCAATTAAAAGCCTTAAACAGTGATATCATTTTCTTACAAGAGACGCATCTGAAATATCACACACAGATAAGATTGAAGGCAAATTGGATTGGGCAAACATACTACTCTTCATTTACTTCTAAATCTAGAGGCACGGCTATTATCATTCGTAAAGGTATATATACCATTTAAATAAAAGAATACTATAGCAGATAAAGAGGGGAGGTACGTCATAGTCACGGGAGAAATTTATTCTACTCCACTTACTTTGATAAATATTTATGCTCCTAATTTTGACAACCCGCAATTTTTTTAGTAACATTTTGGATATAATTTCAGAACTTAACCATCAAAATGTGATAATAGGGGGAGATTTGAATTGTGTTTTAGATCCATATTTGGATAAATCAGCAAAACAAAAAAGGACTAACATAAAATCTAAAACGAGTGAACTCCTAAATACATACATGAAAATACTAATATAACAGATGTATGGAGGATCGCTAACCCAGTAGGTAGGGAATATTCATTTTATTCAACAGTACATAAAACATATTCACGTATTGATTATTTCTTAGTGGACACAAAACTAATTCCATATACATATAATTCTAAATATCATAATAGTATTATTTCTGATCATTCCCCGTTAACTTTTTCTTTAAAATTAGAAGGAATGCCTGATAAAAATTCATTTTGGAGGTTTAACCCCTAAATCTTAAACAACTCACAAGGTTGTACATATTTAAAAGAGCAGATGAGATTCTTCTTTGAGACAAATGATACACCAGATATTTCACCCTCCTTATTATGGGAAACTTTTAAGGCATTTATTAGAGGAACTATAATCTCATATCAAGCTTTCCAAAATAAAAAGAACAACACTGAACAATTGCAGTTAGAACAAGAAATTAGACAATTAGATTTGGAAAATGCCAAAGAACCAACTATAGATAAACATAATAAGATAACAATACTAAAATATAAATTAAATAAAATTTTATCGGCCAGAATAATAAGTGATAATAAGCGAATTTGGTGATAAACCTCATAAACTTCTAGCACGTCTACTGAAAAACGGGAAACAGAAAATACAATTACTAAAATTAAATCAAATAAAGGAGAATTACTAACACTACCTAAAGATATTAATAAAAGATTTGCTCAATTTTATCAAAACTTATATACATCGAAAACCTCTGCAAATAATACTCAAATTACAAATTTCTTAGACAATTGTAATCTTCCAAAATTAAATATGGTGGAACAAGAGGGATTAGGAGCTCAGATTACACTAAAGGAAATAGAAGAAATTATAAGTTCGTTGAAGAATGGCAAAACGCCAGGACCAGATGGCTTTAGTAATGAATTCTATAAAAGATTCTATGAGATTATTTCTCCACGGTTGCAAGATTTATATATACACGCTTTTAAAGAAAATAAACTACCAGAAACACTAACTGTCAACTATTACACTTATACCAAAAAAGGATAAAGATCTATACGACCCAGGCTCATATAGAGCTATTGCACTCCTAAATACAGACCAAAAAATATTAGCAAAGACCCTAGCGAGAAGATTGAGTAAATATGTTAGTAAATAAATAAATCCGGAGCAAATAGCATTTATACCAAAGAGATACTCATTTAACAATTTGAGACGGCTGTTTAATATAATGTACTCACTGAAGAAGAACTAGCAATTATTTCATTGGATGCAGAAAAAGCTTTCGAACAAGTAGAACGGCAATATTTTTTCACGCTGTATTTCTAAACTAATATGTTTCTCTACCTTAACTTGAATATTAGCAACTAGGTTCCAAAGGTCATAGTCATAGAGTGATACAGTGTGGAAACAGGCCCTTCGGCCCAACTCGCTCACACCGGCCAACACGTCCCACGTACACCAGTCCCACTTTCCTGCGCTTGGTCCATATCCCTCCAAACCTGTCCTATCCATGTACCTGCCCAACTGTATTTTAAATGTTGGGATAGTCCCAACCTCAACTAGCTCCTCTGGCAGTTCGTTCCATATACCCACCACCCTCTGTGTGAAAAAGTTACCCCTCAGATTCCAATTAAATCTTTTCCCCTTCATCTTGAACCTATGTCCTCTGCTCCTCGATTCCCCTACTCTGGGCAAAAGACTCTGTGCATCTACCCGATCTATTCCTCTCATGATTTTGTATTGAGGGGGATAAGATCCCCCCTCATCCTCCTGCACCCCATGGAATAGAGACCCAGCCTGCGCAACCTCTCCATCATCGGTCCTGGCAACATCCTCGTAAATCTTATCTGAACCCTTTCAAGCTTGACAACATCTTTCCTATAACATGGTGCATGGTGTGTAGGTTAATTGCCCTCCGTAAATTGTCCCAAGTGTGTAGGGAGTGGGGGAGAAAGTGGGATAACATAGAACTAGTGTGAACAGATGATTGATGGTTAGTATGGACTCGGCAGGTCGGCCTGTTTCCGTGCTGTATCTTTTAAGTAAAAGGCTGGAGGGTGTCGCGGTGGTGCAGCGGGTAGAGCTGCTGCCTCACAGCACTGGAGACACGGGTTCCATCCTGACTACGGGTGCGGCCTGTACGGAGTTTGTACGTTCTCCCCGTGACCTGCGTGGGTTTTCTCCGGGCGCTCCGGTTTCCTCCCACACTCCAAAGATTGTACGATAATTGGCTTGGTATAAAAACCGTTAAATTGTCACCAGCGTGTGTAAGACAGTGTTCAGTTCAGTTTATTGTCACGTGTACCGAGGTACAGTGAAGAGCTTCTGTTGCGTGCTGTCCAGTCAGCGGAAAGACAATACATGATTACAATCCAGCCGGCCACAGTGCACAGATACAGGATGAGGGAATAATGTTTAGTGCACGGTGAAGCCAGCAAAGTCCGATCAAGGACAGTCCGAGGGTCACCAGTGAGGTAGATGGGAGGTCAGGACCGCTCTCTAGGTGGTGAGAGGACGGTTCAGTTGCCTGATATAGCCGGGGTGAGACTGGTCCTTGATGATGCTGCTGGCCTTGCCGAGGCAGCGTGAGGTGTAGATGGAGTCAATGGAAGGGAGGTAGGTTTGTGTGCGGGGATGGCTGGTCAGCGCAGTCTCGGTGGGCCGAGGGGCCTGTTTCCACGCTGAGACTAAACTAAACTAAACTGATACTAAACTAAATCAAAGGGAAGTGCAGCTGTTGTTATTGGGTCAAAAAGATTCCACAGCATTGTCTCTGATGCAATCACAGTGATGTTTGCAAATGTAAAAAACCACAAGGTGTGAAATAAGACTTCCTTCAGATTTCAATGAGGAAATAAAGGTTCAAATGTATCCTGTAGAACAGGGGTTGGCAACTTACGGCCTACGAAATCAAGGCCTTTTTTTATTCTCGATTAGTTTTCGCGACCTGGGCGCTACAGTCAGTCCAGGGGCACATGAGCTGGTCTGGGAACTGTAGTCAGTCCAGGGGCACATGAGCTGCTCTGGGAACTGTAGTCAGTCCAGGGGCACATGAGCTGATCTGGGAACTGTAGTCAGTCCAGGGGCACATGAGCTGATCTGGGAACTACAGTCAGTCCCGGGGCACATGAGCTGATCTGGGCACTACAGCCAGTCCTGGGGCAGGCGAGCCAATCTAGGAACTGCAGAAAACTAATTGAAAAACACGTGAAAACTAATGCGAAAAACCACACCAAGTGTCATGGCAGGGGAGGGGACAGACCGTGGTCTTCCCTGGCAAGGGAGAGACCGGAATCAAAAAAGTGGTTCTCCCAGGACGAGGCTATCCCATTGCACTTCGGGTGTGCTGACGCCCGCGATGTCCCCAAATGCGGGATACTCGACTGCAACATTTGTGGTGGTGGGGGACTGTGTTCACGCTCAAAAAAAATTTGGTGGGTGGATGATCAGCCATTATCCCATTGAATGGCTGTGCTGGCACGAAGGGCCGAATGGCCTCCTCCTACACCTATTGTCTATTGTCATGCTATGGCGATAGATGTGGCCCGCCATCCGCTCACAGACATGGGTCCTGGCCCCCGTGCAGAACAAGGTTGCGGACCCCTGCAGTAGGAGTTGCAGGGTCTTCAACATTCTGGAATTTAATATAGAGAAATGTGAGGTGTTGCATTTTTCTTTGTTTATAATTTTATTTTTATTATAGAAACAAAGTAATTACAAAGTACACTCTTATACGACGATAAAAATTATATAATATTAATGATAAATTGATACTGTTTATATTATTTGTAATATTATCAATTATACATATCAAGGTTATTTATTTTGTATAATTGGGAGTGTGTATAGTACATTCCTAATATTAGCAATATACTCATACTACTCATAATATCCATATTTCCTCTGATTTCCAAATACAAGTCCCCCATGTTATAATTGTATAATACACAATATTAACCGAACTTCTATGATATTCATTATATTTTCATAATATTAAGAGTGTTTGTATTATTATTGACTTTATATTTCAAAATTATTATATAGTTGAAAATACACAATTTTATGTAATTAAAAATACAAGACATTAATAATATTTTCATACAACTAATGATATCTATATTCGCACTAATATTAAGAATTTAATATAATGTGTTTCTATACTTTTTTCTAATTAAGGATAGAAAAATAAAAAATAGAAAATAGAAAAGAGAGTGTGGAAAGTTTGATGGAGATTGGAATATTATCGTCCTTGGAGATATATTCATGATTTATTATATATATTTCTTCATCCATTCAGATATTCAGGCCTCAGTCAAGTCTTCGCGCCGAACCGTTATGACCCTGTAAATATTTAATATATGGAGACCAAATCCCTCTGAAGAGATCTAACCTATCCATAAGGACAAGCCTCAATCTCTCCAAGTGAAGTGTCTCCGACATTTCTGTATTCCACATTTTAATTGTTGGGGATGCAGGGCCTTTCCAAAATTTTAGTATTAATTTTTTCCCAATTATTAGACAATAGTCCATAAAAATTCTTTGGTTCATTGTAATTAGTTGGTCCGTTTCAAGTATTCCAAGTATTATTAACTTTGGATCAGAAATCATAGTAATATTAATAACATTCGAAATTATCTTAAATATTTCGTTCCAATATTCTACAATCTTTATACAATTAGTGAATGAATGTGACAAATTTGCTTCTGAGATTTGACATTTATCACATATAGGCGATAATTTTGGAAATATATTATGTAATTTAGATTTGGAGTAATGTAGTCTATGTAGAATTTTAAACTGTATAAGAGCATGTTTAGCATTTAACGAGCAATGATGTATGTGTTGTAAGCTTTCGTCCCATATTTTCTGGACTTATTATTTGACCTAATTCATTTTCCAAAGCTGTCTATGTGTTTCCGTTGATGGGATATCACTTTCCAATAAAATATTATAAATATATGATATCATTTTTTCTGTATTTGGATGTTTATTCAAGCATTCATCTAAAATTTCAGTCTTTCTATTTCTAAGTTCTTGTGTATTTGCAGAGATATAGTTTCTGATTTGTAAGTATCTAAAATATTCATTGTTATGTAGTCCATAAGTTTGTTGTAACTCTTGAAATGAAAGAAAAGAGCTTTCCTTATAAAGATCCCCTATGTTTAAAATTCCTTTATTTTTCCATTGTAAAAAAGCCTTATCCATCGTTGAAGGTTTAAACGTAAAATTGTTGGCAATGGTAAGACCTAACGGTATAGATTTTAATTTTAATGTTTTCTTTATTTGTTTCCAAATGCGGATTCCGTTTTCTATTATCGGATTTTCACTATAAATTTTCTTAGCTACGTTAGTGTTAGCAAATATTATAGAACTAATTTCAAATGGAGAACAATCTTCTTTTTCCATTTTTAACCAGTTTGGTTTGTTATCTATTTCTTCTAGCCAAAAATTCATATTTTTGATATTAACTGCCCAGTAATAAAACATAAGATTTGGTAATGCTAATCCCCCATTTATTTTAGCTTTACATAAGTGTTTTTTATTTATTCTGTGGTTCTTATAATCCCAGATAAAGTTAGTAACTAGGGAGTCTAATTTTTTGAAAAAATTTTTAGGGAGATATATCGGGATTAATTGAAATAAATATAATAATTGTGGGAGAAAAATCATTTTTATCGCGTTGATTTTACCTAACATTGAAATAGGTAAACTTTTCCAGTATAAAATATTCTTATTTAATTTGTTCAGTAATAACGGGAAGTTAGATTTAAATAAAGAATCAAATCTTTTTGTAACGAAAATGCCAAGATATTTAATATTTTCATTTGTTATCTTGAAAGGAAATTGTTGTAATATCTGTAAATTATTCATCGTTATTGGCATAAGTTCACTTTTATTCCAATTGATACTGTATCCTGAGATTAATCCAAATTCCGTTATTAGTTTTAACAAATTTCGGATACTTATTTCCGGTTCAGTGATATAAAGTAATACATCGTCCGCATATAACGAGATTTTATTCTTAGTATCTTTAGTATCATATCCATGTATTTCCGGATGTAATCTCATCCTTTGGGCGAGAGGTTCTATTGCTAGCGCGAACAATAAAGGTGATAGAGGACAGTGGTGTTGCATTTTTCTGACCAATAACATGGTGCAGGACCTACACAGTGAATGTCGGCCTCTGGGGAGTGTTGTAGAGCAGAGGCATCTAGGAGTACAGGTGCATGGTTCTTTGAAGGTCGAGTCACAGGTAGATAAGGTGGACAAAAAGGCTTTTGGCACTTTGGCCTTCATCTGTCAGATATTGAGTATAGAAGCTGGGAGGTCACGTTGCAGTTGTATAAGACGTCGGTGAAGCTGCATTTAGAGCATTGTGTTCAGTTCTGGGCACCATGTTATAGGAAAGATGTTGTCAAGCTGGAAAGGGTGCAGAGAAGATTTATGAGGACTTTGCCAGACTAGAGGGTGTGAGCTACAGGGAGAGGTTGAATAGGCTGGGTCTCTATTCCTTGGAGCGCAGGAGGGTGAGGGGTGATCTTCTCGGGTCATAGAGTCATATAATCATAGAGTGATACAGTGTGGAAACAGGCCCTTCGGCCCAACTTGCCCACTCCAGCCAACAAATGCCCCATCTACACTAGTCCCACGCTTGCGTACTTGGCCTATATCCTCCCAAATCTGTTTTTGGCCATCTTACTCAGTCCCCCTCCGCTCATCAGGTGCGGAAGATTCTTCCCATTAATAAAAAATAAAAGTGTTATTAGTGTTTAAAAAATGTTGAGAATCTCTCTCCTGGCAATCATGCCATGAATGCCACGCCCTTCCGGTGGGACGGGGGAGGGATTATAAAACCCGGAAGTGTGGGTATGGCACATCCTCTGCAAGATAGAGGAGGGAGATATCACGACTGTCTGAGCTGTCAATCAACTGAACACACTGAATATGTACTGAACTGAGTGTGGTGTTTATGTGGTGTTTTGTGTAGGTTTTATGGTGGTTTCACCCTGCTTGAAATGGTTTGAAACTGCTTTGGAATTTGGTGGCCTTTCACCCTGCTTGAAGTGGTATGAAACTGCACTTGAATTTGGTGGCCTTGCACCCTGCTTGAAATGGTAGGAAACTGCATTTGAATTTGGTGGCTGTAAGTCAACTGCCAGCCCACCAGCCATGAGTGAGCTGCCAGCACATCACCCAAGAATCCATTTGGCCCACAATGTCGATACTGGCCCTCTGGAAACCAGTCCCAGCCCACAACACCCACACTAGCACTCCAGAATGCCCCCCCTCCCCACACTGACCACCAATATTGGAATTGGTGGAGAGGTGGAATATTGCGTTGGGGGACTAGCCCTCCCATGTGACCAACGGGTCCCACTTAGTCTAGTATCTTTCCTGTAACACGGTGCCCAGAAATGAACACAATATTCTAAATGCAGTCTCACCAACGTCTTATACAACTGCAACATGACCTCCCAACTTCTGTACTCATGAGAGGAATAGATCGGATAGATGCACAGAGTCTCTCGTCCAGAGTTGGGGAATCGAGAACCAGAGGACATAGGTTTAAGGCGAAGGGGAAAAGATTTAGTAGTATTGTGTGCAGTTTTGATCTCCTAATTTGAGGAAGGACATTCTTGCTATTGAGGGAGTGCAGCGTAGGTTTACAAGGTTAATTCCCGGGATGGCGGGACTGTCATATGCTGAGAGAATGGAGCGGGTGGGCTTGTATACTCTGGAATTTAGAAGGACGAGAGGGGATTTTATTGAAACATATAAGATTATAAATGGTTTGGACACGCTAGAGGCAGGAAACATTTTCCCGATGTTGAGGGAGTCCAGAACCAGGAATTAAGAATAAGGGGTAAGCCATTTGGAACGGAGATGAGGAAACACTTTTTCACACAGAGAGTTGTGAGTCTGTGGAATTCTCTGCCTCGGCCGGCGGTGGAGGCCGCTTCTCTGGATACTTTCAAGAGAGAGCTAGATAGGGCTCTTAAAGATAGAGTAGCCTGGGGATATGGGGGGAAGGCAGGAACGGGGTACTGATTGGGGATGATCAGCCATGATCACATTGAATGGCGGTGCTGGCTTGAAGGGCCGAATGGCCTACTCCTGCACTTATTGGCTATTGTTTATTGTACATTATTCTTAAAATGTGACCACTGGTTCTGGACTCCCCCAACATCGGGAATCGAGCCATTTACAGTGTATAGATACAGGATTAAGGGAAAGAATGTTTAAGGCAAGATAAAGTCCAATCAAAGATAGTCCAAGGGTCTCCAATGAGGTAGATGGGAGGTCGGGACCAATGTTCCCTCTAAGTTGTGCCCGTGCGTGCGTGCGCATGTGTGCAACCAGCGCACAAATAAAATTTATGTGCGCACATAAGGTTAGTTACCAGATGTGAGATTTCTCCGAGGATCCGCGGATTTTGAAATTCGGAATAAAAAATCTCCACAAAGAAAATTACTCCGCTATCAGTGAGACCCGAGAAATTTTATAGGGAGATTTATTTTTTCCGAACTTCAAAATCCGTGGCCCGATCCATCATCGGGGACAGCTGCAGCTGTCAATGACGGGAAAATCATCAATTGGACCTTTTCACGGCCCCATCCGATCACCACGCCCCCCCAGTGTATAAATATAATTTATACTTATTTGTAAACATCTCATAATCATATTGACTTTATTGTACAGTTTACGAAGATCCATTTCAATGCAATACAATACAATACAAATGTGAATGAATTGAATGAATGAATGAATAAGTTTATTGGCCAAGTATTCACATACAAGGAATTTGCCTTGGTGCTCCGCCCGCAAGTGACAACATGACATACAGTGAGAAAATAGCCCAGCGGTTAAAACTTACGTAAAATAGGTGCAGGCGTATGCCATTCGGCCCTTTGAGCCAACACCGCCATTCAATATGATCATGGCTGAAATGTATTTGTCACATGCACCAACTAAGGTGCATTGAAATGAATTTGCCAGCAGCGATGCAACCGAAAAAAGAACACACAATACACAATAAAATCCAACACAAACATTCACCACAGCATTCTTCACTGTTGTGGAAGGCAACAAAGTTCAGTCAGTCCACCTCGTTTGTTCACCTGTGGTCAGGGCCATGAACCCTCCGTAGTCGTCGCTATGGATGGCCTGATGTACAGGCCCTCTCGTGGGAATGACCGAAACTCCGCGGCTTGGTGTGCCCGAATCGGCCACTTTCTGTAGCTGGCTTATTGAGTTTTTATTTTGATTCACCGTGTCAAATTCAAAGGATGCAAAGGATGTGAAACTCAAAAGAACAGTGAGCTAGTTTAAAGTTGAATGGCTTAACACAGAGGCTCCAACCCCAAGCACCTTCTGATCTGGAGATTCTCCCGCCTGGATCCCCTAGGAAACTGGAGACTCCAAACTCATGTGCGCGAAGCTTAAGGGCCCTGGAAGCTCTAGGGTTCTAGGTGCTCTCTGGTGCTATCTTATGCTTATTTTTGAGACACAAAGCCAGGGCGGGAGAAATTAAATCTCGCAGGAGAGCGGGAAATTTCGCGAAAATGGCCTTGAGGCGGGAGATCCCCCGCCGAAAGCGGGAGAGTTGGAGTCACTGTTAACAAAATAGTACAAACCGCTGCTCCAAATGCCCATGAGGTCATGAACGTTGAGCTGCGAGAAATATTTATGTATGATTCTGTCACTGGAAGTTTCTGTTTGTACAGTCGCGATGCAAAAGTTGCCGGAGAATCGGCTAATGGAGAGAAGCGGGATGATAATTGGAAGCTTGACTTTTTGAAGAGGCATTTGGTGAGTAAATGAATGAACAAATGAATGAATAAGTTTATTGGCCAAGTATTCACATACAAGGAATTTGCCTTGGCGCTCCGCCCGCAAGTGACAACATGACATGCAGTGACAGTTAGGAATGATACATAAAACATTAAATATTAATAATAAAACATTATTGATTAAACATGTGAATGAATTAAAATACCAGAGCAGATTGATTAGTAGGACTGGATGTTACAATCACTAAGATTTCACTACAATTGACATACTTGGGTATGACCAGCAGGTGAATTTTGCTAACAATCAGACACATAGAAACATAGAAATTAGGTGCAGTTTCAGCCCTTCGAGCTTTCAATATGATCATGGGCTGATCATCCAACTCAGTGTACCTGCCTTCTCTCCATAATCAGTTATGTACCTCAACGTCACTGGGTGTTTCGGCCTTTTATCACAAGACACCCTCAGTCGAGGCAGGCCCACCACAGGTTGATCAGACCTGGGTGTGTGTCTCATTGCTAGCCTCTACATGGTCACGTGGCAGCCCAGACAGCATCTTTCCTCTTCAGCCACAGCCAGTGACTGCTCCGTTCGGCGGCATTGGCAAGTGCTTTTATTGCCCCCCCCTTTGTGCCTGCCCTTTGACTCCTTCCCTCAGGAGCCTTGCGGTGGAACTGGCTACAAAGCCCCTGCACCCCACCTCCACTGGACACAACCTTACCCTCCAACCTCTCTCGTCTGCCTCTGCAAAAGGAGGCTGCAGATTTCTTGGCTATTGAGTAGAGCCAAAAGTAGGGCTTGTTTTACTCTGGAATTTAGAAGGATGAGAGGGGATCTTATTGAAACATATAAGATTATTAAGGGTTTGGACACGCTAGAGGCAGGAAACATGTACCACATATTGGGGGAATCCAGAACCAGGGGCCACAGTTTAAGAATAAGGGGTAAGCCGGAGCGGCCGCAGGCAGTGAGACTGGGGCCACACCTGTCCTCCACTATCACCCTGAGCACCGGCACACCACAGGGCTGTGTAGTGAACCCCATGCTCTACTCCCTCTTCACTCACGACTGTGTTCCTGCATTTGACATCAACATAGCAACATAGAAATTAGGTGCAGGAGTAGGCCATTCAGCCCTTCGAGCCTGCACCGCCATTCAATATGATCATGGCTGATCATCCAACTCAGTATCCCGTACCTGCCTTCTCTCTATACCCTCTGATCCCCTTAGCCACAAGGGCCACATCCAACTCACTCTTAAATATAGCCAATGAACTGGCCTCAACTACCCTCTGTGGCAGAGAGTTCCAGAGACTCACCACTCTCTGTGTGAAAAAAGTCTTTCTCATCTCGGTCTTAAAGGATTTCCCCCTTATCCTTAAGCTGTGACCCCTTGTCCTGGACTTCCCCAACATCGGGAACAATCTTCCTGCATCTAGCCTGTCCAACCCCTTAAGAATTTTGTAAGTTATCAACACCATTGTCAAGTTTGCAGACGACACAACGGTGATCGGGCTGATCACCAACGGTGATGAAACAAACTACATTGCGGAGGTGCAGAACCTGGCAGACTAGTACTCACGGAACAACTTGTCACTAAACACCTCCAAGACCAAGGAGCTGATTATCGACTTCAGGAGGTCACAGAATGGGGAATACGCCCCAATCTCCATCTACACGGACAGTGTGGAGAGAGTGTCCAGCTTTACGTTTCTGGGCACTCACATCTCAGGGGACCTCAAATGGTCCAGCAACACCGCTGCACTGGTCAAAAAGGCACAGCAACGACTGTTCTTCCTAAGAACATTGAAACGGACTGGTCTGCCCCAACAGCTGCTGACGACCTTCTACCGCTGCACGGATCTCAGCTGCACGGAGGCGGAGAGGAGAGCTCTTCAGCGCGTCGTCCACAGAGCGCAGAAGATTATTGGGACGCCGCTACCAGCCTTGGAGGGCATCTACCACACACGGTGCCTCAGGAAGGTCCGTCAGCATCCATAAAGACTCATCTCACCCTAGTAATGGACTGTTCGAACTACTCCCTTCCGGCAGACGTTACAAGGCCTTCTACGCCCGCACCTCCACTCAGGAACAGCTTAATTCCCAGAGCTATAGCGGCTCTGAATCGGCCCTGCTGAGTGCCCCCCCCCCCATGGACTGTCTCCCTCGGATGGTCACATCGCACAGACACATCTGCACTATAATAGTAAGATTAAATGAGAACTTACCAGTTTGAAGTTTGATCTTTATTTTATGAGGAGTTACGATGAGGGATTACGTGAAGACCCCGCCAGGACGCATGCGCGACATTCTTCAAAGCAGTGGTGTGAAATCACAGATACCAGAGTAGACTAATATAGTAAGATAAGAGAGAACTTCCATACCAGTTGAACTTTATAATAGAGGGTTTTGGGAGCGGAGGGCACGTAATCCCTCATCGTAACTCCTCATAAAATAAAGATCAAACTTCAAACTGGTAAGTTCTCATTTAATCTTACTATTTTACTTCGGAGTCACGTGAGTGACTACGTGAAGATTTCAAAGCTCTGTGATTTCATGCCCTGGAACGAGACCATGCTCACACACTGCCATTCTGGGACGGAGGATGAACGTATTTCACACACGACACTGTGCTGAAAAACAATAAAGGTATTATTCATACCTAAAATAATATGCCCCACATTGGGTAATTTATTTTACAGAACTTAATTTTTCCCTGCAAACGTCTCAGGATCGGCCACGGGTTTATTATAAAGCATTGAATGCGTTCATTTCTCCACCCCGCTGTGGCAAGGATGTGGTCCATAGGAACTCCCATCATCCTAGCGTCCGATGTAGATGCAGCCCTGTTGGAGTGAGATTTGAAACATTAGTATTCACCACTGCACGTAATACACACCCGAACAATCTGGATATGGTTTGCACTGTGACCTTAGGTGAGGGCATTTATGGCTAATGAGAAAGCTCTCTCCGTGCCCATAAGTGTCTTGGTGACTATATATTGGAAAATATGTGTCACTATGCAGGCCCGACTATCTGCAGGATAGGCCAGAACTCTAATATTGGCCAAAGGAACCGGGTCAGTCTTGTTTAAGTACCCCTGTATGTAGCAGGTTATCTGCCATTTGTGACAGACATGACGTCCTATTCTAGCTTGTGTAAGGACTGGACCCGTTGTGCTGATCCAAGTGCCATAATCATTCCCATCTAGGATATTAGTTTGTCCAGAGTGAGCCCCGATATTGGTGTCCATCCTCGTAACATGGTGTACTACCTATGTCCCATATATGGGTGTATCTGGGCCTGGGGGGAATAGAGTACAAATACCCCTCATTCGTTTAGGTACTAGTGGGTGTGATCCTATAGCCAGGTGATCACTCCCTCCTGCCCAGATATTAGATAGGGCACTCCTTGCACAATAATGGCACTGTAACTCAATCCTTCATCGAAATGAAGGGTGGCCAGAACTCCAGCACTTCAGTGTTGGTGGCTGAGTCATATGTAGTGTTCATCCTGGTGCAGAACACTTCCCATTTCCTGACATATGTCAGGTACTGTCTTCTCGTGGACTCCCCTGCACGACGCTGAGATGGCATTGATCGTCCTGTCGGAGAGTCCGTATCCCAGAAATGGCCTGTTCAGAAACTGCAAATCAACAAGTTCATACAGTCATGGCACGGATACTTCCCGCACGGGGTGTGCCAACCTCCTTGGCCGTTGTTGATCCAGATGCAGGGTTCTGAGACCATCTTTGCACTGGTTGGGAACCATGGTACCCGTTGCGGCGTCTTGTTTAATTATTGTAAGACTCGCCTGATGAGGCTGAAGGGGAAAATGCATAGCAAAACAAATCCCCCCCCCCAATGCAGCGAGAAATCGTCCATCGCTGCTGCCCCTGAGTCTGGTTCCCAAGCAACATATGTTGGTAGTTGGTGAATTAGTCTGGATGGAAAAAAGGTCGATATCTGGTGTCCCATTACGGTCTATAATATCTGTAAACACTTTCCGATCCAACATCCATTTAATGTTGTCGTTGAATTTACGTGACCTGGTGTCTGCCACTGTATTTAGCTTACCTGGAAGGTAAGTGGTTGAGATCCAAATCTCTCTCCCAGACACCAGTGCCAGATATTATTAGGCAATTCATCACATGATATCGACTTTATTTCACCCATATGATTATATATAGGCCCCCAGTGTGGTATCAATTTGTACCGTACATGCAACTGGTGCTCATCTGAGCAGTAGGCCCTGAGTCCATGAAACGCTCCCAGCATTTCTAGATAATTAATTCCTAGTGCTTTAAACAGAATAATTTTTTGTGCACTCATCTGCCACCACAACTTGCGGTGGTATTAGTTGCTCCCCAACCTTTAGCACTGGCATCAGTCTGTAATGTACCCTAGGGATATAGAATGGGGTGATGGGGTTAGGATAATATTGAACATTTCTATCCACCAGTTTAATTCTGATTTACTTTCCCTGGTAGTTGCATAGGCCTATTGAAATGGCCTGCATGATTTTTGAGAGCTAAAATTTCCCTCTTCCAGGTTTTAATAATGGAGTGGTCCAATTGTGCTGCTGGGAACGCAGCCACCAATTTCCCAATCACTCTCCTTGCCGAATGGATGGTTCCCTGATGCCAGTGAGGCTTTTGCATACTCCCATCAAGTCTGTCACTTTGTTTTGGTGGCAAGGTGATAGACATATGAACAGAGTCAATAGTGAACCCCAAATAATCCATGGTAGTGGAGGGTTCCAATTTTGATTTATCTGGATGTACGTTAAATCTCCTGTGTTGTGGCTGATACCACCAATGTAGCCAGCTCCAATTTTCACCTACAATGAAGGTAACCAATGACGATATGGTTATGTTTCTTTAAGTATGCTAAAGCTGGTTTTAATGAATTTGTAATAGCCTGGGTGCTGATGACAACCCATTGGATAAGGCCTTATACTGCCATAGCTGTCCCATCCAGATAAATTTCAGGTATTTACGATGACCCTGTGTGTGACAAACGTGTCTATTTTGAAATGGGCATACTGAACGGAAGTATTTAGTTCGGTCAAATCTGTAATGATACGGCAACCACCATCTTTTTAGTTTTTATAAATATATTTGATACGAACTCTTGAAACTCTCTGATTGTTTTCTCAATCCCTTTTGTGTTTAGTCTTAACAGTTCAGCATGGCCTGCTGTTCTCTCTTTTTGTGAAATATGAACTTCCTGCTAGGCGTATGCTGAACTGGGACGGTAGTTCGTATACAAATTCAATTTTGTAATTCTGAATACTTCCGAGTATGTAAAAGTTCAGAGGTAAAAGTGCAGCACACATGATATAACCATATAACCATATAACCATATAACAATTACAGCACGGAGACAGGCCCTCTCGGCCCTTCCAGTCCGTGCCGACCATTTGTTTTCCCCTAGTCCCATCTACCTGCACTCAGACCATACCCCTCCATTCCCTTCACGTCCATATACCTATCCACTTTACTTTTAAATGTTAAAATCGATCCTGCCTCCACCACCTCTGCTGGAAGCTCATTCCACACAGCCACCACCCTCTGAGTAAAGAATTTCCCCCTCACGTTACCCCTAAACTTCTGTCCCTTAATTCTCATGTCATGCCCTCTTGTTTGAATCTTCCCTACCCTCAATGGGAAAAGCTTATCCACGTCAACTCTGTCTATCCCTTTCATCATTTTAAAGACCTCAATCAAGTCCCCCCTTAACCTTCTGCGCTCCAAAGAATAAAGACCTAACTTGTTCAACCTTTCTCTGTAACATAGTTGCTGGAACCCTGGCAACATTCTAGTAAATCTCCTCTGTACTCTCTCTATTTTGTTGACATCCTTCCTATAACTAGGCGACCAAAATTGTACACCATACTCCAGAATTGGTCTTACCAATGCCTTGTACAATTTTAACATTACTTCCCTACTCCTATATTCAATGCTCTGATTTATAAAGGCCAGCACACCAAAGGCTTTCTTTACCACCCTATCTACATGCGATTCCACGTTCAGGGAACTATGCACAGTTATTCCTAGATCCCTCTGTTCCACAGCATTCCTCAATTCCCTACCATTTACCATGTACGTCCTATTTTGATTTGTCCTGCCAAGATGTAGCACTTCACACTTATCAGCATTAAACTCCATCTGCCATCTTTCAGCCCACTTTTCCAAATGGCCCAAATCTCTCTGTAGACTTTGAGAATCTACTTCATTATCCACAATACCACCTATCTTAGTATCATCTGCATACTTACTTATCCAATTTTCCACCCCATCATCCAGATCATTGATGTACATGACAAACAACAGTGGACCCAACACAGATCCCTGAGGCACCCCACTGGTCACCGGCTTCCAACCTGACAAACAGCCATCCACCATTACTCTCTCTCATCTCCCATTCAGCCACTGTTGAATCCATCTTGCTACTCCGCCATTAACACCCAAAGATTGAACCTTCTGAACCAACCTTCCATGGGGAACCTTGTCAAAGGCCTTACTGAAATCCATATAGACAACATCCACTGCTTTACCCTCACAATTTCCCTAGTTACCGCTTCAAAAAATTCCAGAAGGTTTGTCAAACATGACCTTCCCGGCACAAATCCATGTTGACTGTTCCTGATCAGACCCTGTTTATCCAGATGCTTATATATATTATCTCTAAGTATCCTTTCCATTAATTTGCCCACCACTGACGTCAAACTAATAGGTCTATAATTGCTAGGTTTATTCTTTGAACCCTTTTTAAACAATGGAACAACATGCGCAGTACGCCAATCCTCTGGCACTATTCCCGTTTCTGAAACAAGTGCAACCGTCCCCCAACTTTTGATGAATCGGACATGCAATGTTTTTTAAGACAACCAGACCCACCTACCTCCATGGTTACCGGTGTTGTGTGGGTTGTCTCCGCAGTTGTTCCTTCTGGTATTGTGTTGCTGCGTTGTGGGGTTGGCGCATTTTCCATGAAGGCCGGGCTGGGCCATGGTCTGAAAGACCGCTGTGCAGGTGGGCCGGCCTTCGAGCTTTCACCACCAGATGGTCTTCCATAGCACCGATGTCTGGTGGGTGTGTAGGGGTGCTGCCGCATGTGGGTTTTAGAGGTGCTTGGCACCTTGATCAGGCCTATAGCCTTGGCTTCCTCATGCAGGTCTTTCACCTGCTTCGGGAGGTCCCCCAACAGCAATTTTGGCGCCTGTGTGCTACTTGTCTTGCATAATTCCGCACTTCTTGATGATGCTCTTCCTGTAACTGTTAATCTCCACTGAGTATTACACAGTCTGCTAGAGCATCACGTAACTCTTCAGGCAAATCAACCCCATCAGTTGTCCTGGTACTGCTGTGATTTTAGCAGCCAGCAGTTTCCTCTGGGCTCCTGTTGCCCCAGATGGGGTCATAGACTGCTGGTACTTTAAGAGAAATGGAGTTCTCTGGAGCAATGTACTTCCCAGCCATAAAGTTAATGGCTTGCTCCTGTAGCTGTTTTGTAGCCATGTATTTTGTACTGGCTTGCAGCTTTGTATAGGCAGTCCTTCCTGAGTTGATACAGCATGTGTCCCACAAATCTTCTGCTGCTCTCTCTTCTGGCACCCCTCACAGCTGACTGTTCAGCCATTGCCCCTTCTTCAGGGTCAGCCCAGCTCTGACCCCTAATGCTCCCCTGCGAAGAGGGTGAGACATTTGGCAGTCCTTGAAAGGATGCTGCCGTGGGTCTGCGAGGAGACCCACTGTGACTCTGCCCCTGCATAAGCAGGTCACACTGGAGCGCTGCTCCCCACCCACTCCCGCGGAAAAGACGCCCGCCGTCCCTATCCGTGAACGGGGTGTCTTCAGGTCCGGACCCAGCCGAGTCCACGGACCTGTCCGACTTCCGGGTGGTTTTGCCGCCGCCCGCGGCGCACCTGCGGTCTGTAGCGGCGAGAAGCCGGGAGCTGCTGGCAGCACCTGCAGCTCTGGAGAGACGGCACGCTGCTGGCTGCTTCCACAGCAGCGGTATCAGCTGCTGCTCTCCCTCACGCGACTCCATGGTGCTTCCTCCATTCTGAAAAAGAAACACACCGAGTCGCCACGCTCACCAGAAAAGGTAAGACTTACCTTCCGTAATTTTTCAAAACTCGCGCTGGAGGAGCGGCGCTCCTCCCGACTGTCGCTTCCGCAATGCGTTCGACGATATGTCGCGCATGCGTCCTGGCGGGGTCTTTACGTAGTCACTCACGTGACTCCGAAGTAAAATCTGTTTTGACTTTTACTGTTCTAATGTTCTTTTTACAAACCTTGTTCTCGGGGTATCTAAACCTAAATGTTATTAGTCGTTTAAGTTATGACATCGGATGGAAGTTGCAAAGCAAATCTCGTTGCATTTATGTGTAATGACAATAAAAGATATTATTATTATTATTATTATTATTATTTAGAACGGAGACGATGAAAGACTTTTTCTCACAGGGAGTTGTGAGTCTGTGGAATTCTCTGCCTCAGAGGGCAGTGGAGGCCGGTTCTATGGAACCTTTCAAGAGGGAGCTAGATAGGGCTCTTAAAGATAGCGGAGTCAGGGGATATGGGGAGAAGATAGGAACGGGATACTGATTGTGAATGATCAGCCATGATCACATTGAATGACGGTGCTGGCTTAAAGGGCCGAATGGCCTACTCCTGCACCCATTGTCTATTGTTTATTGTACTGTGGATAAAATATGTTTGGCAGAATAATTCAGCTGCAGGCATGTGATGCTTCTTCTATTGTTTCTGCAATCAATCACTCAATTGGAGGAGCAGCACCTCATATTTCGCTTGGGTAGTTTACACCACAGTGGTATGAACATTGACCTCCAATTTCAGGTAGTCCCTGCTTTCTCCCTCCTTCCCCTCCCCTTTCCAGCTCTCCCACAGCCCACCGTCTCTGCCTCTTCCTTTCTTTTTACCGCACCCCCCCCCCCCCCCCCCCCCCCCCCCCGACATCAGTTTGAGGAAGTGTTTTGACCCAAAACATCGCCTATTCCTTCACTCCATAGATGCTGCCTCACCCGCTGAGTTTCTCCAGCATTTTTGTCTACCTTCCGTTGAGGTGAATGTCATTTGGATGTGCTAGTGAGAATCAAAAGCTACAATTGGATGGAAATTCTGTGAGTATTGATAGTGTTTACAAAGAATGGGTAAATGCCAGAGACAGGAGAGAGAAAAAATAAATGAGTGACTATGTATTTTAACCTCTTGTTATTCTGTGCAGTTTTATGTTAATAGACAATAGGTGTAGGAGTAGGCCATTCAGCCCTTCGAGCCAGCACCACCATTCAATGTGATCATGGCTGATCATCCACAATCAGTACCTGCCTTCTCCCCATATCCCCTGACTCTGCTATTTTTAAGAGCCCTATCTAGCTCTCTCTTGAAAGTATCCAGAGAACCAGCCTCCGCCGCCCTCTGAGGCAGAGAATTCCACAGACTCACAACTCTCTGTGTGAAAGAGTGTTTCCTCGTCTCCGTTCCAAATGACTTATTCCTTATTCTGAAACTGTGGCCCCTGGTTCTGGACTCCTCCAACATCGGGAACATGTTTCCCGCCTCCAGCGTGTCCAAACCCTTAATAATCTTATATTAAGGATCCCCTCTCATCCTTCTAAACTCCAGTGTACAAGCCCAGCCGCTCCTTTCTCTTTTGTTTAATTGTTTAATTGAACAAATTGTTTAATTTGTAGACCAACATAAACTGTGCTATGTGTAAATATCTTCACATTAAGCATCCATATAGCCTAGTCTGTCAACTATCCTTGCGTTTGATTAATTTTGATGTCCCATTTTCTGCAAATTTAATAAAAAATGTAATAAAAAATGTTACTGTTATTACGTTATTTTGGCATTGTATCACATAAAAATAACAAATACTCATTGATATTTTATTTAATGGAACAACAAACTGAACAAAGTATTCATTCAAGCTTCAAAGTATAGGATAGAATCTTAACAGAATACATCACTTCATAAATTGCATTCATATTTCTAAAGATATGATATTTGTATTATATTAAAACAAGGCAATACAGTTTTATGAGCCATGAGAGAGGCTGTGGCAAAAATATCGTGAAAATGTCAAGTTTACATTTGCACAAGAACCCAGTGCCACACACACATTTGTAACAGCATCAAAAATTACACAATACAAGATCTCTGCGCACACGAACTACTGATAATTAGAGGGAACATTGGTCAGGACCACTCCCTAGTTGGTGATAGGATGGTTCAGTTGCCCGATAACAGACAGGAAGAAACTGTCCCTGAATCTGGAGTTCAGTTTAGTTTATTGTCCCGTGTACCGAGGTACAGTGAAAAGCTTTTGTTGCGTGCTAACCAGTCAGCGGGAAGACAATACACGATTACAATCGAGCCGGCCACAGTGTACGGATATAGGATAAGGCCTATCACTACTTTTTTCGCATTCCTTTCATTTCTTTGTTCTATATCTCTCTATATCACCGTCTATTAGAATAAAACTAAGTGATACAATAGAACTTTATCCATCCCCAGATGGAAATTGGTCTGCCGACAGTCACAACACACCACACGATACACGAAAACGTGAAATTAAAATTAAATTAAAAGTGAAAAAAATAAATGCGACTGTTGGCGATCGTATGCACAGCGCCTTCACCGGAACGTACAAACAAACACACACAGACTTATCCCCTGGATTCTAAACTAGAGTCCCCCGTCCCCCCTCCCCACACCGGGTCCCCCTTTGCTCCCCCGCCATCCCCCACGGTGGTTCCCCTACGCCAGGTCCCCATTGTATTCCCCTCCCCCCCCCCTTACGCTCACCGACCGCTGATCGCAGCTAGATCGTGGAGGCCCCACCGTCGCCAAGGCTCCCGTTGCCGCCGAGGCTCCATCACCCCCTACAGCGAGGAGAGGGGTCAGCCTGGGGTCACTGCATCCTCCCTCCCAGGGCCCTTGCCTAATGAGGGGGGACCTTATTAAAACTTACCAAATGGCGAAAGGCCTGGATAGAGTAGATGTGGAGAGAATGTTTCCACTAGTGGGAGAGTCTAGGTCCAGAAGCCAACGCCTCAGAATTAAAGGACGTTCCTTTAGGAAGGAGATGATGAGGAATTTCTTTAATTTTTTTAGTTGGGATCAAACCCGGGTCTCCGGCGCTGCAAGAGCTGTGAGGCAGCAACTCTACCGCTGCGCCATCATGACCGCCATTCTCTAAAGTCTCTAATTCTGCGCCTATCATTTATGAATTTATGAACTCACCATGCTTGTGCCGATGACAATAAACTTGACCTCGAGTGCGTGGTTTGGTCCAAGAATCTGCATTTGAAGTAAGGTAACTGTTTGCAATAGACAATAGACAAAAAGTGCAGGAGGTGGCCATACGGCCCTTCAAGCCAGCACCGCCATTCAATGTAATCATAGCTGATCATCCCCAATCAGTACCCCGTTCCTGCCTTCGCCCCATATCCTCAGACTCCTATCTAGTTCTCTGTTGAAAGTATCCAGAGAACCGGCCTCCACGGCCCTCTGAGGCAGAGAATTCCACAGACTCACAACTCTGTGTGTGAAAAAGTGTTTCCTCAGCTCCGTTCTAAATGGTTTACTCCTTATTCTTAAACTGTGGCCCCTCTTTCTGGACTCCCCCAACATCGGAAATATGTTTCCTGCCTCTAGCGTGACCAAACCTTTAATAATCTTATATGTTTCAATAAGATCCCCTCTCATCCTTCTAAACTCCAGAGTATACAAGCCCAGCCGCCCCATTCTCTCAACATATGACAGTCCCGCCATCCTGGGAATTAACCTTGTAAGCATTATTTTATCTGATGAAAGTTTCCATGTTGCGAATCTTACCACAAGGAAGACACAGCTGCTTCATTGCCCACACAGAACAATCTGCATTTGTTCGAAATTCAGTACAGCATTTGTGGAAAGAGAAGCAACGGTCACGGAAAAACTCAGCAGGTCAGGCAGCATCTGTGAAGGGAAATAGACAGACGACACTTCGGACTTCACAATCGAATCCTTGTCTACCTATTCCCTCCACAGATGCTGCCTGACCCGATAGTTCAGAGATACAGTGCGGAAACAGGCCGTTCGGACCGCCGACCAGCGATTCCCTCACACTTACACTGCCCTTCACACACTAGGGACAATTTTACATTTATACCAAGCCATTCAATCTACAAACCTGTACGTCTTTGGAGTGTGGGAGGAAACCATAGGTCTTGGAGATTGTTGCGAAGAATTGTGGCAGGATCTGGATTTCCTCAGATATGGGGCCCAAAATTGCTCACAATATTCCAAATATGGATTTATTTCAAAGAAACGGACGGTGTTACAGTTTGGGACGTCGAACAAGGGCAGTGAATGGTAGGGCTCTGGGGAGTGTTGTAGAGCAGAGGGATCTAGGAGTACAGGTGCACGGTTCCTTGAAGGTGGAGTCGCAGGTAGATAAGGTGGTCAAACAAGCTTTTGGCACTTTGGCCTTCATCAGTCAGAGTATTGAGTCTAGACGTTGGGAGGTCATGTTGCAGTTGTACAAGACGTTGGTGAGGCCGCATTTAGAGTATTGCGTTCAGTTCTGGACACCAGGTTTTAGGAAAGGTGTTTGTCAAGCTGGAAAGGGTATGGAGAAGGAATGGGTGAGGTTTCGGGTTGAGACCCTTCTGCAGACTGAGCATCAGGGGAGAGGGAAACGAGATATGGAAGGGTAGGGTGTGAAAAATGAGATATCAAAGGGGGTTGATGAAGGAAAATGTAGAATAGCTGGGTAGAAGGAATGGGTGTTTTTTTGTGTCCGGGTCCAAGTTACTCTAGCACTTTGAGGAATCTAAAGAAGGTTCCTTGCTATTCTTACTATTGAGGGAATGCAGCGTAGGTTCACCAGGTTAATTCCCAGGATGGCGGCCTGTGGTATGCTGAGAGAATGGAGCGGTTGGGCTTGTATACGATGGAATTTAGAAGGGTGAGAGGTTATCTTATTGAAACACATAAGATTATTAAGGGTTTGGACACGCTAGAGGCAGGAAGCATGTTCCCGATGTTGGGGGAGTCCAGAACCAGGGGCCACAGTTTAAGAATAAGGGATAAGCCATTTAGAACAGAGATGAGGAAACACTTTTTCACCCAGAGAGTTGTGAGTCTGTGGAATTCTCTGCCTCAGAGGGCAGTGGAGACCGGTTCTCTGGATACTTTCAGGAGCGAGCTAGAGAAGCCTCTTAATGATAGCGGAGTCAGGGGATATGGGGAGAAGGCAGGAACGGTGTACTGATTGGGGATGATCTGCCATGATCACATTGAATGGCGGTGCTGGCTCGAAGGGCCAAATGACCTACTCCTGCACCTATTGTGTATTGTCCAATGCTGAGAACTATATTCTGCACTCTGTACCTTCCCCTTTGCTCTACCTATTGGACTGGAGTTTGATTGTATTCATGTCCAGTATTATCTGGTCTGTTTGGGCAGCTGCAGAACAAAGCTTTTCACTGTACCTCGTTACACGTGGCAGTAATAAACCTGAGCATACAGAGACGTTGTCCACGTGGTCTAAATGGTGGTTGAGGTTTGGCCGGAGGAGGCATACATTTCTGATCTCCTGAAATCGTGAGTTTCACTTCTCTTCATGAGTCCTACGTCGGTCAGTATCTTCACCAGGTTCTTCCTGAACTTCACCCCGATGAATGCGTAGAGGATTGGGTTGATGCAGCTGTGAAGAAACCCCAAGAACTGGGTGGCGGACAGAGCCCTGTCCAAGTGGTCGCGTCTGGCGCAAGAGTCTTCGATGAGTTTGCTCCTCACCAGCGTGTCGACCAGCACCGTGACGTTGTGGGGCAGCCAGCACACCAGGAAGGCCAGCACCACCGCGATGATGACCTTCATGGCTTTCTGCTTCTGGAAGCCCTTGGTCTGGCACAGTTTCCACACGGTGACGGTGTAGCAGAAGACCATGGTGGCCAGCGGCATGAGGAAGCCACACACGTGCCGCAGGAACCTGGTGGCGGTTCTCCAGATGTCGGCCGATTGTCCGTCGAGGATTTCATAGCATCTTGTCCTGTCATCGTGGATGAACTCACCCTTGTAGAGGACGGGCAAGGACAGGAGCAGGGCCACGAGCCAGATGGCGGCGCACACCAGTTTGACCATCCACGGCCTCTTGTGGCCGTGCGACTGGGCAGAGTGGACAATGGCCAGGTAGCGGTCCACGCTGATGCAGGCCAGCAGCAGGATGCCACTGTAAAAGTTCACCTCCTGCAACATACTGATCAGCTTACACATGGCGTCACCAAACACCCAGCCAGACACGGCGTCCACTGCCCAGAAGGGCAGGGTGAGGGCAAAGAGCAGGTCGGCCGTGGCCAGATGGAGCAGGTAGACGTCCGTGGACGAGATGGAGCGGCGGTTGAGAAGGATGACGACCATCACCAACAGGTTCCCCGTCACGGCCAAGAGACACACCAGGCTGTTGGCTACGGCCAGGACAACGCTGATGGAATAACTCAGAACCATTGGTTTGCACGGAGACGCATCTGCATCATAATTATATTCTCCAGTGTAATTTTCAAAAATGTCATCGAAATCCAAGTAACCAAAATTGCTTTTCTTTGAAATCATATTCTGAAACAAAGAGCAGAGTCAAGAGAGTTTTATTGTCATGTGTCCCAGACAAGACAATTAAATTCTTACTTGCTGCAGCACAACAGACAATAGACAATTGACAGTAGGTGCAGGAGTAGGCCATTCGGCCCTTCGAGCCAGCACCGCCTTTGAATGTGATCATGGCTGATCATCCACAATCAGTACCCCGTTCCTGCCTTCTCCCCATATCCCCTGACTCCACTATCTTTAAGAGCCCTATCTAGCTCTCTCTTGAAAGTTTACAGAGAACCGGCCTCCACCGCCCTCTGAGGCAGAGAATTCCACAGACTCACAACTCTGTGTGAAAAAGTGTTTCCTCGTCTCCGTTCTAAATGGCATACCCCTTATTCTTAAACTGTGGACCCTGGTTCTGGACTCCCCCAACATCGGGAACATGTTTCCTGCCTCTAGCATGTCCAAACAGAATATGTAAACATAATACAAAATGGAAGATAAAAGTTCAATGTGTCTATAGACCATAGACCATCTATATTCCTAAAAGCTTGATCTTGACCACTTCCTGTTGTTCTGTATATTGGTTTTAGAAAAAACGCTGTGGCTTACGGCTGTGATTTTTGGCCATCTTATTCAGAGTCCCCCTCCACTGCGCAGGACAAAATGATTTTTCCCATTGATTTAAATTAAAAGCGTTATTAGTGTTTAAAAAATGTTAAGATTCTCTCTCCTGAAGACCACGCCCCTTCCGGAGGGATTATAAACCCCGGAAGTGTGGTAGTGCTTCAATTCTCTGCAAGATGGGGGAGCGAGAGGTCGCAATTCTCAGTCTGAGCTGTGACTAACACTGAACACATGTCTACTAAACTGTGAGTGGTTTTACTGACTTGTCAGTGCCCTTAATGTGGTTTGAAAATGTAGTTTGAAAATGCAAAAATTTGTTTTGTTTTCAAAGTGCAAAAGCTGTGTTGTCTTTGGTTTTGAAAGTGCTAAAGCAAGCTGCCTTGTTTAATTAGAGCTGCCTTGCCTAATTAGAGCTGCCTTGCCTAATTAGAGCTGCCTTCCCTAAGTAGAGCTGCCTTGCCTCAATAGAGCTGTCTTGCCTAATTAGAGCTGCCTTGCCTAATTAGAGTTGCCTTGCCTAATTAGAGCTGCCTTGCCTTCTATATAATTAAAAGTCTAAACTTGACCACTTCCTGTTTGCACTTTATATTGATTTTAGAAAAAGTGCTACCACACACGGCTGTGAATTTTGGCCATCTTACTCAGAGTCCCCCTCCGCTCATCAGGTGCTGAGGATTTTCCCATTGTTGAAAAGTAAAAGAGTTATTAGTGTTTTAAAAATGTTGAGATTCTCTCTCCTGAAGGCCACGCCCCTTCCGGAGGGTGTATGAAACCCAGAAGTGTGGAGGTGCCTCAGTTCTCTGCAAGATGGGGGAGCAAGAGGTTGCAATTCTCAGTCTGAGCTGTGAATAACACTGAACACATGTCTAGTAAACTGTGAGTGGTTTTACTGACCTGTCAGTGTCCTTGTTAGGTATGTGATAATTAGCATATGTAATTAGTGTCTTGTGATGTCTTGTGCAAGTATGCATGTGCACGGGGAGACTCAAGGTGGTGTTCTGGAATAAAGAAGCTTGTAAGATTACTCCCGTGTCCGAGCCTTATTGAAGTCTGTTCCCAGCATCCAAATTCACAACAATTGGCGACGAGGATATAAGAACAAAGATAAGAACAAGGACAGCCAAGAAAAATGTAAACGTTTAAAAATAGTAGTATTTGGAAACAAAGTGGAACAGAACCAAGCCAAAAAGATTTTTAAAAAAGGCAGGAACGGGAAGCAATAGCTCATGGAAGAGCAGGGAAAACAAGCAGGGCAGTAAGGGTCACCGAGCGATGGTGTCACCTTACCTGGAACGTTTCCAGGGCTGTACAGACCACAGCCAGGCCCAAGCAGCCACGGACGTTGGGTAAGGGCCTAGTACCGTGAAGGCCATGGACAGGTCCAGAGAAGCCACCCACGAAAGAGGACCGTGGAGCCCACGGGCAGCCCCAGTAGCAGCCACAGATGTCGGATGAGGGCCATGTACCGTGTAGGCAACGGACAGGTCCAGAGAAGCACCGACAGAAGCTGAGTCTTCAGCCCAGCCGGGAACAGTCAACCCAGTGGGGGGAGAAAGTAGAGGAAGCCCGGTCGGGAGCAGAGCCAGCCCAACCGTGAGCGGGAAAGCGGACAGGCTGGCGAGAGAAGCGGTGAGAAACCGAGAAGCCCGATCGCAAGGGACGGCCGAGAGCGGGGAAAGCCCGGACGTGAAAGGAAGTCCGGCCCCGAGCGAAGAGTGGGTCCGCGCGAGAGAAGCGGGACACAGCACTCAAGCACCTCAGCCCGGTCGGGAGCAGAGTCAGCCCGGTCGGGGGAGAAAGCGGAGAAAGCCCGGTCGCGGGAGACGGGCCGAGAGTGGAGGAAGCCGACCACGAGAGAGGAAAGTCCGCGCGAGAGAAGCAGGGCACAGTCCCAACGCTTGGAGCAGCAGGGACCAGCAGCAGAAACTAGGAGTGAACTTACCTTCCACAGGGCATCCAAGGGAGACAGCAGGCAAGTCAGCGGAGCAGCGAGTCGACTTGGCAGTGAGCCAGCGGAGGCAACAGCAACGGCTGAGCCAGCAGCAGCAAAAGTAACGGTGAAGCCCGGGGGGAGAGCCAGCTAAAACAGCAGTGGAGGTCCAGTGAGGCCATCAGCAAAGGTACCGGTGGGGACAGCTCGAGAGGTTGAGGATGCACCAGAATGCACAGGCCACAAGCTGGAGCAATGAAATCCTTCACAATAAAAGCCCTCTGTGAATGTAATGCATTGTCACAGTGAACACAGGACTGTTTGGATGTAATGCATTGGTCACTGTTATGAATAGTAAATCTGTGTGCATAGAAGAAATATGTTTAAAATATGTTAATAGTTGCCTATTAACAGGAAATGTTGGTTATTCATATTCATAGAGAAAATCAAGGCAGCATGCCGTATTAAGTCATTCATAAGGATGTGCATTACAAGAAAGCATTTCCTTGATGCAAAAGGCGGCTGTAGTCACTCTGCAAGCTGCATACTGTGGTTACCGATTAAGGGTACGCTACCGAGCTGTACATCAAACAGTCATTTCCAGAGATGGTACAAAGCATGCAAAATAGGGCATTCCCAGTTTGTTCAATGTCAGTTAACGAGGGATGCAACTATTCCCATTCAGGCTGCCTACAAGAGTATGGTGGTGAGGCAGTGGGTTAAGCAAAAGAGAGCTACTGTAAAAGTGCAGTCAGTACTCCATAGGAGTTGGTATCGGAAAGACATAAGAAGACAAATAGAGGCACAACAGAAAAGGCAGAAACAATACAAAAGGCTTAAACGATATAGGAAAGACTTCCTCAAACAGCAGTTGTAGTGCAGTCTCAATACCTGGCTTATGAAGCAAGAAAACTAAACAGAGCACAAATTAAAGCCAGTGTTGTATTGCAAAGACAATATAGATCCTACTTCTTGATGAAGAACCAGAAAGGTGACATAAGAAGACAAATAGATGAACAACAGAAAAGGCTTAAACGATTCAAAGAACGGTTAAATAAATGTGTGACAATGAGTAGGAAGCTCCTAATAGAAAAGTCTAAAGAAGAGAGGCTTGTCGGTCAAGACAATAATATGCAGGACCGATTGCATTTAGGACACTTCAGTTTGTCCAGCATGGAGCCTCCTTCACTGGGAGGAGTGCGGTGTAGGTAATAGAAAGGGTATTGCCTGCCTCCAAGTTAAAGGGGGAGGAGTGCGGTGTAGGTAATAGAAATGGTGTTACCTGCCTCCAAGTTAAAGGGGGAGGAGTGTTTGGTATGTAATAGAAATGGTGTTACCTGCCTCCAAATTAAAGGGGGAGGAGAGGTATGTGATAATTAGCATATGTAATTAGTGTCTTGTGATGTCTTGTGCACGTACGCGTGTGCACGGGGAGACTCAAGGTGGTGTTCTGGAATAAAGAAGCTTGTAAGATTACTCCCGTGTCCGAGCCTTATTGAAATCTGTTCCAAGCATCCAAATACACAACAGCCCTTAATGTGGTTTGAAAATGTAGTTTGAAAATGCAAAAGTGTGTTTTGGTTTGAAAGTGCTAAAGCTGTGTTGCCTTTGGTTTTGAAAGTGCTAAAGCGAGCTGCCTTGCCTTTGGTTTTGAAAGTGCTAAAGCGAGCTGCCTTGCCTTTGCTTTTGAAAGTGCTAAAGCGAGCTGCCTTGCCTTTGCTTTTGAAACTGCTAAAGCGAGCTGCCTTGCCTTTGCTTTTGAAAGTGCTAAAGCGAGCTGCTTGCCTAATTAGAGCTGCCTTGCCTAATTAGAGCTGCCTTGCCTTCTAAATAATTACAAGTCTAACCTTGACCACTTCATGTTTGCGCTTTATATTGATTTTAGTAAAAACGCTACCACGTACGGATGTGATTTTTGCCCATCTTACTCAGAGTCCCCCTCCAACAATCAGGTGCCGAGGACTTTTCCCATTGATGAAAAATAAGAGTTATTAGTTTTTTTTTAAATGTTGAGATTCTCTCTCCGGTCAATCATGCCATGATGGCCAGGCCCCTTCTGGTGGGAGGTGGGGGAGGGACTATAAAACCTGAAAGTGTGGGCGTAGCTCAGTCTCTGCAAGATGGGGGATGGAGAGGTAACGTCTCGCTGTCTTTAGTGGCCTTGCACCCTGCTTGAAATAGTTTGAAACTGCACTTGAATTTGCACTCTGCTTGAAATGAAATTTCAAGGAGTAGCCGTGAGTCAACTGCAAACCCACCAGCCGTGAGTGAGTGAGCTGCCAGCACAACAGACTGAGCTGCCAATTCAAGAATCCATTCGGCCCACAATTTTTATTCTAGCCCTCTGGAAACCAGTCCCTTCAGCACACAACACCCATACTTGCGCTCCAGAAAGCCCTCCCAACCCCCAACTGGCCACCAATATTGGAATTGGTGGAGAGGTGGAATATTGCGTTGGGGGACCAGCCTTCCCATGTGATGCTATTTAGTCTAGTATATACATAATTGGTGGGAAGTGGACTAGGGAAAGCAGCTGATTGGCAGTCAGATTCCAGCAGTTTGTTGTGTACTTTGTATTGTGTTGATATTGTATCCTGTGTAAGGGGGCAGTATGAAGGCCAGGGCAGTGTACTGTTCTAGATGTCAGATGTGGGAGGTCAGGGAATCTGATAGCCCTCCAGACATCCACATCTGCGCCAGGTGTGTTGAGATGGGGCTCCTAAAGGACTGTGTTAGGAACCTGGAGCAGCAGCTCGATGACCTCCGTCTGGTCAGGGAGAGTGAGGAGGTAATAGAGAGGAGCTACAGGGAGGCAGTCACTCCCAGACCACAGGAGGCAGACAAGTGGGTCACAGTTAGGAAGGGCAAGGGGCAGAGGCAGGGGCTAGAGAGTACCCTGTGACCGTACACCTGGAAAATAGGTACTCGGGTTTGAGTACGATTGGAGGGGGCAGCAACAGCGGCCAGGCCTCCGGCACAGAGACCGGCCCTGATGCTCAGAAGGGTAGCAAAAAGAGGAGGGCAATTGTAATAGGGGACTCTATAGTTAGGGGGTCGGATATGCGATTCTGTGGACGCAGTCGGGAGACCCGGATGGTAGTTTGCCTCCCTGGTGCCAGGGTCTCACATGTGTCAGAACGTGTCCAAAAGATTCTGATAAGGGAGGGAGAGGAGCCTGATGTTGTGGTACACATAGGTACCAATGACATAGGCAGAAAAAGTGACGAGGTCCTGAAGGGAGAATTTAGGGAGTTGGGGGGAAAGTTAAGGAGAAGACCAAAAGGGTAACGATTTCAGGATTACTGCCTGTGCCGCGTGACAGTGAGAGTAGGAATGAAATGAGGTGGAGGATAAATGCGTGGCTGAGGGACTGGTGCAGTGGGCAGCGATTCAAGTTTCTTGATCACTGGGACCTCTTTTGGGGAAGGCATGATCTGTACACAAAGGACGGGTTGCACTTGAACCCGAGGGGGACCAATATCCTGGCAGGGAGATTTGCAAAGGCTACTGGGGAGACTTTAAACTAGAAAGGCTGGGGGGAGGGACTCGGGTAGAGGGGGCTAGGGGTCAGGGTGTGGGGCAAGAGGCAGAGAAAGGGAAGCACTCGGACCCAAATGTATTCGAGAAAGATTAAAAATATAATAGACAGAGAATAAAGGATGGCGGGTTTATAAAATGTGTATATTTTAATGCTAGGAGCATTGTAAGTAAGGTGGATGAACTTAGAGCCTGGATTGACACCTGGAAATATGATTTAAAGAAGGAACTGCAGATGCTGGAGAATCGAGGGTACACAAAAAGCTGGAGAAACTCAGCGGGTGCAGCAGCATCTAAGGAGCGAAGGAGATAGGCGACGTTTCGGGTCGAGACCCTTCTTCAGACTGGTCAGGGATCAGGGAAACGAGAGATATAGACGGTGATGTGGAGAGATAAGGAACAATGAGTGAAAGATATGCAAAAAAGTATCGGTGATAAAGGGAACAAGCCATTGTAAGCTGTTTGTGGTGTGAAAATGAGAAGCTGGTGCGACTAGGGTGGGGGAGAGATAGAGATAGAGGGGATGCCAGGGCCCCAGGGCTGAGGGAGAGGTGGGAAGGGGAGGAGACAGCAAGGGTTAACAGAATTGAGAAAATTCAATATTCAAGCCCAAAGGATACAGACTCCCCAAGCGGAATATGAGGTGCTGTTCCTCCAGCTTGCGGTGTTGCTCACTCTGGCCGTGGAGGAGGCCCAGGTCGGATGTGGAATGGGAGGGGGAGTTGAAGTGCTGAGCCACCGGGAGGTCGGGTTGGTTATTGCGGACCGAGCGGAGGTGTTCGGCGAAGCCATCGCCAAGCCTCCGCTTGGTCTCACCGATATAGATCATCTGGCATCTGGAGCAGCGGATGCAGTAGATGAGGTTGGAGGAGGTGCAGGTGAACCTCTGTCGGACCTGGAAGGACTGCTTGGGTCCCTGAAAGGAGTGGAGGGGGGAGGTGAAGGGACAAGTGTTGCATTTCTTGCGGTTGCAAGGGAAAGTGCCCGGGGAAGGGGTAGAGTGGGAGGGGAGGGAAGGGAAGAATTGACAAGGGAGTTGCGGAGGGAGCGGTCTTTGCGGAAGGCAGACAGGGGGGGATATGGGAAGATGTGGCGGGTGGAGGGGTCACGTTGGAGGTGGCGAAACTGGCGGAGGACTATATGTTGTATTTGCCGGCTGGTGGGGTGAAAGGTGAGGACCAGGGGGACTCTGCCCTGTTTGCGAGCGGGGTAATGGGGAGCGAGGGCACCCGCTTAGTTACTCCAACATTTTGGTCTAGCAAATTTTTTTCATTTTTCCAGCATCTGCAGTTCTTTCATAAACATTGAATAGCAAAGCAGCCGAATATCTTACTCCTGCACCTGTTGTCTATTGCCTATTGTCTATTGAAAGTCTCCATACCTTCTCCAGAGTTCTGTGCTGTCTCGCGTCTGAACCTTGCGCTGATGCAGCTGCTTTCTGGACTGTCAGATGTGCAAAATGCAGCGAGGAGGTTCTGTGCAATAGGTGTAACGAGAGATGTGGGTCTGGGCGGATTGAGAGCCTGCCTCGCGTGAGCCCCAGTGGAAATAAACCAAATTGTCTGTGAAACGCAAAGGGTGTTGTAACACATGATGTAACTTGAAAGCAACATGCAGAAAGGTTCATACATGGAAATAACCCCTAGATATCCACACGACTGCAGAACGATACCTTCGCCCCTTTGGACAATAGACAATACATGCAGGAGTAGGCCATTCAGCCCTTCGAGCCAGCACCGCCATTCAATATGATCACGGCTGATCATCCCCAATCAGTATCCCGTTCCTGCCTTCTCCCCATATCCCCTGACTCCGCTATCTTCAAGAGCCCCATCTAGCTCTCTCTTGAAAGTAGCCAGAGAACCGGCCTCCACCGCCCGAGGCAGAGAATTCCACAGACTCACAACTCTAGAGTGCTGACATGGATAGAGAAGTGGTTGGCAGACAGGAAACAAAGAGTAGGGATTAACGGGTCCCTTTCAGAATGGCAGGCAGTGACTAGTGGGGTACCGCAAGGCTCGGTGCTCGGACCGCAGCTATTTACAATATACATCAATGATTTGGATGAAGGGATTCAAAGTAACATTAGCAAATTTGCAGATGACGCAAAGCTGGGTGGCAGTGTGAACTGTGAGGAGGATGCTATGAGAATGCAGGGTGACTTGGACAGGTTGGGGGAGTGGGCAGATGCATGGCAGATGAAGTTTAATGCGGATAAATGTGAGGTTATTCACTTTGGCAGCAAAAACAGGAAGGCAGATTACTATCTAAATGGTGTCAAGTTTATAAAAGGGGAAGTACAACGGGATCTGGGGATCCTTGTACATCATTTTATGAAAGTAAGCTTGCAAGTATAGCAGGCAGTGAAGAAAGCGAATGGCATGTTGGCCTTTATAACAAGAGGAATCGAATATAGGAGCAAAGAGGTCCTTCTGCAGTTGTACAGATCCCTAGTGAGACCACACCTGGAGTATTGTGTGCAGTTTTGGTCCCCTAATTTGAGGAAGGACATCCTTGCTATTGAGGGAGTGCAGCGTAGGTTTACAAGGTTAATGCCCGGGATGGCGGGACTGTCATATGCTGAGAGAATGGAGCAGCTGGGCTTGCACACTCTGGCGTTTAGAACAATGAGAGGGGATCTCATTGAAACAGATAAGGTGTTAAGGACTTGGACACGCTAGAGGCAGGAAACATGTTCCCGATGTTATGGGAGTCCAGAACCAGGGGCCACACTCAGTTTAAGAATAAGGAGTAAGCCATTTAGAACGGAGGTGAGGAAACACCTTTTCTCACAGAGAGTGGTGAGTCTGTGGAATTCTCTGCCTCGGAGGCATTTTCTCTGGATGCTTTCAAGAGAGAACTAGATAGGGCTCTTAAAAATAGCGGAGTCAGGGGATATGGGGAGAAGTCAGGAACGGGGTACTGATTGGGGATGATCAGCCATGATCACATTGAATGGCGGTGAAGGCTCGAAGGGCCAAATGGCCTACTCCTGCACCCATTGTCTATTGTTTATTATCTCTATTTGAGAAAAAGTGTTTCCTCGTCTCCGTTCTAAATGGCTTACCCCTTATTCTTAAACTGTGCCCCCTGGTTCTGGACTCCCCCAACATCGGGAACAGGTTTCCTGCCTCTTGCGTGTCCAAACCCTTAATAATCTTATACGTTTCAATAAGATCCCCTCTTATCCCTCTAAATTCCAGAGTGTACAAGCCCAGCTGCTCCATTCTCTCAGCATACAAGTTTACTTGTTTCCTCTTGTTTACACTCCGAACACTTCCAGATCTGCCGTCTCCCTCTTCCCTGACTCTCAGTTTAATGAAGGGTCTCGACCTGAAACGTCACCCATTCCATCTCTTCAGAGATGCTGCCTGTCCCGCTGGGTTACTCCAACATTTTGTGTCTATCGTTGACTTTGAGGGAGTGCAGCGTAGGTTCACAAGGTTAATTCCCGGGATGGTGGGACTGTCATATGTTGAGAGAATGGAGGCGCTGGGCTTGTATACTCTGACATTTAGAAAGATGAGAGAGGGATTGGACACACTAGAGGCAGTAAACATGTTCCCAATGTTGGGGGAGTCCAGAACCAGGGGCCACAGTTTAAGAATAAGTGGTAAGCCATTTAGAACGGAGACAAGGAAACACTTTTTCTTACAGAGAGTGGTGAGTCTGTGGAATTCTCTGCCTCAGAGGGCGTTGGAGGCCGGTTCTCTGGATACTTTCAAGAGAGAGCTAGATAGGGCTCTTAAAGATAGCGGAGTCAGGGGATATGGGGAGAAGGCAGGAACGGGTACTGATTGTGGACGATCAGCCATGATCACAGTTAATGGTGGAGCTAGCTCGAGGGGCCGAATGGCCTAGTCCTGCACCTATTGTCTATTGTCTGTTATCAAATGCCTCACTAAAGTCCATGCAGGCAACATCCACTTACAACCCTCATCAATTACCTTCAACAGCTCCTCAAAAAACTGGATCAAGTTAGTGATAAAGCCATGCTGACTGTCCCAAATTAACCCATTCACTTCCCAATAGTAGCAGATCATATCTGGAAGAATCCTCTCCAACAGCCTCATCAACACAATCACTTTGGCGCCCTTCTGGAAAGGTGGTGAGGAGCAACCTCTTTAGTCAGACGGCAGTTACTTTGTGGAACTCATTGCCACAGAGGGCTGTGGAGGCCAAGTCAGTGGATTCTTTTAAGGCAGAGATAGACAAATTCTTCATTAGAACGGGTGTCAAAAGTTATGGGCAGAAGGCAGGAAAATGGGATGAGGTCGTAGAAATCAGCCATGATTGAATGGCGGAGTAGACCCAATGGGCCGAATGGCCTAATTATACTCTGATAACTTGAGAACGGCTTCTGTCTGATCTGACTTTGTACGTTCTCCCCGTGACCTGAGTGGGTTTTCTCTGAGATCTTTGATTTCCTCCCACACTCCAAAGACCTGCGGGTTTGCAGATTAATTGGGTTGGTGTGAATGTGAAATTGTCCCTAGTGTATGTGGGTTAGCGTGCGGGGCTCGCTGGGCCTGTTTCTGCGCTGTATCTCTAAACTAAACTAAACTCCAGGCCTCCGAGACCGTGCCTGTAGCTAGAGAAGACGCAAAGATCTTTGTCAGGGCTCCCACAATCTCCTCTCTTGCTTCTCTCAATAGCCTGGGATAGATCCCATCAGGTCCTGGGCTGGAAACCGGAGCACCCGGAGAAAACCCACGCAGGTCATGGGGAGAATGTACAAACTGTACAGACGGTACCCGTGGTCAGGATGGAACTCGGGTCCAGAGATACAGACTTTCTATTCCTGTCCACACGCACTCTCCCTCCACGGCTGCCGAAGCTGACATCCTGTCCGATTCACCTCTACGCCATTGTGGACATCAGACAAGTGATAGGAGCAGAATTAGGCCATTCAGCACATCATGTCTACCCATTCAATCATGGCTGATCTCTGCCTCCTAATCCCATTTTTGATGAGGAGGCCTTTAGTATATTGTGTTTAGTTCTGGGCACCATGTTATAGCGTGATAGAATCATAGAGTGATACAGCGTGGAAACAGGCCCTTCGGCCCAACTTGCCCAGACCAGCCAACATGCCCCATCTACACTAGTCCCACCTGCCCGCGTTTGGCCCATATCCTTCCAGACCTGTCCTATCCATGTACCTGTCCAACTGTTTCTTAAACGTTGGGATAGTCCCAGCCTCAACTACCTCCTCCGGCACCTCGTTCCATACACCCACCACCCTCTGTGTGAAAAAGTTAGCCCTCAGATTCCTATTAACTCTTTCCCCCTTCACCTTGAACCTAAGTCCTCTGGTCCTCAATTGCCCTACTCATAGAAACATAGAAACATAGAAATTAGGTGCAGGAGTAGGCCATTCAGCCCTTCGAGCCTGCACCGCCATTCAATATGATCATGGCTGATCATCCAACTCAGTATCCCGTACCTGCCTTCTCTCCATACCCTCTGATCCCCTTAGCCACAAGGGCCACATCCAACTCACTCTTAAATATAGCCAATGAACTGGCCTCAACTACCCTCTGTGGCAGAGAGTTCCAGAGACTCACCACTCTGTGTGTGAAAAAAGTCTTTCTCATCTCGGTCTTAAAGGATTTCCCCCTTAACCTTAAGCTGTGACCCTTGTCCTGGACTTCCCCAACATCGGGAACAATCTTCCTGCATCTAGCCTGTCCAACCCCTTAAGAATTTTGTAAGTTTCTATAAGATCCCCTCTCAATCTCCTAAATTCCAGAGAGTATAAACCGAGTCTATCCAGTCTTTCTTCATAAGACAGTCCTGACATCCCAGGAATCAGTCTGGTGAACCTTCTCTGCACTCCCTCTATGGCAATAATGTCCTTCCTCAGATTTGGAGACCAAAAACTGTACGCAATACTCCAGGTGTGGTCTCACCAAGACCCTGTACAACTGAAGTAGAACCTCCCTGCTCCTGTACTCAAATCCTTTTGCTATGAAAGCTAACATACCATTCGCTTTTTTCACTGCCTGCTGCACCTGCATGCCTACTTTCAATGACTGGTGTACCATGACACCCAGGTCTCGCTGCATCTCCCCTTTTCCTAATCGGCCACCATTTAAATAATAGTCTGCTTTCCTGTTTTTGCCACCAAAGTGGATAACCTCACATTTATCCACATTATACTGCATCTGCCAAACATTTGCCCACTCACCCAGCCTATCCAAGTCACCTTGCAGTCTCCTAGCATCCTCCTCACAGCGAACACTGCCCCCCAGCTTAGTGTCATCCGCAAACTTGGAGATATTGCCTTCAATTCCCTCATCCAGATCATTAATATATATTGTAAATAGCTGGGGTCCCAGCACTGAGCCCTGCGGTACCCCACTAGTTACTGCCTGCCATTGTGAAAAGGACCCGTTTACTCCTACTCTTTGCTTCCTGTTTGCCAGCCAGTTCTCTATCCACATCAATACTGAACCCCTAATACCGTATGCTTTAAGTTTGTATACTAATCTCTTATGTGGGACCTTGTCGAAAGCCTTCTGGAAGTCCAGATATACCACATCCACTGGTTCTCCCTTATCCACGCTACTAGTTACATCCTCGAAAACTACTCTGGGCAAGAGACTCTGTGCATCTACCCGATCTATTCATCTCATGATTTTGTACACCTCTATAAGATCACCCCTCATCCTCCTGCACTCCAAGTAATAGAGACCCAGCCTGCTCAACCTCTCCCTGTAGCTCAGGCCCCTCGAGTCCTGGCAACATCCTCGTAAATCTTCTCCGTACCCTTTCCAGCTTGACGACATCTTTCCTATAACATGGTGCCCAGACTGAACACAATACTCTAACTGTGGCCTCGCCAACATCTTATACAACTGCAACATGACCTCACAACTTCTATACTCAATAATCTGACTGATGAAGGACAAAGTGCCAAAAGCCTTTTAAACCACCTTATCTACCTGCGACTCGACCTTCAAGGAACCATGCACCTGTACTCCGAGATCCCTCTGCTCTACAACACTCCCCAGAGGCTGACCATTCACTGTGTAGGTCCTGCCCTTGTTCGACGTCCCAAATGCAAGACCTCACACTTCTCTGCATTAAATTCCATCATCCATTCCTCCGCCCACCTGGCCAATCGATCCAGATCCTGCTGCAATCGTTCACAACCATCTTAGGAACTATGTTGACATATTGGAAAGGGTACAGAGAAGATTTGCCAGGACTAGAGGGTGTGAGCTCCAGTGAGAGGTTGAGCAGGCTGGGTCTCTATTCCTTGGAGCGCAGGAGGATGAGGGGTGATCTTATAGAGGTGTATAAAATCATGAGAGGAATAGATCGGGTAGACGCACAGAGTCTCTTGCCCAGAGTAGGGAACTCGAGGACCAGAGGACATAGGTTCAAGGTGAAGGGGAAAAGATTTAATAGGAATCTGAGGAATAATCGTTTCACACAAAGGGTGACAATTGACAATAGGTGCAGGAGTAGGCCATTCGGCCCTTTGAGCAAGCACCGCCATTTAATGTGATCATGGCTGATCATCATATCCCCTGACTCCACTATCTTTAAGACCTCTCTCTAACTCTTTAAGAGCTCTATCTAAGGTGGGTGTATGGAACAAGCTGCTGGAGGAGGTAGTTGAGGCAGGGACTATCGCAACATTTAAGAAACATTTAGACAGGTACATGGATAGGACAGGTTTGGAGGGTTACAGGCCAAACGCGGGTAGGTGGTACTAGTGTAGATGGGACATGTTGGCTGGTGTGGGCAGGTTGGGCTGCATCTCTAAACAAATACCGTGTGAAAATAACAGAAAAGCAGTTCTCTGGTGTTGTGTTATGCACCAGGTTTAGCAACACCAACGTGACATCATCTTTTAAAGTTAGTTGGGAAATTTGAAAGAGGAAAGAGCTGCCGTTTACCGTTTGTTCAGAAACAGGAATTTATTTGCAGGACAGTTTTCAACACTTGTTCAAAACGTACTTGAAAAACATCTTCACCCAGAGAGTTGTGAATCTGTGGGATTCTCTGCCACAGAAGGCAGTGGAGGCCGGTTCACTGGATGTTTTCAAGAGAGAATTAGATTTAGCTCTTAAGGCTAACGGAATCAAATGATATGGGGAGAAGGCAGGAACGGGGTACTGATTGGGGATGATCAGCCATGGGTAAGGGTAGCATAAGGGGTAAGACATTTAGAACGGAGACGAGGAAACACTTTTTCTCACAGAGAGTTGTGAGTCTGTGGAATTCTATGCCTCAGAGGGCGGTGGAGGTCAGTTCTCTGGATGCTTTCAAGAGGGAGCTGGATAGGGCTCTTAAAGATAGCGGAGTCAGGGGATATGGGGAGAAGGCAGGAACGGGGTACTGATGGGATGACCATCCATGACCACATTGAATGGCGGTGCCGGCTCGAAGGGCCAAATGGCCTCCTCCTGCACCTATTTTCTATGGCTGATCTATCTCTCCCTCCCAACCACATTCTCCCACCCTCTCCCCATAACCCCTGACACCCGTACTTATCAAGAATCATCCTGGCTTCCACTACTCATTGCTTGGATCTACCATGAAGAAAATGCTCAGTTACACTGGAATTGGCGTTGGTGACATGAGAGCGTGGCCAGGGTGGTGTGGGTCTCTGATGATGCTGGCTGCCTTTTTGAGGCAGCGACTCCTGCAGATCCCTTCGATGGTGGGGAGGTCAGTACTGTGATGGACCAGGCAGTGTCCACCACTCACTGTAATCTCCTTCGTTCCCGGGCATTTAGTTCACTGGCCGTGATGGAACCATACACCTCTCTACCGTACACCTGTAGATATTGGATAGCGTGTTCAGTAACATTCTGAATCTCCCCAATATTTTACGGAAGCAGAGTTTTCAATGTCGTTTCCATGTTGGTATCAACACTTGTTGCTCACCCTGTTGTTATAGGTAAATACATAGGGAGAGGTTGAGCAGACAAATGTATGAATGAATACGTTCATTGGCCAAGTATTCACATACAAGGAATTTGCCTTGGTGCTCCGCCCGCAAGTGACAACATGTCATACAGTGATAGTTAGGAATGACACATAAAACATTAAACATTAATAATAAAACATTATCGATTAAACATGTGAATTAAATAAAATACCCGAGCAAAAGGAGGCTCCAGATTTGTGGTTGTTGAGTAGAGCTACTGCACGTGGAGGGTCTGAGCTGTAGGGAGAGGTTGAGCATGCTAATCCTTGGAGCGCAGGAGGATGAAGGGTGATTTTATAGAGGTGCATAAATCATTAGAAGATTAGATCTAGTAGTCTTTTCCCCAGAGTGGGTGAATTGAGGACCAGAGGACATGCAGTAGGCTTAAGATGAGGGGGGGTGGGGGGGGGAGATTTTATTGGAACCTGAGGGGTAACTTTTTTACACAAAGGGTGGTGGGTGTATGGAACGATCTGCCTGAGGAGGTAGTTGAGGAAGGGACTGTCGCAATGTTTAAGAGACATTTGGACAGGTACTTGGATACGACAGGTTTAGAGTGATATGGGTCAAACACAGGCAGGTGGGACTAGTGTAGATGGGGCATGTTGGTCAGCATGGGCGAGTTTGGCCGAAGGGCCTGTTTCCATGCTGTATCACTCTGTGACTCTTAACAGGGCAGGTTCTGACTTGGGGCAAGGGCAACATTGATGGTATTAGACAGGAACTTGCAGAAGATGATAGGCCTATGGAACCTCCGGAGAGTGGGGTGCTTTAAAAAGTGTGACGATGAGAGTTCAAAGCAAGAATATTGCTTTTAGAGTGAACGGGTAACACGGACTATAGGAGTGCCAAAGTGCTGGGACCCCAGTTATTTACAATATATATTAACGATTTAGACGAGGCAATTAAACGTAACATCTCCATGCTTGCGGATGGCACGAAGCTGGGGGGCAGTGTGAGCTGCGAGGAGGATGCTATGAGGCTGCAGGGTGAGGTTGGATAGGTTGGGTGAGTGGGCAGAAGCATGGCAGATGCAGTATAATGTGGATAAATGTCAGGTTATCCACTTTGGTGGCAAGAACGAGAAGGCAGATTATTATCTGAATGGTGTCAGATTAGGAAAAGGAGAGGTGCAACGAGACCTGGGTGTGCCTGTACATCTGTCACTGAAAGCAAGCACGCAGGTGGAATGGAATGGAATGGAAAACTTTATTGTCAGTCAGACCTTGCGGTCTGAACCAAATTTCGTTGCCTGCAGTCATACATATAGTAAATAACAAAACACACAATAAACACATATTTAACATCCACCACAGTGAGTTCACCAGACACCTCCTCACTGTGGTGGAAGGCAAAAATCTTGTCTTTGTCTCTTCCCTTCTTCCTCTTCCTCTTCCTCTGCGCTGAGGCGACCCGGGCCTCCGATGTTGTGACCGCACCGGGTGATGTAAATAAGTCCCGCGGGTGAACCGCGCTCTGCGGGCGAGCCGGTTCAACTCCGCGGCCCGGGGCGGTCGAAGCTGCCGAAGCTGCCGCCCTCCAGTCCAGCGGACGCAGCTGTTGCCGCGGGAGCTCCGGAAAAACAGGGCGCCAACCCGTGACCTGCGAGCTCCCGACGATGTCGTCCACTGGGCCCGCGGCCGAACCTCCGAAGTCGCTGCCGCCGCCACCGCCACCGGAAAGCCGCCACCGCTCCGAGTCGGGCCGCCGGAACGCCTGAACCCGCCACAGCCCCGAAGTCGGCCAGCCCCGCGCTGGTAAGTCCTGGCTGGCTCTGCCTCCGGAGTCTCAGTTGGAGTTGGAGCCCGCCAGCTCCGCCATTAGGCCTCAGCGCAGATGGAGACGTAGACGGGGGATACAACAAGAAAAGTCGCGTCCCCCCCAAAGGAAGAGACTAAAACGTTTCTCCCACCCCTCCCACACACATGCACTACACAATAACTCAAATTAACACTAAAACAAGACAAGAAAACAACAACAAAAAAAGAAAAACAGACGGACTGCAGGCGAGCCGCTGCTGTCAGGGCAGCGCTGCCACTCCCATGTCCCCAGCAGGCAGACAGGTACAGCAGGCATTGAAGAAAGTTAATGGCATGTTGGCCTTCATTGCGAGAGGATTTGAGTTCAGGAGCAAAGAGGTCCTTCTACATTTGTACAGGGCCCTGGTGAGACCACACCTGGAGTATTGTGTGCAATTTTGTTCTCCAAATTTGAGGGAGTGCAGAATAGGTTCACCAGGTTAATTCCCGGGATGGCACAACTGACATATGATGAAAGAATGGAGCGACTGGGCCTGAATTCACTGGAACTGGGGGGGATCTTATATTGGAAGCAAGAAAACTTTTCCCGATGTTGGGGGAGTCCAGAACCAGGGGTCAAGTAGTGCATCCATGGATAACAAGGGAAATCAGGGATAGTATAAAAACAAAAGATGAAGCATACAAATTAGCCAGAAAAGGCAACCTACCAGAGGACTGGGAGAAATTCAGTCCAGCAAAGGGCTTAATTAGGAAAGGGGAAAATAGATTATGAAAGAAAACTGACAGGGAACATAAAAACGGACTGCAAACATTTTAATAGATATGTGAAGAGAAAAAGATTAGTTAAAACAAATGTAGGTCCCTTGCAGTCAGAAACAGGTGAATTGATCATGGGGAACAAGGACATGGCAGACCAATTGAATAACTACTTTGGTTCTGTCTTCACTAAGGAAGACATAAGTAATCTGCCGGAAATAGCAGGGGACCGGGGGTCGAATAAGGTGTAGGAACTGAGTGAAATCCAGGATTGCCGGAGTAGTTCCTGAGGATTGGAGGGTAGCTAATGTAACCCCACTTATTAAAAAAGGAGAGAGAGAGAAAACGGGGAATTACAGACCAGTTAGTCTAACATCGGTAGTGGGAAACTGCTAGATGAAGCAATGAATACAAAGGCGGAATCAGAAAATTTAATTTCATATATATATAATATTATACTAAATGCAGTAATACCAACAACGGAATGTATCAGAGGTGAGTGGGAAAACGAATTAAGCATAAAAATTTCCAATGAAAGGTGGAAAGAGTACTTATTAAATGTGCATAAATGCTCAATAAACGTAAGACACACTTTAATACAATTTAAAAATTTTACACAGATTATATTACTCAAAAACTAAATTAAATAAATTCTTCCCCAACGTCTCACCAATTTGTGATAAATGCCAGTTTCAAGAAGCTGCATTAGTGCACTCATTCATCTTTTGTACAAAAATTCAAAGGTTTTGGATTGAAATCTTTGAAATTTTTACAAAACTGTTTAAAATAAAAATGACACCAAAGGCAGAATGGATTATTTTTGGAATGACAGAAGGTAGTTCGGAATTAAATGTTGTATCAAAAGAATCTATTTGATTACGGCTTAATAATAGGAAAAAAGCTAATCTTAAAATTCTGGAAAAATGCTCCTATACCAACATTAAATATGTGGATTTCAACTATGTTTTAAACACTACATCTGGAAGATATGAGACTCCGCCTGGCAGGAAAACCAGATTGTTTCTATCAGACGTGGTCTGCATTCCTAGAATTGCTACAAAGATAGGGTGCAAGAATATCTCGGGTCTTGGTAGGGGGGGATGAAAAACTATCGAGTTGGTAGATTCCTTTTGCGTGATATATATAATATAGTAACTGGGTTGTTGTTTTTTTTCTCTCTTTTCTCGCTCTCTCTCTTTTCTTTTTCGTTTCTAGGGTCTATCTCTTAATCCCCTTTCTCTAATTCTTTGACCAAGGTTTTGTTTCCCCCTTTGGCACGCTCTTTACTTCCACAACTCTTTTCACCTACTTTACTATCTTTGCTTCGATTCTTTTTTCTTAAAAGCCATAAAATTATGGGGTACAATGATTGTAACAATATATACGTGATGTACACTGATGTATTTACCTCTATTAAATAACAATATTAAAAAAATATTTTTTTTTAAAAAGGAAGACATAAATAATCTGCCGGAAATAGCAGGGGACCGGGGGTCAAATGAGATGGAGGAACTGAGTGAAATCCAGGTTAGCCAGGAAGTGGTGTTGGGTAAATTGAATGGATTAAAGGCCGATAAATCCCCAGGGCCAGATAGGCTGCATCCCAGAGTACTCAAGGAAGTAGCCACAGAAATAGTGGATGCATTAGTGATATTTTTTCAAAACTCTTTAGATTCTGGAGTAGTTCCTGAGGATGGGTGGGTAGCTAATGTAACCCCACTTTTTAAAAAAGGAGGGAGAGAGAAAATGAGGAATTACAGACCAGTTAGTCTAACATTGGTAGTGGGGAAACTGCTAGAGTCAGTTATTAAAGATGGGATAGCAGCACATTTGGAAAGTGGACAAAGTCAGCATGGATTTACGAAAGGTAAATCCATGTGTTATATCTGGATGTGTTATATCTGGACTTTCAGAAGGCTTTCGACAAGGTCCCACATAAGAGATTAGCATGCAAACCTAAAGCACACGGTATTGGGGGTTCAGTATTCATGTGGATACAGAACTGGCTGGCAGACAGGAAGCGAAGAGTAGGGAGTAAACGGGTCCTTTTCAGGATGGCAGACAGTGACTAGTGGGGTGCCGCAAGGCTCAGTGCTGGGACCCCAGCTATTTACAATATATATTAATGATTTGGACGAGGGAATTGAATGCAACATCTCCAAGTTTGCGGATGACACGAAGCTGGGGGGCAGTGTTAGGTGTAAGGAGGATGCTAGGAGGCTGAAAGGTGACTTACATAGGCTGGGTGAGTTGGCAAATGCATGGCAGATGCAGTATAATGTGGATAAATGTGAGGTTATCCACTTTGGTGGCAAAAACAGGAGGGTAGACTATTATCTGAATGGTGGCAGATTAGGAAAAGAGGAGATGCAACGAGACCTGGGTGTCATGGTACACCAGTCATTGAAAGTAGGCATGCAGGTGCAGCAGGCAGTGAAGAAAGCGAATGGTATGTTAGCATTCATAGCGAAAGGATTTGAGTATAGGAGCAGGGAGGTTCTACTGCAGTTGTACAGGGTTTTGGTGAGACCGCACCTGGAATATTGGGTACAGTTTTGGTCTCCAAATCTGAGAATAGACATTCTTGCCATAGAGGGGGTACAGAGAAGGTTCACCAGACTGATTCCTGGGATGTCAGGACTTTCATATGAGGAAAGACTGGATAGACTCGGCTTGTACTCGCTAGAATTTAGAAGATTGAGGGAGGATCTTATAGAAACTTACAAAATTCTTACCGGGTTGGATAGGCTAGATGCAGGAAGATTGTTCCCGATGTTGGGGAGGTCCAGAACAAGGGGTCACAGTTTAAGGATAAGGGGGAATTCCTTTAGGACCGAGATGAGGAAAACATTTTTCACACAGAAAGTGGTGAGTCTCTGGAATTCTCTGCCACAGAAGGTAGTTGAGGCCAGTTCATTGGCTATATTTAAGGGAATTAGATGTGGCCCTTGTAGCTAAAGGGATCAGGGGGTATGGAGAGAAGGCAGGTACAGGATATTGAGTTGAATGATCAGCCATGATCATATTGAATGGCGTTGCAGGCTCGAAGGGCCAAATGGCCTACTCCTGTTTCTAAGAATAGGGGTAGGCCATTTAGGACTGAGATGTGGAAAAACGTCTTCACCCAGAGACTTGTGAATCTGTGGAATTCTCTGCCACAGAAGGCGGTGGAGGTCAATTCACTGGATGTTTTCAGGAGGGAGTTCGATTTAGCTCTTAGGGCTAAAGGAATCAATGGATATGGGGAAATAGCAGGAACGGGGTACTTATTTAGGATGATCAGCCAAAGGGCCCATCGGCCCACCGATCCGTGCCGAATTGCGATCACCCCGTAAACTAACACTATCCTACACACACTAGGGACAATTTACATTTATACCAAGCAAATTAACCTGCAAACCTGCACGCCTTTGGAGTGTGGGAGGAAACCGAAGCTCCCGGAGAAAACCCACGCAGGTCTCAGGGAGAATGTACAGACAGCTCCCGTAGTCAGGATCGAACCTGGGACTCTGGGGTTGTGAGTCAGCGGCTCTACCCCCAGCGCCACCATGCCGCCCAAATTACTCCAGCATTTGGTGTCTTTTTTTTGTAAACCAGCCACCTGCAGTTTCTTGTAACTCCTTTTGTTTTTTGGAAAGATAGAAAAATAGAAACTTAGAAAATAGGTGCAGGAGTAGGCCATTCGGCCCTTCGAGCCAGCACCACCATTCAATGTGATCATGGCTGATCATCTACAATCAGTAACCCGTGCCTGCTTTCTCCCCGTACCCCTTGATTCTGCTAGCCCCAAGAGCTGTATCTAACTCTCTTTTAAATTCATCCAGTGAATTGGCCTCTACTGCCTTCTGAGGCAGAAAATTCCACAAATTCACAACTCTGGATGAAAAACCTTTTTCTCATCTCAGTTTTAAATGGCCTCCCCTTCATTCTTAGACTGTGGCCCCTGGTTCTCGACTCCCCCAACATTGGGAACATTTCTCCTACATCTAACTTGTCCAGTCCTTTTATAATTTTATATGTTTCTATAAGATCCTTCTAAATTCCAGTGAATAGAAGCCAGTTTTTACAATCTTTCCTCATATGACAGTCCTGCCATCCCGGGGATTAACCTCGTGAACCTACGCTGCACTCCCTCAAGAGCAAGGATGTCCTTTCTCAAATTTGGAGACCAAAACTGCATTCAATACTCCATGATTGAATAGCGGAGTAGCCATGATAGGCCGAATGGCCTAATTCTACTACTATCAATTATGACCTTATGAAAGGTGAGTCTGAAGAAGTGTCTCAACCTGAAAACACACATTACTTCTCTCCAGAGATGCATGTTCCCAATGTTGGGGAAGTCCAGAACTAGGGGCCACAGTTTAAGAATAAGGAGTAAGCCAATTAGAAAGGAGATGAGGAAAAACAGAGTGTTATGAGTCAATAGACAATAGGTGCAGGAGGAAGCCTTTCGGCCCTTCGGGCCAGCACCGCCATTCAATGTGATCATGGCTGATCATCCCCAATCAGTGCCCCGTTCCTGCCTTCTCCCCATATCCCCTGACTCCGCTATTTTTAAAAGCCCTATCTAGCTCTCTCTTGGAGCATCCAGAGAGTCTGTGGAATTCTCTGCCTCTGAGGGCGGTGGAGGCCAGTTCTCTGGATGCTTTCAAGAGAGAGCTAGTCAGAGCTCTAAAAGATAGAGGAGATAAAGGATAATAGACCATTGTCTATTGTCTATTGCTGCCTGTACTGCTGAGTTCCTCCAACGTTTTGTATCTATCTTTGGTTTAAACCAGCATCTGCAGTTCCTGCCAACACCTATGCTTGTGATAGGTATATGTGTATGCCGATACGTACACATATACCTATCCCTATCCATATAGGTATACGCTCACCTGTAGCATACCTATACCTATATCTGTACCTATACTTACATGGATACCTACACCTATGGCATATCTATATCTATGCACATACCTATACCTGCGCCCATACATATACCGATACCTATACCCATGTATATACCGTGTAGGAAGGAACTGCAGATGCAGCTTTAAACCAAAGGTAGACACAAAAAGCTGGAGTAACTCAGCGGGACAGGCAGCATCTCTGGAGAGAAGGAATGGGTGACGATTCGGGTCGAGACCCTTTGTCTATTCTTCAGAACCCATATATATACCTATACATATACCTGTACCTACACATACACCAATACCTGGCCATTGTGCGTGTGGGACTCGTGTAGATGGGACATCTTGGTCAGCGTGGACGAGTTGGCCCGAAGGGCCTGTTTCCACGCTGGATGAATCTCTGACTAACAGGCGGAAGTCTTCTTCCCGGGATGTGGACATCTTGGGGTAGAATCTGAACACCTGACATATCCTTGATTTGTACGGGTGTCAGGGGTTATCGGGAGAAGGCAGGAGAATGGGGCTAGGAGGGAGAGATAGATCAGCCATGATTGAATGGCGGAGTAGACTTGATGGGCCAAATGGCTTTGTTCTGCTCCTAGGATTTAGGAACTTATGACATAGGTTTAAGGTGGGAGGAGAAATGTTTAATAGGAACCTGAGGGGCAACACAGAGGGTGGTGGGTGTACGGAATGAGCTGCCAGAGGAGGTAGTTGAGGCAGGAACTATAGCAACATTTAAAATACATCTGGCCAGGTACATGGATAGGAGAGGTTTGGAGAGATACTAGACCAAGTGCAGACCCGTTGAGTCTGCTCCCCCAACGCACCCGTTCTTACCTGCAGCCCCCAGGGGAGGCGTGGTCCTCCAACTCAAGCCATCCCAGAACGTAAGATTCCAACATTCCCCTTACCTCCCTCAGCCGTGGGCTTTTAAAAAAATTTCCAATTGCACTTTAATGGAGCAGCTGGGCTTGTATATTCTGGAGTTTAGAATGATGAGAGGGGATCTTATTGAAACATATAAGAATATTAAGGGTTAGGACATGCTAGAGGCAGGAAACATGTTCCCGATGTTGGGGGAGTCCAGAAGCAAGGGCCACAGTTTAAGAATAAGGGGTAAGCCATTTAGAACGGATACGAGGAACACTTTTTCACGCAGAGAGTTGTGAGTCTGTGGAAATCTCTACCTCAGAGGGCGGTGGAGGCCATTTCTCTGGATACTTTCAAGAGAGAGCTAGATAGGGCTTTTAAAGATTGTGGAATCAGGGGATATGGGGAGAAGGCAGGGACGGGGTACTGATTGGGGATGATCAGCCATGATCACATTGAATGGCGGTGCTGCCTCAAAGGGCCGAATGACCGACTCCTTCACCTATTGTCTATTGTCACTTGCCCTGCGTGTTTCAATAGCGATTCACCCTCCCTCTCCTGTGAGGTGAAAGGTTCAGAGTGTTCCTGTGTCGCAACATTGTATCGAAGTGTGTTGGAAACTGGCGGGAATGATTTTAACAGTAAAAATCTTGTGACAGTCGGCATGTTTAAAGCTTTAATCGCGAAAAACGTGAAATCTAGGATAAAATTGTCAGTGAAGCTGATCACTGCTCGCCGAGCATTGTGACATCATCAGTTGAAGCTGGTCGTTTTAAATTTGAAGTCTTTTCATGTTTATAAATTTGAATCAGTAATAAATCGAGAAATAAAGCATAAAATGTTCAGTGAAAGTGTTCTCTGCCTGGAGAGGGAAAATGTGAATCAGAATATGTAAAAAACCTTGAGAAAATTTGCATTTTTAAAGCTTTAATCGTAAATAACGTGTCAAATATAGGATGAAATCTTCATTGCGGCTGGTCTCTGCTAGCTGAGCCATTGTGGCGTCATCAGTTGAAACTGGTGCTTTTAAATTCAGTCTTTTGACTTTCTTACACTTTTAATCAGTAATGAGTCGAGAATAAATCAAGAAATAAAGCATAAAATGTTCAGCGAAGGTGATCTCTGCCTCGAGGAGAAAAATGTCAATCAGAATATGTAAAAGTATAATTGTTACCGCATAGTGTTTTTGCGAAGATGTAATGACAACCACATATACACTCACATATACACTCACATATACACACACATATACACACATACATATATACACACACATATACACACACATATACACAAAACAAGATCAGACTTTTAATAAATATATGATAACCATATAACCATATAACAATTACAGCACGGAAACAGGCCCTCTCGGCCCTTCCAGTCCGTGCCGACCATTTGTTTTCCCCTAGTCCCATCTACCTGCACTCAGACCATACCCCTCCATTCCCTTCACGTCCATATATCTATCCACTTTACTTTTAAATGTTAAAATCGATCCTGCCTCCACCACTTCTGCTGGAAGCTCATTCCACACAGAGTAAAGAAGTTCCCCCTCACGTTACCCCTAAACTTCTGTCCCTTAATTCTCATGTCATGCCCTCTTGTTTGAATCTTCCCTACCCTCAATGGGAAAAACTTATCCACGTCAACTCTGTCTATCCCTTTCATCATTTTAAAGACCTCAATCAAGTCCCCCCTTAACCTTCTGCGCTCCAAAGAATAAAGACCTAACTTGTTCAACCTTTCTCTGTAACATAGTTGCTGGAACCCTGGCAACATTCTAGTAAATCTCCTCTATACTCTCTCTATTTTGTTGACATCCTTCCTATAATTAGGCGACCAAAATTGTACACCATACTCCAGAATTGGTCTTACCAATGCCTTGTACAATTTTAACATTACTTCCCTACTCCTATATTCAATGCTCTGATTTATAAAGGCCAGCACACCAAAGGCTTTCTTTACCACCCTATCTACATGCGATTCCACCTTAAAGGAACTATGCACAGTTATTCCTAGATCCCTCTGTTCCACAGCATTCCTCAATTCCCTACCATTTACCCTGTACGTCCTATTTTCATTTGTCCTGCCAAGATGTAGCACTTCACACTTAACAGCATTAAACTCCATCTGCCATCTTTCAGCCCACTTTTCCAAATGTCCCAAATCTCTCTGTAGACTTTGAAAATCTACTTCATTATCCACAACACCACCTATCTTAGTATCATCTGCATACTTACTTATCCAATTTTCCACCCCATCATCCAGATCATTGATGTACATGACAAACAACAGTGGACCCAACACAGATCCCTGAGGCACCCCACTGGTCACCGGCTTCCAACTTGACAAACAGCCATCCACCATTACTCTCTGACATCTCCCATTCAGCCACTGTTGAATCCATCTTGCTACTCCGCCATTAACACCCAAAGATTGAACCTTCTTAACCAACCTTCCATGTTTATCCAGATGCTTATATATATTATCTCTAAGTATTCCTTTCCATTAATTTACCCACCACTGACGTCAAACTAACAGGTCTATAATTGCTAGGTTTATTCTTTGAACCCTTTTTAAACAATGGAACAACATGCACAGTACGCCAATCCTCCGGCACTATTCCCGTTTCTAATGATATTTGAAATATTTCTGTCATAGCTCCTGCTATTTCTACACTAACTTCCCTCAATGTCCTAGGGAATATCCTGTCAGGACCTGGAGACTTATCCACTTTTATATTTTTCAAAAGTGTCAGTACTTCCTCCTCTTTGATGGACCAGACATGGGCAAGTGGGACTAGAGTAGATGGGGCATCTGGATTGGCATGGGCGAGTAGGGCCGAAGGGCCTGTTTCCATGCTGTATGACTCAACAAGAAGCTGGGCGTTGACAAATATTTCTTCCAGGTTCTGGGAGCTAAAAAATACCCTCTTTCTGTGTGGCACAGCGGGTAGAGTTGCTGCCTCACAGCGCCTGCGACCCAGGTTCAATCCCGACTACGGGTGCTGTCTGTACATAGTTTGTACGTTCTCCCCGTGACCTGCGTGGGTTTTCTCTGGAATCTCCGCTTTCCTCCCACGTACAGGTTTGTTAATTGACTTTGGTAAAATTGTAAATTGTCCCTAGTGTGTGTGGGATAGTGTTAGTGTGTGGGGATCGCTGGTCGGCGCGGAGACGGTGGGCCGAAGGGCCTGTTTCCGCGCTGTATCCCCAAAGTAATCTTAACTACACAGAGAGCTAAAGACGACATGACAACCTGTTTCAAGGTGAAGCCAAGAATCTTTGCATGTTTTATTTACCAAATGTTACACAACTCATCCATGCAAGGCTACTGGGGGGGAGAATGCAAGAGAGACAGAGAGAGAGGGATTAATGGGAGCAGAGAAGCCAAAGGAAACACAAGTGGTATCACCGACCACAAATCAGCAAAGAAGAAACGTCTCCTCGCAGCTGAATCCAACGAAACAGACGAGAGTCCAATTAGGTTTGGACGAGTCTGGTTGAGTTTTTGCTGTCATGATCTATATTGTGGCCGCAATGAGTCCAGATTCAGAGGATGTCGACACGGATCGCTTGTAATGGGCTTGGACACTCTGGCTGACGAGCTTTTTATCAGCCAAGAGTTTGACCAGGTTCCTCCTGAACTTCACCCCGATGAAGGCGTAGAGGATTGGGTTGATGCAGCTGTGCGCGAAGCCCAGGGTTAGCGTGGCGGACATTGCCTTGTCCACATGGTCGCGTCTGGCGCAGGTCTCAATGATGAGTTTGCTCCTCATCAGCGTGTCGACCAGCACCGTGGCGTTGTGGGGCAGCCAGCACGCCAGGAAGGCCAGCACCACGGCGATGATGACCTTCATGGCTTTCTGCTTCTGGAAGCCCTTGGTCTGGCACAGTTTCCACACGGTGACGGTGTAGCAGAAGACCATGGTGGCCAGCGGCATGAGGAAGCCACACACGTGCCGCAGGAACCTGGTGGCGGTTCTCCAGATGGCAGCCGATGGTATGTCGTGGTTCTCGTAGCACATGGTCCTGCCTTCGTGGGTCAACTCACCCTTGTAGAGGACGGGCAAGGACAGGAGCAGGGCCACGAGCCAGACGGTGGCACACACTAGTTTGACCAGACATGGCCTCTTGCGGCCGTGCGACTGGGCAGAGCGCACAATGGCCAGGTAGCGGTCCACACTGATGCAGGCCAGCAGCAGGATGCCACTGTAAAAGTTCACCTCCTGCAACATACTGATCACCTTACACATGGCGTCACCAAACACCCAGCCAGACACGGCGTCCACTGCCCAGAAGGGCAGGGTGATGGCAAAGAGCAGGTCGGCCGTGGCCAGATGGAGCAGGTAGACGTCCGTGGATGTGATGGAGCGACGGTTGTGAAGGATGACCACCATCACCAACAGGTTCCCCGTCACGGCCAAGAGACACACCAGACTGTAGACCGCTGCCAACGTGACGTAGATCCAATTGCCTATGGAAGTGGGCATGCAGGCGAATGCACTCTCGTCCAATGCTGGAAAGCCCAGATCGTAGTAATCCTCATCCGCAAAGTCATAATAGGAACTATTGATGGAATCCATCCCTGCAAGAATACACACATTAGACGGGCATGTAGAACATATGCCAAGAGACTAGAGACAAGTCAAGAGTGTTTCATTGCCCACCCTCCACTTACAATCTGAACAAGGGTCCCGACCTGAAACGTCACCTATCCATGTTCTTCACAGATGCTGCCTGACCCGCTGAGTTACTCCAGCACTCTGTGAAACGTCAACTATCCAAGTTCTCCAGAGATGCTGCTTAACCCGCTGAGCAAAAGGGCCTGTTCCACTTACGTGTCCTTAGCACGCTAATTACGCGAGCTCGTGGTCACGTTGTGCCATGACGGTTCCGCGAAGGTCGCGCGCGATTTTATGCGCCCGCACAGCCGTCTGGAGCGCGTGACGTCATTTGAGATGGACGCAAAATGCAGGAGTAACTCAGCTGGACCGGCAGCATCTCTGGAGAGAAGGAATGGATGACATTCCGTGTCGAGACTCTTCTTTAGTCCGAAAGAAGGATCTTGACCCGAAACTTCATCCATTCCTTCTCTCCAGAGATGCTGCCAGTCCCGCTGAATTACTCCAGCATTTTGTGTCTCTTCAATTTTCTTGGCCCTGCTCTGGGAGTAGGAGTGGGAAGGCGGAGGACTCCACCTTAGTGGAGCGTCACAACAGCTTGAAGGCGTATGAAGACTGGTGCACAGACAGCCACCCCATGCTTCTTGACAGATCTGGGTCAGGATCCAGTGGAATGGAGTCCAAGACGACCGGAGACCCTTTTCTGCCGCAGCCTTCATCCACCTTCCCAGCCGCTGTGACGCTCCACTGAGGTCAGCCATCGTCCTCCGCCTGTTCCACCGTTGAGGTCTTGGTTGGGTTGCTCTTTGTCAGAGAACCCCGCCCCCCCCCCCCCCCCCCCCCCCCCCCCAACGACCTTATCACCACGGGTGGCCCTACCAAGAGCATGGCTCCAGACGCCATCGCTCTCAGGACCTCAGGTCCACACAAGCTTCTCCACCACGACAAGGTGACAATCCACGGAGAAGCAGTAACCATGCACTATCTTTATTTAATGGTACCGTTATCAGACAACTGAACCATCCTATCACCCACTAGACAGCGGTCCTGACCTACCATCTACCTGAAGAAGTCTGATGAAGGGTCTTGTAACGGCAATTTCTAACTTTTTCAATGTCCAACTTGCCCGACAGGACTGGACCTGAAACGTCACCCATTCCTTCTCTCCAGAGATGCTGCCTGTCCAGCTGAGTTACTCCAGCTTTTTGTGTCTATCTTTGGTTTAAACCAACATCTGCAGTTTTTTCCTACACATTACTACCTACCTCATTGGAGACTTTCGGACTACGTTTGATCGGACTTTGCAGGACTTCAGCTTGCACTAAATACTATAGGGTGAAAGAACGGATCGACTGGGATTGTATTCACTGGAATTTGGATGGATGAGTAGGGAACTTATAGAACATATGGTAGACAAAACTGCTGGCGAAACTCAGCGGGTGCAGCAGCATCTATGGAGCGAAGGAAATAGGCAACGTTTCAGGCCGAAACCCCTGTCTGAGTTTCTCCAGCAATTACGTCTACCTTCGATTTTCCAGCATCTGCAGTTCCTTCTTAAACTTATAGAAACATATAACATTCTTAAGGGATTGGACATGCTAGATGCAGGAAATATGTTCCCGATGTTGGGGGTCCAGAACCAGGGGTCACACAGTTTAAGAATAAGGGGTCGGCCATTTAGGACTGAGATGAGGAAAAAACGTTTTCACCCAGAGAGTTGTGAATCTGTGGAATTCTCTGCCACAGAAGGCAGTGGAGGCTGATTCACTGGATGTTTTCAAGAGTTAGATTTTGCACTTTGGGCTAACGGAATCAAGGGATATGGGGAGAAATCAGGAACGGGGTACTGATTGTGGATGGTCAGCCATGATCATATTGTATGGCGATGCTTGTTCGAAGGGCCGAATGGCCTCATCCTGCCCCTATTTTCTATTCCCTTCATCCTGCATCTGCACACTGAGGACAGCGTAATTGTTATCATGCCTAGTCTTTCCACTGACTGGATAGCACGCAACAAGAAAGTTTACAGCATCAGAGACCCGGGTTGGATCCTGGCTATGGGTGCTGTCTGTATGGAGTTTGCACGTTCTAGCCGTGACCTGCGTGGGTTTCCTACGGGTGCACCGGTTTCTTCCCACACTCCAAACCAGTGGAGATCTTTGTAGGTTAGTTGGTTTCGGGAAAAAATGTTAATTATCCTTTTGTGTAGCATAGTGTTAGAGTGCGCGGGGATCGCTGGTCGGCACGGACGCAGTGGGCCGAAAGGCCTGTGTCTCCACTTCATCCCTAAACTAAACTAAACTAAACGAATGGTGATTTCTCAGTCTTCCTTTCACTGCTTTCATTGTTTATTTAATTATTCCCCCTCTCTATGTAAACTGTGATTGCCTGACACCTCATAGAAACCCACCCCCCACCCCCCGAAGAAGGGTCTCGACCCGAAACGTAGCCCATTCCTTCTCTCCAGAGATGCTGCCTGAACCGCTGAATTACTCCAGCATTTTGTGTAAACCAGCATCTGCAGTTCCTTCCTCCACACCTGATAAATAATCTGACATTAGTCCATAGAGATTGGCGAGTAGTTTAGACAATAGACAATAGACAAAAGGTGCAGGAGTAGGCCATTCGGCCCTTCGAGCCAGCACCACCATTCAATGTGATCATGGCTGATCATCCACAATCAGTACCCCGTTCCTGCCTTCTCCCCATATCCCCTGACTACACTATCTTTAAGAGCCCTATCTAGCTCTCTCTTGAAAACATCCAGAGAACCGGCCTCCACTGTCCTCTGAGGCAGAGAATTCCACAGACTCACAACTCTCTGGTTGAAAAGGTTTTTCCTTATCTCTGTTCTAAATGGCTTACCCCTTATTCTTAAACTGTGGCCCCTGCTTCTGGACTCCCCCAACATCGGGAACATGTTTCCTGCCTCTAGCGTGTCCAATCCCTTAATGTTTCAATAAGATATCCTCTCATCCTTCCAAACTCCAGAGTGTACAAGCCCAGACGCCCAGTTCAGTAGAGGTGCAGATTAAGATCACCTTACCTGTTCTTGCAGGTGCTGGGCCTGTTACATGTGTGATGTCCATTCACCAGCAAGACACAAACAAGTTAGTTGACAGCAGCCGTGTGAGAAGACTCTGGCATGGGAACACTGCACAATAACAATGGGCGATTAAACGCAGGGGAGAGTGTTGCAAGAAGTTAAGAAACATAATGCGCAAATTAGGATGTACTTTCGGGAAGAGAAGAAGAAATGTTCCCGCAGACGGTGGAAACTGCAATAGTAAATATCACGCACACCAACAAACAGACTGTCATCACTGCCGAGAATCACATTCATTAACTCTGCATGTACTGATAACCAGGGGCCACAGTTTAAGAATAAGGCATAAGCCATTTAGAACGGAGACGAGGAAACACTTTTTCACGCAGAGAGTTGTGAGTCTGTGGAATTCTCTGCCTCAGAGGGCGGTGGAAGCCGGTTCTCTGGATGCTTTCATGAGAGAGCTAGATAGGGCTCTTAAAGATAGCGGAGTCAGGGGATAGGGGTAGAAAGCAGGAACGGGGTACTGATTGGGGATGATCAGCCATGGTCACATTGAATGGCGGTGCTGGCTCGAAGGGCCAAATGGCCTCCTCCTGCACCTATTGTCTATTGCCTTTTGCAGCATTTGGAGTATTGCGTGCAGTTCTGGTCGCCCCCATTACAGGAAGCATGTGGGGGCTTTGGAGACGGTGCAGAGGAGGTTTACCAGAACTATGCCGGGATTAGAGGGTTTCAGCTACAGGGGGAGGTTGGACAGACTTGCATTGTGTTCTCTGGAACGTCAGAGGTTGAGGGGAGACCTGATAGACGTTTATAAAATGATGAGAGGCGTTGATAGGGTAGACAGTCAGAATCTTTTCCCCAGGGTGGAGCTGCTGCCTCACAGCGCCAGAGACCCGGGTTCGATCCTGACAACGCGTGCTGTCTGTCTGGAGTTTGCAATTTTTCTCCGTTACCTGTGTGGGTTTTCTCCAGGTGCTCCGGTTTCCTCCCACACGCCAAAGACGTGCAGTTTTATAGGTTTAAATGGCCTCTGTAAATTGCCTCTAGTGTGGATGAGAAAGAGGGATAACATATAGCAATGTTACAAAATTTTGAGATTTAAAAAATCAAGTCTGCAATTTATCCCATCAGATAAAGCATAAAAAGAAGTTTAATTTGACACCTAATTCACTTTCATATCTTCAATATTAAAAAAGTTATGGCCATTTGCATACTTGGAAATTAGCATCTTGTTCCCCATTGCCTTTCCTTTGACAACACAAAAACTGTGATCTAGGACAGTCAAAAGCCCATAACTTTCTTAAAAATTAAGAGAACTCAATGAAATTTTCAGTTATTATAGATTGAAGCATTCTGAAACAAATATGAAACAATATTACTTGGATGACCTGAAATTAAAGAATATAATTAGTTAGTTACCTAATTGTAGCTAATTATAACATTCAATTACTAGATCTAAACATCTATCCATTTCTTAAGAAAAGATAAACTTTTTTAAATTGCCTAAGTGTCCAAATAACATTCACACAATAATTCACAATATAACATGATTTTTAAATCTCATTTTCATGAATTTATAGGCCAAATGGAAGGAGTTTGTGTTTAATTCCCGTAAATTAATAGCCATTTAAATCAACTTGCGAGTGGGTTTTAGTGGAATGCGGTGGATTAGAACGTTGCGGTTTGCGGTGAAGTCGGCAGGAAAAACACTGCCGGTTCATACATTTTTTTTGTTCCCATTTCGCAACATGAAAATATGATTAAAGGATTCCTAAAAAACAAGTTTTAATGTAAAAATAAACTGTGCACTTTATTTTCTCCCCTACGTAAAATCCTTCCCGTTGTCGGCGCTCACGGCTTTAGAAGATGATTTTTAAATTACTCTAGTTAATAAATAATCTAGCGTAATTTAAAAATACCTTCAGGAATGAAATGTCGGAGCGATTTTTCTTCATCAACGAAATCCCCTAACATGGATCGATTTGCCCTGTCTGTGGAAAAACGGCACTTTAAACACGCCCCCCTCTGAAAGGCGCCAAAGTCACGCACACGGGGAGCGGCAGAACTGCAGCGCTGCTCAAGGTAAATTTTGTAACACACCTATAACATAGAACTAGTGTGAACGGGCGATCGATGGTTGGCATGGACTCGGTGGGCCGAAGGGCCTATTTCCGCGCTCTCTCTCTTAAAGGAGTCTAAAAGTAAAATTAAAATCGTGAAAGAGGAAAAGTCTAAACGAGATGTGTGTAGCAGGTTTTTTTTTACACAGAGGGTGGTGGGCGCCTGGAACGCGCTGCCAGGGGTGGGGGTGGAGGCAGATACGATAGTGGTGTCTAAGAGGCTATTGGATACGCACATGGATATGCAGGGAATGGAGGGATACGGGTCACGTGCAGGCAGAGGAGAGTTGGTCTTGGCATCATGTACGGCACGGACATTGCGGGCCGAAGGGCCTCCATGTTTTGATAGCGAGTTCCACTCTTGGTGGAGGCCACAAGTCAGTGGATATTTTTAAGGCAGAGATAGATAGATTCTTGATTGGTACGGGTGTCAGCGGTTATAGGGAGAAGGCAGGAGAATGGGGTTAGGAGGGAGAGATAGATCAACCATGATTGAATGGCTCAGTTCAGCTCAGTTTAGTTTATTGTCCCGTGTACCGAGGTACAGTGAAAAGCTTTTTGTTGCGTGCTAACCAGTCAGCGGAAAGACAATACATGATTACAATCCAGCCGGCCACAGTGTACAGATACAGGATAAAGGGAATATCGTTTAGTGCAAGGTAAAGCCCGCAATGTCCGATCAAGGATAGTCCGAGGGTCACCAGTGAGGTAGATAGTAGTTCAGCACTGCTCTCTGGTTGTGGTAGGATGATTCAGTTGCCTGATAACAGCTGGGATGGCGGAGTAGACTTTCTGGGCCTATTTGGCTTATCTGTCACCCGGGCCCTTTACGATCATAATCACGTCTGCCAGAGTGCGCGAGTGATATTTTAGTCATTAGCAACGTGGTCACACCCAAAATAGTGGAATTCAGGGTCAACAACCGATGTGCCCACTGGTCCCATCAGTAAAAGATGGTTAGTTAAGGTCCACCCTGTTACCCCTGTGTCAGTATCTGACGCTCTGGTCAAGTGGACTTTAGCTGGCCTCTGCCGTCCTCTGGGTGGCCAGCAGAGGGAGACGATGAACACATATTGGCCGCAGAGTGCTGGAGTAACTCAGCGGGTCAGGCAGCATCTGTGGGGAACATGGATAGGTGACGTTTCACAGAGTGCTGGAGTAACTCAGCGGGTCAGGCAGCATCTGTGCAGAACATGAAAAGGTGACATTTCAGGTCGGGACTTCCTTAGACTGAGCCTGGAGTTATGAGGGAGAGCTAGTTAGGGCTCTTAAAGAAAGCAGATCAGGGGATATGGGGAGAAGGCAGGAACTAGGTACTGATTGGGGATGATCAGCCATGATCACATTGAATGGCGGTGCTGGCTGGAAGGGCCGAATGGCCTATTCGTGCACCTATTGTCTATTGTCTATTAATGGGCCAAATTATCTAATACTGCTGTGATACACTGAATTCCCCTTTAACATCTGTTCAGCCAGGACACATTTAATACCTGCCACGTGATCGCACCAAATAAAAATATTATTGAAACACCGTGGGTCTTTCGACAGAGTTGGGACTGTTGCCTAATTCTGTCCAGGAAACATCTTTCAAACAGCATTTCCTCGACACTGAAACAGTAGCATGGAGAGGGGGAGGATAGAGTGTGTGTAGACAGGCACAAAAAACATCATCAGGCACCAACTCTGGAGAAAAGGAATAGGTGACCTTCACAAGAATGATCCCAGGAATGAGTGGGTTAACATATGATGAGCGTTTGTCGGCACTGGGCCTGTACTCGCTGGAGTTTAGAAGAATGAGGGGGGACCTCATTGACACTTAAAGAAAAATGAAAGGCCTGGATCGAGTGGATGTGGAGAGGCTGTTTCCACTGGTCTAGGCAGGGAGACAAATTCTTGATTCAAACGGGTGTCAAGGGTTATGGGGAGAAGGCAGAAAAATGGGATTAGACAATAGACAATAGGTGCAGGAGTAGGCCTTTTGGCCCTTCGAGCCAGCACCACAATTCACTGTGATCATAGCTGATCATCCACAATCAGTACCCAGTTCCTGCCTTCTCTCCATATCCCCTGAATCCGCTATCTTTAAGAGATCCATCTAACTTTCTCTTGAAAGTATCCCGAAAACCGGCCTCCACTGCTTTCTGAGGTAGACAATTCCACAGACTCACAACTCTCTGGGTGAAAAGGTTTTTCCCCCATCTCCTTTCTAAATGGCTTACCCCTTATTCTTAAACTGTAGCCCTTGGTTCTGGACTCCCCCAACATTAGGAACATGTTTCCTGTCTCTAGCATGTCCAATCCCTTAATAATCTTATATGTTTCAATAAGATTTCCTCTCATCCTTCTAAATTCCAGTGAATACAAGCCCAGTCGCTTCATTTTTTTGACATATGACAGTCCCGCCATCCCGGGAATTAACCTCGTGAACCTATGCTGCACTCCCTCAATAGCAAGAATGTATTTTTTCAAATTTGGATATCAAAACTGAACACAATACTGCAGGATTGGTCTCACCAACTGTACAACGGCAGAAGGACCTCTTTGCTCCTATACTCAACTACTCTTGTTATGAAGGCCAACATGCCATTTGCTTTCTTCACTGCCTGCTGTACCTGCATGCTTACTTTAATTCTGATGAACAAGGACCCACAGATCTCATTGTACTTCCCCTTTTCCCAACTTGACACCATTTAGATAATAATCTGCCTTCCTGTTTTTGCTACCAAAGTGGATAACCTTGGACATTTATCCACATCTGCCATCTGCCATGCATCTGCCCACTCCCCCAACCTGTCCAAGTCACCCTGCATTCTCATAGCATCCTCCTCACATCCAGTTTTGTGTCATCTGCAAATTTGCTAATGTTACTTTTAATCCCTTCATTAATATATGTTATAAATAGTTGCGGGTTCAGCACTGAGCCTTGTGGTACCCCAATAGTCACTGCCTGCAGGGCCGGCCTTAGAAGGTGCAGGGCCCAATTGGGAACAATTTTCATAGAAATATGAATAAATAATTATAAATGAGTCATGCGTCGTGAGTAACATGACAGTCAGTCGGCTTTAAAAAAATCTTAAACCGCGCATGCGCATATTGATCTCCTCTCTGTAAAAATAAAAATAAAAATAAATAAAGTAATAATTCAATTTGCCCAAGCCTTCCAAACCTCCTTATTTCTGAATTACTGAATGGGTGGGTGGTGGAGGATGAAGGCAGGTGGAAAGATGGTGGGAAAAATGGGAGCACTCTGAGACAAGTTGAATCAGTTGTCATCTTGTTGAATGACTATACTAGTTCAAGGGACCAATTGGGGAGAGAGTTCCTTTCACAGCGTGTGGGGAGTCTAGCCAGGGGTAAAGTTGCGGGGAGGGCAGGAGCGTTGAGAAGGAGGGGGTCAGGGTTCATGCCAGTAACTCACTCACTCACCGCTGCCACGGCGCTCCGGGCGCGGAACCACCGCATTGTGGCCGGGGAGGGAAGTAGCTCGGGTGGCTACGAGCGGCCGCCATCAATGGACAGCAGAACCGACTGCCATCTCAGCGCCTTCTGCCGGCCCGCCCACCTCTGGCAGTGCTCTCCATCTGAACAGTGGAGGAGACCAGCTCAAGAGCAAAGATCATAGAGCAGAGTGGGTCAGCGGGTGATGGATAACATCACAGCGGGCGGTGGAGCTTACTCCTGTGTCAGCGCCAACAAGGGATCAATTGAGGTTACTCGCACTGACATATGGAGTAAGCTCCACCGCCCGCTGTCCTGTTATCCATCGCCCGCTCTTGAGCTGGATGCTGGCATGATCCCCGATCCCCTCCTTCTCAATGCTCCTGCCCTCCCCGCAACTTTACCCCTGGACAGACTACCCACACGCTGTGAAATGAACTCCCCCCCAGCAGCGCTGTCCTTTTACAGCCACTTCCCACTTTACAGCCGCTTCCCATCAGCTGCTAGTAACGAGGGATAGACTTGGCTGTCCCTCAGTACAGCCACATTGTTCTTGATGTTGCTGTACTGAGGGATAATGAAGACTATCTTTCTTGGCTGACAACCTAACCTTCGGCCTCCAAGATGCAGGTATGTGGGTATTAAAACCGCTCAAAATGCAAGACGATAAACAAAAGAATCTGGGAGGAATCTCATAAGGGGTGTTAATGAACCCATTAAAAGGCTAACCCTAACCCTAAAATTATACAATGCAGACATTATTTTTTTACAAGAAACTCATCTCAAATCCCAAGATCAAGTTAGATTGAGGGCGAACTGGATCTTATTCCGTCCCAATTTTGGAGAGTAGGATTGCTGGGGTATGTGGACCCAATTCCCTGAGGACCGGTTTGGCCTTGGCCTGAAAGCCTGCGCCCTGTTTTGAAGCTGCCCCCAGCTTCAGTGAAACGCTTGCTGCTGATAGAGGCGTGTGGTGTGTTGCCGTGGTCCCTTGATAAGCCGGACAGCTTTAATTCTTCATCCGGGTCTTACCTGTTTGGGCAGGTTCCTTAAGAGAGGATTTGGCGGCTAGACATTGCTGGCCTCACTTCAACCTACAGATTTGAAATTAACGGCAGGTCCGATGGCGTTTTTCTGGAAGCAGTTCATTTTGAAGTGCATAGTACCCCATGTAGCGCTGTTCACTGCTGGTCCTTTCAGGGACAATATTGCAGGTGTATGGTATTCCACCGCCGGCACATGTGATGTGGCGTGAGGTGGCTGTTCCTTCACCAGGGAACTCTGGCCTTCAGGCTTCATTTAGAGAAGGTCTTGATGCCACACCAGAATATTCTGGAACCTCACGTTTGTACTCCAGTATGTTCCCTGGACATACTTCCAAGTCTTCCGCTTCATGCGGGATGCGTAGGCGGTGGACCTTCCAGCCCGGACCCTCCGAGTCTACGGGCTCATCCGCCGGTGGTATATTCGCAGCCCGGACACTGCAGGTCTCTGGGCTTACCGTAGGCGGTATATCTCTACCGATATGCCATGGATAGATCATATCAGGAGGGATCATTAGTGGGATGAGCGCTCTCTGATGCTATCCATGCTCCTCATGGGTAAACGGCCGAGGACATACCCATGTTGGAGGGGACCCTCCTGGCCTGCCTAGGTCTTTCAGACTCCATTGAACCTCTTCTGGTCCGCTGGAGTCTGAAAAAATGCCGCCGGCTATCCGCACTTCTGCCGTCTGTAGCCGTGTCACACGGTCCCCTCACACGGTCCCTGCGGCCAGGTTTCCCCGAGCCGGGTTCATTCCGCGGTTTGCCTTCCCGCGGTCCACACAGCCGGGTTTCCCTGAGCCGGGTTCATCCCGTGGTCTTCCCGCGGTCCCCACGGCCGGGTTTCCCTGAGCCGGGTTCATCCCGTGGTCTTCCCACGGTCCCCGCAGTCGTGTTTCCCCCGAGCTGGGTTCATCCCGTGGTGGTCTTCCCGCGGTCCCCGCAGCCGGATTTCCCCGAGCTGGGTTCATCCCGTGGTCTTCCCGCGGTCCCCGCAGCCGGGTTTTCCCCGAGCTGGGTTCATCCCGTGGTTTGCTTCTCCCCACGGTCCCTGCGGCCGGGTTTTCCTTCAGCCGGGTTTAACCCGCGGCCAGAATCTCCCGTGGCCTGGTTTTCCTGTAGCTGGATTTCTTCCTGCTGCTCCCATTCCCGCGGCTCCCGCGGCCTGGTTTTCCTGCAGCCGGGTTTTTTCCTGCTGCTCCCGTTCCCGCGGCCGGGTTTTCCTTCAGCCGGGTTCACCCCGTGGCCAGAATCTTCCCGCGGTTCCCTGCAGAATCCATTCCGCGGTTTACCACAGCTGGGATCCCTCACGGTCCTTGGAGACGGGATTCCACGCGAAGTCTGTGGTGGGGTTCCCCCTCCAGCCGGGCATCCCCGCGATTCTCGCAGCCGGGGTTTCCCCGCGGTGTAGGGGACGCAATATCTCCCGCAGGAAACTCTGTGCATAGAGCTTCCTGCAAGGAGAAAAACAGACCTGGAGTTAAGTTGAAAAACTTAGCTTCAGGATTCAAACTTACCTCTGGTGGAGCAGCGCTTCCACAGCCTGTCGATGCGCAATGCGGTAGACGATATGTCGCGCATGCGTGCTGGCGGGGTCTTCACGTAGTCACTCACGTGACTCCGAAGTAAAATCCTCAAATTTTAAAAGACCCGCAACAACAAATGGACCTCTTTTTCGAAAAAATGACACTCCAGATATATCGCCCACATTATTATGGGAATCCTTCAAAGCAGTTATTAGAGGCGTTATAATTTCATACCAAGCTTTTCAAAATAAAAAAAACAAGAACGAACAAAGACGGTTAGTTAGAAGAACAAATTAAACAACTGGATATAGATAATGCTAAAGACCCAACTATGGATAAACACAATAAAATATTCATACTGAAAATTAAATTAAATAAATTATTATCAGCTAAAGTTATAAGATTATTCCAAATTACAAGACAGGAACATTTTGAATTTGGGGATAAGCCCCACAAACTTTTGGCACGTCAGTTAAAAAAACGAGAAAAAGAACACACGATCCTAAAGATCAAATCATATAGAGGGGAAGTACTAACTTTACCGAAGGATATTAATAAAAGATTTGCGTAATTTTATGAGAATTTATACACATCTAAAGCGACAACGGACACCAATAAAGTCACAGAGTTCTTGGATAATTGTAATCTTCCAAAACTAGAGTTGTAGGAACAATAGGAATTGGGAGCACAAATTTTAATTAGAAGACACAATAATTTCATTAAAGAACGGAAAAACACCAGGACCTGATGGATTTAGTAACGAATTTTATAAACGTTTTTACCACATAATTACACCACGTTTACACAAAATGTATACCTATGCCTTTAAAGAACAAACATTACCTGAAACGCTAGCAGAATCAACGATTACATTAATACTTAAGAAAGACAAAGATATTGAAGAACCCGGATCGTATAGAGCTATTGCGTTGTTAAATACAGATCAAAAAATATTAGCGAAAATATTAGCTAGAAGATTAAGTAAGTAAATTAATAAATCCGGATCAAACGGGGTTTATCCCTAAGAGACAATCATCTAATAATTTGAGACGTCTGCTCAACATAATGCATTCACACCAAACTGAAGAACAAGAATGATCAATTATTTTGTTGGATGCAGAGAAAGCATTCGATCAGGTGGGATGGGATTATATGGTTAAAGTATTGCAAAAATTCCAACTGGGAGAGAATTTCATCCTATGGATTAAATTACAATATAATAAGCCAATGGCTAGAATATTAGCTAATAACATTTTATCTACGAAATTTCAGTTATCAAGGGGTAATAAACAAAGATGTTCACTATCACCGCTGTTATTTACTCTTATAATTGAACCCCTAGCGGAAAGAATTAGAACACATCTGAATATCCATGGCTACAACACAAAATATTCAAATAATAAAATATCATTATAGGCTGATGATGTACTACTGTACATCACAAAACCCCATACCACTATACCAAACATATTAAACTTAATTGAGGATTTTGGATCATTCTCAGGATACAGAATAAATTGGAATAAAAGTGAAATCATGTCAATAAAACTGAAAGACTCAACACACCTCTTAAAATTCCCTTTTAAATTAGCTACAGAAAAATTTAAATACTTGGGTATTGAAATTACCAGAAAATATCAAGATATGTTTAACGCAAATTATAATCCTTTACTTAAGAAATTAAATAACTTAATTAAATTCTGGAAAACGCTTCCGAATAAATGCTATAAAAATGATTTTTCTACCACAAATTTTATACTTATTCCAATCAATTCCAATATACCTACCAAAAATGTTTTTTTTTTAATTGGATTCAGACATTACAAATTTTATATGGGATTATAAATCCCATAGAATACAAAGAACACATTTGAATAAACCCAAAGCAGTAGGGGGATTAGCACTCCCTAACTTTATGTACTATTATTGGTCTGTAAATATTAAAATATGATTCAACTGCTGGACAATTCTGACCAGCAGCTGGATTGGATTATTATGGATAGAGGACTTGTAATATTGGAGCGATCCTCCTCTCACCAATGAAGTTGAATAATACAAACTATAACAAAAACCCAATTATACATAGTACAATTAGAACTAGGAAACAAATAAAACATAATTAAAAATTAAGAAATCTATCTCTCTTATCTCCAATAGTTAATAACCCTTTGTTTAAACCCTCAATTATAACCATATAACCATATAACAATTATAGACAAATTATTTATACAATGGGAAAGAATAGGAATTAAAATGCCCGGAGACTTGTATGATACTGGAAAATTACTATAATTTAAACAATTACAACTAAAATATAATCTTGGAAATAATCAATATTTTAAATATTTTCAAATATGTGATGATTTGAAAAAATATGCACAGGATTATTACAACATGTCATTAGATCTACTGGATGAAGCAATGAAGACAAAGGCCGAATCAGCAAATTTAATGTCATATTTATATAATATTATTTAAAATGTAGAAATACCAACAACCGAAGGTATTAGAAGAGACTGGGAACAAGAATTAGCTATTAAAATTTCAAAAGAGAGGTGGGATGAACATTTATTAAGTGTGCACAAATGTTCAATTAATGTAAGACGCACTTTAATCCAATTTAAAATTTTACACAGATTATACTATTCAAAAACCAAAATAAGTCAACTCTTTCCCAACGTACACCTATCTGTGCTAAATGCCAGTCTCAAGAAGCTACTGTAGCGCATTCATTTGTTTTTTGTATAAAAATTCAAAAATTCTGGACTGAAATCTTTGAAATCTTCACAAAATTATTTAAAATAAAACTGATACCAAAAGCAGAATGGATTATCTTTGGAACAACGGAAGATAGTCCTGAACTAAATGTGTTTCAAAATAATCTATTTGAATATGGGTTAATAACTGGAAAAAAGCTTATTTAAAAATGTTGGGAAAACGCTCCTATGCCAACAATAAATATGTGGATTTCAACTATGTTTGAAACGCTACACCTGGAAGATATGAGACTCCGCCTGGCAGGAAAATCAGATCGCTTTTATAGGACGTGGTCTGCATTTGTAGACTTACTACAAGGATAGGGTGCAACAGTACTTTAAAAAGGTACCGGCGTCAGATCTTGGTAAAGGGGGATGAAAAATTGTCAAGTTGGTATATTCCTTTTGCGTGATGTTTATAATAAAGCAACTGTCTTTTCCTTTTTTCTTTTTTCTCTTTCTTCTTTTTAGGGTCTATCTCTTAATTTCCTTTTTCTAATTCCTCGACCACGGGCTCTTTCTTCTTTCCCAACGTCACGCTTCTTCATTCTCACAATTCTCTCTCACTTTCTCTATTTTCTTAATTTCTATCCTTTTTTAATAGCTTTAAAAAACGAAGGGGTGCAATAAATGTAGGGGGACGTGTATTGATGTAATTTACTGTACTTCTAATAAATAAAAATATAAATTAAAAAAAAATTTTAAAAAAGATGCTGGTACATTTTCTAGCAATGTTACAACATTTTGAGATTTTATAAATCAAGTCTGCAATTTATCCCGTCAGATAAAGCATAAAAATAAGTTTAATTTGACACCTAATTCACTTTCATATCTTCAATATTAAAAAAGTTATGGCCACTTTCATACTCGGAAATTAGCATCTTGTTCCCTATTGCTTTTCCATTGATTTAACACAAAAGCTGTGATCGAGGACAGTCAAAAGCCCATACTTTCTTAAAAATTAAGATAACTCAATGAAATTTTCAGTTATTATAGATCGAAGCATTCTGAAACAAATATAAAACATCTTACTTGAATGACCTGAAATTAAAGCATATAATTAGTTAATTACCTAATTGTTGCTAATTACAAAATTGACCGTTGTGACGGAAATAATAATAAACACCCAGACTGCCTTGAAAATTAAAAAAGTGAAATTCTCAAGATCTGAAATTTAATATTATTGTATTATATGCTGTAAGTCCATAACAGATAGGTAAATAAATTACAATTTCTAGCAATAGACCAGGTCTTTATGGAGAAGATCAGTTGCTACCTGGTACATTGGCATATCATAATCAGTAGCATCATCATACTCCTCAGATTGTAACCAATAAACAACTCTGTACATCTTGTTTTTCCTCGACTTTTCAATGTTGGCATTGCAAACTACAAGTTTTTGCTCTTCAAACCACACATGACATGCCTTTCTGCACACTACTTTCCCATTAAGAATGTCCTGTAGATTCAATTTCTTAAGAAAAGGATAATTTTTAAAAAATAGCCTAAGTATCCAAATAACAAACTAATCCCATTCACACAAGAATTCACAATATAACATGATTTTTAAATCTCACTGTCATGAATTTATATGCCAGATGGAAGGAATTTAATGTTTAATTCCCATAAATTAATCTAGAAACATCCACTCAATATAATCAAAATCTCTGTAGAACCTGCGATGTGGTGTTACATATACAGTGGCTTGCAAAAGTATTCATACCCCTTGAACTTTTCCACATTTTGTCACGTTACAACCACAAATGTACATGCATTTTATTGGGATTTTATGTGATAGACCAACACAAAGTGGTGCATAATTGTGAAGTGTAAGGAAAATGATATATGGTTTTCAAATTTTATTACAAATAAAAAACTGAAAAGTGTGGCGTGCAAAAGTATTCAGCCCCCCTGAGTCAATACTTTGTAGAACCATCTTTCACTGCAATTACAGCTGCAAGTCTTTTGGGATATGTCTTTACCAGCTGTGCACATCTAGAGACTGAAATTTGTGCCCATTCTTCTTTGCAAAATAGCTCAAGCTCAGTCAGATTGGATGGAGTGTGCCTGTGAACAGCAATTTTCAAGTCTTGCCAGAGATTCTCAGTTGGATTTAGGTTTGGACTTTGACTGGGCCATTCTAACACATGAATATGCTTTGATCTAAACCATTCCATTGTAGCTCTGGCTGTATGTTTAGGGTCGTTGTCCTGCTGGAAGGTGAACCTCCGCCCCAGTCACAAGTCTTTTGCAGACTAACAGGTTTTCTTCCAAGATGGCCCTGTATTTGGTTCCATCCAACTTCCCATCAACTCTGACCAGCTTCCCTGTCCCTGCTGAAGAAAAGCATCCCCACAGCATGATGCTGCCACCACCATGTTTCACAGTGGGGATGGTGTGTTCAGGGTGATGTGCAGTGTTAGTTTTCCGCCACACATAGCATTTTGCATTTAGGCCAAAAACTTCAATTTTGGTCTCATCAGACCAGAGCACCTTCCTCCACATGTTTGCTGTGTCCCCCACATGGCTTGTGGCAAACTGCAAACGGGACTTCTTATGGCTTTGTTTCAACGATGGCTTTCTTCTTGCCATTCTTCCATAAAGGCCCGATTTGTGGAGTGCACGACTAATAGTTGTCCTGTGGACAGATTCTCCCACCTGAGCTGTGGATCTCTGCAGCTCCTCCAGAGTTACCATGGGCCTCTTGGCTGCTTCTCTGATCAAAGCTCTCCTTGCCCTACCTGTCAGTTTAGGTGGACGGCCATGTCTTGGTAGGTTTGCAGTTGTGCCATACTCTTTCCATTTTCGGATGATGGATTGAACAGTGCTCCGCCAAATGTTCAAAGCTTGGGATATTTTTTTATAACCTAACCCTGCTTTAAACTTCTCCACAACTTTATCCCTGACCTGTCTGGTGTGTTCCTTGGGCTTCATGATTCTGTTTGTTCACTAATGTTCTCTAACAAACCTCTGAGGCCTTCACAGAACAGCTGTATTTATACTGAAATTAGATTACACACAAGTGGACTCTATTTACTAATTAGGTGACTTTTGAAGGCAATTGGTTGCACTGGATTTTAGTTAGGGGTATCAGAGTAAAGGGGGCTGAATACTTTTGCACGCCACACTTTTCAGTTTTTTATTTGTAAAAATATTTGAAAACCATGTATCATTTTCCTTCCACTTCACAATTATGCGCCACTTTGTGTTGGTCTATCACATAAAATCCAAATAAAATACATTTACGTTTGTGGTTGTAATGTGACAAAAAGTTCAATGGGTATGAATACTTTTGCAAGCCATATGTTAAGCAGGATCAGGAAACTAGGTCATGCAAACAATGTAATAACCAGAGAGTATTCTGAGACATCAACTTCGACTTCTTGGATGGACAAATTCCAGGAATGAGTGGGTTGAACCATGATGAGCGTTTGTCGGCACTGGGCCTGCACTCGCTGGAGTTTAGAAGAATGAGGGGGGACCTCATTGAAACATACAGAATAGTGAAAGGCTTGGATAGAGTGGATGTGGAGAGGATGTTTCGACTAGTGAGAGAGTCTGGGACTAGAGGTCATAGCCTCAGAGTGAAAAGACGTTCTTTTAAGAAGGACATAAGAAGAAATGTATTTAGTCAGATGGTGATGAATCTGTGGAATTCTTTGATTTCCTGATGGTAAATTCTAAAGAAGCAAATGCCTATTTAAGGTGGCTGCCAGGAAGAGTGATCAAGATTCATCATAATAAGTTTGGTGGACCAGCACAATTCACAAGTTCACGTTATAGGAGTAGAATTAGGCCATTCGGCCCATCGAGTCTACTCCGCCATTCAATCATGGCTGATCTCTGCCTCCTAATCCAATTTTACTGCCTTATCCATATAACCCTTGACACCCATTCTATTCAAGAATTTGTCTATATCTGCCTTAAAAATATCCACTAACTTGGCCTCCACAGCCCTGTGGCAATGATTTCCACAATTTAACTACCCGCTGAGTTTCTCCAGCATTTTGTCTACCGCTAAACGTCCTGTACGGGTATGGCTGCCCAGCCTGCAGCTATCTGTGTTTCACTTCTTTTTTTTATTTTTAGTTAGTTGAGTTTTTGTTTTTTGGAGCTCTAGTGTTTTTTATGTGGGGGGTGGAGGGTTGGGAAGGGGGAAACTACTTTTCAAGGTCCCTACCTGGTCGGAGAGGCAGCTTTTCTCCGGGCTGCACCTTCGACCCGTCCTCGCGGCCTACCAGCGGGCATGGAGTGACGTTTCCTGAGGGGACCGCCCAGAACCACGGCTTCAGCAGCGGCCACGTACAACAAGGCTGCTAACTAACCCTTCCTCATTAATCAATATCCAGTCTAGAATAGCCTGCTCTCTCGTTGGTTCCTCCACATGTTGGTTTAGAAAACTATCCCGCATACATTCCAAGAAACCCTCTTCCTCAGCACCCCTGCCAATTTGATTCACCCAATCTATATGTAGATTGAAGTCACCCATTATAACGGTTTTACCTTCGTTGCACGCATTTCTAATTTCCTGTTTGATGCCATCCTCAACTCCACTACTACTGTTAGGTGGCCTGTACACAACACCCACTAGCGTTTTCTGCCCCTTAGTGTTTCGCAGCTCCACCCATATTGATTCCACATCCTCCAAGCTAATGTCATTCCTTTCTATTGCGTTAATCTCCTCTCTAACCAGCAACGCTACCCCACCTCCTTTTCCTCCCTGTCTATCCTTCCTGAATATTGAATATCCCTGGATGTTCAGCTCCCAGCCTTGGTCACCCTGGAGCCATGTCTCCGTGATCCCAACTATATCATAATTATTAATAGCTATCTGCACATTCATCCACCTTATTACGAATGCTCCTCGCATTGAGACACAAAGCCTTCAGGCTTGTTTTTACAACACTCTTGGCCCTTTTACAATTATGTTGAAAAGTGGCCCTTTTAGATTTTTGCCCTGGATTTGTTTTCCTGCCACTTTTCACCTCGCTACCTATTGCTCCTATCCTCATTTTACACCCCTCTCTGCTCACACCTTTAAGAAACCCTCCACTTCTTATTTTCCGTTTTTTCTTCTTTCCTCCCTACGTGTTGCATGGCAAGTCAAATTTCACTACACCAGCTGGTGTATGTGACAATAAATGTCCTTTATCCTTTGATTCCGAGAATGCTGAGAGAGCTAGAGAGAGATGAGATGGGGAACGGGAGAGAGAGAGAGAGAGCGCGCGCGAGAGAGCGCGGGAGGGAGAGAACGAAAGACAGAGAGACACAACGTGGGTCAGTAGGTAAATTGAATGACTAACCTGCTGCAGGCCAAGAAGCTCGCCAACAAGAAGCCCTCAATCATGATGGTGAGACTTAAGAAATTCTCAATGTGTCATCAATGCATCGATCTACATTCCTCAGTAAATGTAATTGTGTTTTGAACAAGTATTACTGACGCCGCGTGAATTGCATTCAAAGGAACACAGCGTCATTAATACTTGTTCAAAACATTATAGACTACATCCACAAGCTCTCCCTTATCCATTTTCCTAGTTACATCCTCAAAAAATTCCAGAAGATTAGTCAAGCATGATTTCCCCATCGTAAATCCATGCTGACTCGGACTGATCCTGTTACTGCTGTCCAAATGTGCGGCTATCTCATCTTTTATAATTGACTCCAGCATCTTCCCCACCACCGATGTCAGGCTAACTGGTCTATAATTCCTTGTTTTCTCTCCCCCACTTTTCTTAAAAAGTGGGATAACATTAGCTACACTCCAATCCACAGGAACATCTATAGAACATTGGAAAATGATCACCAATGCATCTACGATTTCTAGAGCCACTTCCTTAAGTACCCTGAGATGCAGACCATCAGGCCCTGGGGAGTTATCAGCCTTCAGTCCCATCGGTTTACCCAACACCATTTCCTGCCTAATGTGGATTTCCTTCAGTTCCTCCGTCACCCCAGATCCGCAGGCCACTAGTACATCAGGAAGATTGTCCCTGATGGCTGTTGGGAAGAAGCTGTTCCTGAACCTGGACATTACAGTTTTCAGGCTTGTGTGCCTTCTTCCTGGTGGCAGTGGTGAGATGAGTGTGTGGCCAGGATGGTGTGGTTCTTTGATGATGCTGGCTGCCTTTTTGAGGCAGTGAGTATGATAGATCCCTTCGATGGTGGGGAGGTCAGAGCCGGTGATGGACTGGGCAGTGGTCACAGCTTTCTGCATTTTTTTCACTCCTGGACGCTCAAGTTGCCGAACCAAGCCACGATGCAGCCAGTCAGCAAGCTCTCTACTGTGCACCTGTAGAAGTTCGAGAGAGTCCTCCTTGGCATACTGACTCTCTGTAATCTTCTCAGGAAGTAAAGGCACTGACGTACCTTCTTTATAATTGCATCAGTGTGCTGGGACCAGGAAAGATCATCGGAAATATGCACGCCCAGGAATTTGAAGTTATTGACCCTCTCCACCATTGTCCCATTGATGTGAACAGGATTGTGGGTCCTCATCATTCACTTACCAACGTCCACAATCAGTTCCTTGGTCTTACTGATGTTGAGAGCCAGGTTATTGTGCTGGCACCATTTGGTTGGTCGGTCGATCTCACTTCTATACTCTGACTCGTCCCCATCAGTGATTCGCCCAACAACAGTGGTGTCGCCGGCAAACTTGATGACGGAATTCGCACCATGTCTGGCTACGCAGTCATGAGTATAGAGTGAGTACAGCAGGGGGCTGAGCACGCAGCCTTGAGGTACTCCAGTACTAATTGTTACTGAGGATGGAGTAACTCAGCGGGTCAGGCAACATCTGTGAAGAACATAAATAGGTGACGTTTCACAGAGTCCTGGAGTAACTCAGTGGGTCAGACAGCATCTGTGGAGAACATGGATAAGTGATGTTTCACTGAGTGCCGGAGTAACTTAGCGGGCCAGGCAGCATCTGTGAAGATCATGGATAGATGACGTTTCACAGAGTGCTGGAGTAACTCAGCGGGTCAGGCAGCATCTGTGGAGAACATGGATAGGTGATGTTTCAGGTTGAGACCCTTCTGTAGACCATTTTCTACCTTCTCTCGAAGTGCTGCCCGACCTACTGAGTTACTCCAATGATTTACATTTTTGTAAACCAGCATCTGCAGTTCCTTGCATATCCACCCATCACTTGCCAGGCTTTAGCCCATCCCCCTCTCTTTTCAAGCTTTCTTCCCCCCCCCCCCTCCCCACTCCATCAGTCTGAAGAAAAGTCCTGACCAGAAACGTCACCAGCCCATTCCCTCCTCAGATGCTGCCTGACACGCTGAGTTCTTCCAGCACTTTGTGTTTTACTCAGGATTCCGGCACCTGCCGTTTCTTGTGGCTGCAATGAATCCAGGCCACCACCTGAGGGCGGCGGAGATCCATCGTCAGCCCAGAGCAACAGAGACAATAGGTGCAGGAGTAGGCCATTCGGCCCTCCAAACCAGCACCGCCATTCAAAGTGATCATGGCTGATCATCCACAACCAGTACCCCGTTCCAGCCTTCTCCCCACATCCCTTGATTCCGTTAGCCCAAAGAGCTAAATCTAACTTTCTCTTGAAAACATCCAGTGAATGGGCCTCCACTGCCATCTGAGGCAATGCCACAGATTCACAACTCTCTGGGTGAAAAGGTTTCTCGTCATCTCAGTCATAAATGGCCGACCTCTTATTCTTAAACTGTGGCCCCTGGTTCTGGACTCCCCCAACATCGGGAACATGTTTCCTGCCTCTAGCATGTTCAAACCCTTAATAATCTTATATGTTTCAATAAGATCCCCTCTCATCCTTCTAAACTCCAGAGTACACAAGCCCAGCCGCTCCAATCTCTCAGCATATGACAGTCCCGCCATCCCGGGAATTAACCTTGTAAACCTACGCCGCGCTCCCTCAATAGCAAGAATGTCTTTCCTCAAATTAGGAGACCAAAACAAATTCTCCAGGTGAGGTCTCACTAGGGCCCTGTACAACTGCAGAAGGACCTCTGTGCTCCTATACTCAACTCCTCTCGTTATGAAGGCCAACATGCCATTCACTTTCTTCACTGCCTGCTGTACCTGCATGCTTACTTTCATCAACTGATGAACAAGGACCCCCAGATCCCGTTGTACTTCCCCTTTTCCCAACTTGACACCATTCATATAATAATCTGCCTTCCTGTTTTTGCTACCAAAGTGGATAACCTCAGATTTATCCACATTAAACTGCATCTGCCATGCATTTGCCCACTCAACCAACCTGTCCAAGTCACCCTGCATTCTCAGAGCATCCTCCTCGCAGTTCACACTGCCACCCAGCTTTGTGTCATCTGCAAATTTGCTAATATTACTTTTAATTCTTCAATCTAAAGCATTGATGTATATTGTAAATAGCTGTGGTCCCAGCACCGAGCCTTGCAGTACCCCACTAGTCACTGCCCCACTAATCACTAGTCATTCTGAAAGGGACCCGTTAATCCCTACTCTTTGTTTCCTGTCTGCCAACCAATTTTCTATCATGTCAGCACTCTACCAAATGTGCCGCTATTCCATCTTTTATAATTGACTCCAGCAACTTCCCCACCACCGATGTCAGGCTAACTGGTCTATAATTCCCTGCTTTCTCTCTCCCTCCTTTCTTAAGGGAGTCCAGAAGCAGAGGCCACAGTTTAAAAATAAGGGGTAAGCCATTTAGAACGGAGACGAGGAAACACTTTTTCTCACAGAGAGTTGTGAGTCTGTGGAATTCTCTGCCTCAGAGGGCGGTGGAGGCCGGTTCTCTGGATACTTTCAAGAGAGAGCTATAGGGCTCTTAAAGATAGTGGAGTCAGGGGATATGGGGAGAAGGCAGGAACGGGGTACTGATTGGGGATGATCAGCCATGATGACATTGAATGGCGGTGCTGGCTCGAAGAGCCGAATGGCCTCCTCCTGCACCTACTGTCAATTGTCTATTGTCTGTTGTGCTGCAGCAAGTAAGAATGTAATTGTCTTATCTGGGACACATGACAATAAAACTCTCTTGACTCTGCTCTTTGTTTCAGAATACTCCTGCACCTATTTCCGTGTTTCTACATCGGTCTGCATGGACAGGATGGGCCTAAGGGCCTGTGTCTGTGCTGTGTGACTCCAGGATTCTCGATGGGTTTTCCCAACCCATTGTTTAACTTTCCCAGGGATAGGCCCTGTTTGCAGCAGGATTTATAATAGGATGTGGTTCCAGGATGTGTAAACACACTGTTTCCTCAGCGTCAGACTGATCACGTCTCTGGTCTGCACCTCCTCTGCGTTTACGGAGCAGTTGGGTGACGCTGCGGGTAGAACTGCTGACGGTTCACGCTGACTAACCAGGAATCTGTCATTCTGCCCCTTAAAAATGCCCAATGACTTGGCCTCCACAGCCAATGAATTCCACAGATTCACCACGCTCTTGCTAAAGAGATTCAATAGACAAGAGGTGCAGGAGTAGGACATTCGGCCCTTCGAGCCCGCACCGCCATTCAATGTGATCATGGCTGATCATCCCCAATCAGTACCCCGTCCTGCCTTCTCCCCATATCCCCTGACTCCGCTATCTTTAAGAGCCCTATCTCGCTCTCTCTTGAAAGTATCCAGAGAATCGGCCTCCACCGCCCTCTGAGGCAGAGAATTCCACAGACTCACAACTCTCTGTGTGAAAAATTCCTCCTCATCTCCTTTCTTAAGGAACGTCCTTTCATTCTGAGGCTGTGCCCTCTGGTCGTAGACTCCCCCACTAGTGGAAACATCCTCTCCACATCCACTCTCCCCAGGCCTTTCAGTATTCGATATGTTGGGCTGAAGGGCCTGTGAGATACAGCGTGGAAACGAGTCCTTCAGCTCGCCGAGCCCACGCTGACCAGCATTCACCCCGTACATCAACACTAAAAACGCACTAGGAACAGGTTACTATTTACAGAAGTCTACAAACCTACAAACCAGTGTGCCTTGGGGCGGCACGGTGACGCAGCGGGTAGAGCTGCTGCTTCACAGCGCCAGAGGCCCGGGTTCCGTCTGTACGGAGTTTGCACCTTCTCCCCGTGGGTTTGCTCCGGGCGCTCCGGTCTCCTCCCACACTCCAAAGACGTGCGGGTTTGTAGGTTAATTGGCTTCGGTAAAGATTGTAAATTGTCCCCAGTGTGTGTAGGATAGTGTTTGTGTACGGAATACGGAAGAGGTAGTTGAGGCAGGTATTATCGCAAAGTTTAAGACATATTTAGGCAGGTACGTGGGTTGAGTGGGATATGGGCCAAATAGCATGAGCAAGTTGGGTCAAAGGGCCTGTGTCCTATGTGTGACTCTAAGAGACTCCATCACATGTGACTGGTGAGTGCAGTGCGTTTGGCCAAATGCACCACGGGAACCACACTCACCCCCTGCGGGACCTATACACCAGGGGGTGCAGATCCAGAGCCAGCAACATTATGGGGGACCCCTACCCCCCCAGCAACGGGCTGTTCCAGCTGCTACGGTCAGGCAAGCGCCTCCGCTGTCACGCTGCGTAAACAGAGAGGGTGAGACGGAGTTTCTTCCCTAAGGCCATCAGGACTGCAAACTCTGATCTCACCAGGGACTCATTTACTGTTGTGTTGTCCCTTTTTAATTTTCTAAAATGTAAATACTGGTTCTGCGCCGTTGTTTTGCACAGTCCCGCAGACATTGCCACTTTAATATCACCGCACATCTTGAGTGTGTACGTATGTGACAAATAAGTTAAAATTAAAGTATTCTCCATTGGGAAGTCACGGTAAAGGTCAAGTCAAGTTTATTTGTCACATACGTATTCTATATAAATCATTCAGTTTAATAAGTTAATGTCATCGGAGTGAGGGAGGAAATAAGTCCACAAGTTATAGGAGTAGAATTAGGCCATTAGGCCCATCGAGTCTACTCCACCATTCAATCAGGATCTCTGCCTCCTAATCCCATTTTCCTGCCTTCTCCCCATAACCCTTGGCATCCGTTTGTCTATTCTACAAGAATTTGTCTATCTCTGCCTTAAAAATATCCACTGACTTGTGGCCTCCACAGCCGTCTGTGGCAATGAGTTCCACAGATTCACCACCCTCTGCCTAAAGAAGTTCCTCCTCACCTCCTTTCTAAAAGAGCGCCCTTTAATTCTGAGGCTGTGCCCTCTGGTCCTAGACTCTCCCACCAGTGGAAACATCCTCTCCACATCCACTCTATCCGGGCCTTTCATTATTCTGTGCATTTCAATGAGGTCCCCCCTCATCCTTCTTAACACCAGCGAGTACAGGCCCTGTGCCGTCAAACGCTCATCATATGTTAACCCATTCATTCCTGGGATCGTTCGTGTAAACCTCCTCTGGACCCTCTCCAGAGTCAGTACATCCTTCCTCAGATAAGGGGGCCCAAATTTGCTCACAATACTAAATGCGGCCGGACCATAAAAACAACTCAACCTAACAGCCAAGAGCGTTTAGCCTCCTTTTACTTTGGTACTTTATTTTCAGATGTTTCAATTATAATCCCTGTTTTTATATTCCAGTCCTCTCAAAATAAATTCTATCATTGCGTTTACCTTGTGGCATCCCCGTGGATGGTCACCTTGTGGTGGTGGAGACGCTTGTGTGGACCTGAGATCCTGAGAGCGATGCCGTCTGGAGCTGTGCTCCTGGTAGGGCCACCCATGGCGGTAAGGTCGAGGGGGAGGTCTCTGACAAAGAGCGATCCAATCAAGACCTCAACGGTGGAACAGGCGGAGGACGATGGCTGACCTCAGTGGAGCGTCACAACGGCTGGGAAGGCGGGTGAAGGCTGCGGCAGAAAAGGGTCTCCAGTCGTGTTGGACTCCATGCCACTGGATCCTGACCCAGATCAGTCAAGGACCCCACGTGGGGTGGCTGTCGGTGCACCAGTCTCCCCACGTTAAACAACGTCACGCACAGGCGTCCTCCATATAGGGAATAGCACCCTGGGACACCCATGGTCAGCCATTATGAAGAAAGACTGGATAGACTTGGCTTGTACTCGCTGGAATTTAGAAGATTAACGGGTGATCTCATAGAGACTTACAAAATTCTTAAAGGGTTGGACAGGCTAGATGCAGGAAGATTGTTCCCGATGTTGGGGAAGTCCAGGACAAGGGGTCACAGTTTAAGGATAAGGGGGAAGTCATTTAGGACCGAGATGAGAAAATCGTTTTTCACACAGAGAGTGGTGAATCTGTGGAATTCACTACCACAGAAGGTAGTTGAGGCCAGTTCGTTGGCCATATTTAAGAGGGAGTTGGATGTGGCCCTTGAGGCTGAAGGGATCAGGGGGTATGGAGAGAAGGCAGGTACAGGATACTGAATTGGTTGATCAGCCATGATCATATTGAATGGCAGTGCAGGCTCGAAGGGCCGAATGGCCTGCTCCAGCACCTAATTTCTATGTTTCTATGTTTACCACAGGGGGTTCTCAGAAGAAATTATAATGTTTTATTTTTGATTGTCTGCTGTATTTCGTGTTTTAACCTTTGGCGAGCAAAGCACCATTCATTCATTCATTATAGAGCCTCAGAAACCGAAGATCTCGGAGAAAACCCACGCGGTCACGGGGAGAACGTAGAAACTCTGTGCACACAGCGCCCATAGTCGGGATCGAACCCGGGTCTCTGGCGCTGAGAGGCAGCAGCTCTACCCGCTGCGCCACCCTCAAAGTTCCACTGTGATAATTGCTGGATAAACTCCACTGTGATAATTGCTGAGAAGGGTGTCGACCCGAAACGTCACCCATTCCTTCTCTCCATAAATGCTGCCTCACCCGCTGAGTTTCTCCAGCATTTTCATCTACCTACGATTTTTCCAGCATCTGCAGTTCTTTCTTAAACACTGTGATAATTGTGTTTACTGTAAGCCCTGCGCCTTGTCACATCCTTGGCTCCAGTGGGCGAGAGCTGGAATGTAGCATTGTGTAAGTCCTCTTGTTGCGAGCCATTTACCTTAGCAGTCCATTGTCTTCTGTCTATTTACTTTGGTTCTGGCCACACCTCACTGTCCATGTTCCCACACAGGATTGCCACAAGGCAAACGCAGTGATTGCATTTTTGTGGAGAGGACTGGAATGCAAAAACTGGGATTATAATGCAGAGGCTCCACAAGGCATTGGTCGGGGCCGCATTTGGAGTATTGTGAGCAGTTTTGGGCCCCATATCGATCAGCCATGATCACATTGAATGGCGGTGCTGGCTCAAAGGGATGAACGGCCTACTCCTGCACCTATTGTCTATTGTCTATCTGAGGAAGGATGTGCCGGCTCTGGAGAGGGTCCAGAGGAGGTTTACGAGAACGATCCCAGGAATGAGTGGGTTAATGTACGATGAGCGTTTGTCAGCACTGGGCCTGCACTCGCTGGAGTTTAGAAGGATGAGGGGGAACCTCATTGAAACTTACAAAATAGTGAAAGGCCTGAGTGATATATATATCTCTATATCCAAAAGTCTTCTCCCCTCTCCCATCGGGCAAGAGGTACAGAAGTGTGAAAAAGCACACCTCCAGATTCAGGGACAGTTTCTTCCCGGCTGTTATCAGGCAACTGAACCGTCCTCTCACCAACTAGAGAGCGGTCCTGACCTCCCATCTACCTCATTGGAGACCCTCGGACTATCTTTAATCAGACTTTACTGGACTTTATCTTGCACTAAATGTTATTCCCTTTATCGTGTATCTTAACACTATAGACAGCTCGATTGTAATCTTGTATTGTCTTTCCACTGTCTTGAATGCATGCAACAAAAATAATTTTCACTTGGTATATGTGACAATAGCAAACATTGTAGAAAATAAAGAAGTTATTTCCTTCATGCTGCCAGGATTTTAGGTTTAGGTTTAATATTGTCTTGTGTACCGAGGTACAGTGAAAAGCTTTGTTCTGCAGCTGTCCAAACACCCCAGATAATACTGGACATACAGTGGCTTGCAAAAGTATTCATACCCCTTGAACCTTTCCACATTTTGTCACGTTACAACCACAAACGTAAATGTATTTTATTGGGATTTTATGTGATAGACCAACGCAAAGTGGTGCATAATTGTGAAGTGGAAGGAAAATGATACATGGTTTTCAAATTTTATTACAAATAAAAAACTGAAAAGTGTGGCATGCAAAGGTATTCAGCCCCCCTGAGTCAATACTTTGTAGAACCACCTTTTGCTGCAATTACAGCTGCAGGTCTTTTGGGGTATGTCTCTACCAGCTTTGCACATCTAGAGACTGAAATTTATGCCCATTCTTCTTTGCAAAATAGCAAGCTCAGTCAGATTGGATGGAGAGCGTCTGTGAACAGCACATTTCAAGTCTTGCCAGAGATTCTCAATTGGATTTAGGTATGGACTTTGACTGGGCCATTCTAGCACATTAATATGCTTTGATCTAAACTATATCTAAACATTGTAGCTCTGGCTGTATGTTTAGGGTCGTTGTCCTGCTGGAAGGTGAACCTCTGCCCCAGCCTCAAGTCTTTTGCAGACTCTAACAGGTTTTCTTCCAAGATTGCCCTGTATTTGGTTCCATCCATCTTCCCATCAACTCTGACCAGCTTCCCTGTCCCTGCTGAAGAAAAGCATCCCCACAGTAAGATGCTGCCACCACCATGTTTCACAGTGGGGATGGTGTGTTCAGGGTGATGTGCAGTGTTAGTTTTCCGCCACACATAGCGTTTTACATTTAGGCCAAAAACTTCAATTTTGGTCTCATCAGACCAGAGCACCTTCCTCCACATGTTTGCTGTGTCCCCCACATGGCTTGTGGCAAACTGCAAATGGGACTTCTTATGGCTTTGCTTCAACAATGGCTTTCTTCTTGCCACTCTTCCATAAAAGCCCGATTTGTGGAGTGTACGACTAATAGTTGTCCTGTGGACAGATTCTCCCACCTGAGCTGTGGATCTGCAGCTCCTCCAGAGTTACCATCGGCCTCTTGGCTGCTTCTCTGATCAATGCTCTCCTTGCCCTACCTGTCAGTTTAGGTGGACGGCCATGTCTTGGTAGGTTTGCAGTTGTGCCATACTCTTTCCATTTTCGGATAATGGATTGAACAGTGCTCCGTGAGATGTTCAAAGCTTGGGATATTTTTTTATAACCTAACCCTGCTTTAAACTTCTTCACAACTTGATCCCTGACCTGTCTGGTGTGTTCCTTGGGCTTCACGATGCCCAAGGAACATTGTTTGTTCATTAATGTTCTCTAACAACCTCTAAGACCGTCACAGAACAACTGTATTTATACTGAGATTAGATTACACATAAGTGGATTCTATTTACTAATTAGGTAACTTCTGAAGTCAATTGGTTGCACTGGATTTTATTTAGGGGTATCAGAATAAAGGGGGCTGAATACTTTTGCACGCCACACTTTTCAGTTTTTTATTTATAAAAAAATTTAAAAACCATGTATCATTTTCCTTCCACTTCACAATTATGCGCCACTTTGTGTTGTTCTATCTCATAAAATCCCAATAAAATACATTTACGTTTGTGGTTGTAACGTGACAAAATGTGGAAAAGTTCAAGGGGTATGAATACCTTTGCAAGCCACTGTAAATACAATCAATTCAAACTCAGTCCAACAGGTAGAGCAAAGGGGAAGATACAGAGTGGAGTATATCGTTCTCAGCATTGTAGCGCATCAGTTCCAGAGACAAAGTCCAATGTCCGCAATGGGGTAGAGGTGAATCGGACAGTAGCTTATGGAAGGACCGTTCAGAAGCCTGATAACAGAGGGGAAGAAGCTGTTCCTGAGTCTGGTGGTGCGCGCTTTCAAGCTTCTGTACCTTCTGCCGGACGGGAGCGGGGAGAAGAAGGAATGACCGGGGTGGGACAGGGACACGTCTTTGATGATGTCGGCTGCTTTCCTGAGCAGCGTGAAGTGTGGATGGAGTCAATGGTGGGGAGTGTGGTCTGTGTGTGGGACTGGGCCACATCTACAGTGGTGGGGAGTGTGGTGTGTGTGAGACTGGGCCACATCTACAGTGGTGGGGAGTGGATATCACGCAACTAAACGTCTCTGCAACTATTACCTCCACCACCCAATAATTATTGGGTAACAATGACTCCTACAAACCATTCCACACCCAGAATTGCTAAAGCAAACAGTGCTGTCTCAGGCGTGTCTGTGGTACAGTATTGAGGTGTTCCTATCCTTGATGCAAACTACAGCCCACTCATCAAGGAATGATCAGAATCAGTGGTGGTTACTTTTTTGTCACGAGTACCGAGATACAGTGTTTAGTTTAGAGGTACAGCGCGGAAACAGGCCCTTTGGCCCACCGACCGTACACTGACACGATCCTACACACACTGGGGACAATTTGGAATCTTTACCGAACCCTATTAACCTACAAACCTGCACGTCTTTGGAGAGTGGGAGGAAACCGGAGCACCCGGAGTAAACCCACGCAGGTCACGGGGAGAACGTGCAAACTATGTACAGGCAGCACCCGTAGTCAGGGATGGAACCCGGGTCACTGGCGCCGTGAGGCGACAACTTTAGTGCTGCGCCACTGTGCTGCCCTCAAAGTGTAAAACTTTACGTGCTATCTGGTCAAAACGGTACACGGACGTGGCGTCGAAGGACGAGATGCTGAAGCGAAAACGTGGAAGCCAAATTACTGAACGGAAACGACGGCTAAAAAGCCAAATAACCGAAAGGGCGGGACGTCTAAAAACCAACTCACCGAACGGACGCATCGCCGAAAAGCCAAATAACGGACATGACGTCACTGCGGGGCGGGACTTGTCAGCGATTGGTCCAGACCCCCGTGTCCATCACAACACCGGCCGGGGGAGACTGGAGGGTGGGGATCATTTTTAAATTTTCCTTCACCTCTTTTGGACTTTCCTGAATATAAAATAAAACCCCGTGTGTTTGGAACTTTCGGTTGATTTAACAAAATAATAATCCAAATTGGTTCCATCGATATTTACACCAACTGTAACAATTATATTTTGACCACAACACATTTACATACACTACCGTACATCTTTTATTTTTAATAATATTTTTATTAGAAGCATACGCATATCATAATACAAACATTTCTTATATATGAAAAGGCATGATAAAGAAGAATGGAGTAATTTACCAATAATACAACTTTGGAGATAGGGCCGTAAGTTAAAAAAGCATAACTATTCATCTAATCCTGAGCTTGAGTTGCAGTCAGATTCCTGTGCTGAGCCTATTTACCCCTTCAAAAAATCAATAAATAGGGACCATATTCTATCAAATAATTCTTGTTTGGCAAATAAGACAAGTCTAGTTCTTTCCAAGTGTAAGGTCTCCGACATTTCCATAATCCACATTTTAATTGTGGGGGTTATAGGACCATTGCAAAATTTTAATATTAATTTTTTCCCAGTTATTATACTATAATCAAGAAAGTTTCTTTGGTTTGTTGTAAGTCTTAAGCTTTGTTCTGATATTCCTAATATTATTAGTTTTGAGTTGGGATTCAATTGGGTATTGACAACTTCAGAAATTATTCTAAAAATATCCGTCCAGAAATTTTTGATTTTTATACAATTTACAAAAGTATGAGTTAAGTTAGCCTCTAAATGCTGACATTTATCACAAATAGGAGAGATATGTGGGAAGATTCTATTTAATTTTGTTTTAGAGTAATGTAGTCTATGTAATAGCTTAAATTGTATTAAGGCATGTCTGGCATTTAACGAGCATTGATGTATATGTTGTAGACTTTCGTCCCAAATATCTTTCGTTATAGGTTGGCCTAATTCATTTTCCCATGTATGTCTATATGATTCCGTCAGTGGGACCTCACTATCTAAGAGGGTATTATAAATATGAGATATTAATATTTCTGTATTAGGATGTTTATTCAAACATTCATCAAGAGTTTCTGGTTCCCTAGTTCTATAATCTTGTGTGTTGGATTTAACATAATCTCCAAGTTGTAAATATCTGAAAAAGTTATTTGAATGTAGTCCATTAATCTGTTCCATTAACTCCTGAAATGAAAGAAAAGTGCCTTTCCTATAGAGATGTCCCATCTTTTTAATTCCATATTTTTTCCTTTATCCAACACAGAGGGTTTAAATAAAGGGTTGTTTACAATGGGGAGAAAGAGTGATAGATTATCCAATTTTAAAGTCTTTTTAAATTGTTTCCAAATTCGTATACCACTATATATTATAGGGTTTTCACTATAGTTTTTTTGTGCAATTTTGTGGAAGCTAACATAATCGAGCCAATTTCAAAAGGCTAGCAGTCTTCCTTTTCCATCTTTAGCCAGTCTGGTTGCTGATCCATTACTTCCAACCAGAAATTCATATTTTTAATATTGATTGCCCAGAAATAACAAGAAAAAAATTGGTAAAGCTAAACCTCCATTTGTCTTTGATTTATATAGATGTTTTTTGATAATTCTATGATTCTTATAATACCCAAATAAAGCTTGTAACAATGGAATCTACTTTTTTTTTTAAATTGGGGGGAGATATATCGGGAGCTACCGTGCATCTTGATGGCCACTGGTCCTTTTGGATGTGAATCGAGAAACCAGTCGAAAAAAATATGACTGTTTTTTTGGGAGTGGCGGCGCTGCCCTGGCAGCAGCGGCTCGCCTGCAGTCCGTCTGTTTTTCTTTTTATTTGTTGTTTTCTTGTCTTGTTTTTTAGCATTAGTTTGAGTTATTATGTAGTGTATGTGTGTGGGAGGGGTGAGAGAAACGTCCTAGTCTCTTCTTTTGGGGGGACGCGACTTTTCTTGTCGTATCCCCCGTCTCCGTCTGCGCTGAGGCCTATCGCGGAGCTGGCGGCCTCCAACTTTAACTGCGACCGACCCGAGGCTCCGGAGGCAGAGCCAGCCAGGACTTACCAGCGCGGGGCTGGCCGACTTCGGGGCTGCGGCGGGTTCAGGCGTTCCGGCGGCGCGACTCGGAGCTGTGGCGGCTTTCCGGTGGCGGTGGCGGCGGCAGCGACTTCGGAGGTTCGGCCGCGGGCCCAGTGGACGACATCGTCGGGAGCTCGCAGGTCACAGGTTGGTGACCTGTTTTTCCGGAGCTCCCGCGGCAACAGCTGCGTCCGCTGGACTGGAGGGCGGCAGCTTCGGCCGCCCCGGGCCGCGGAGTTGAACCGGCCCGCTCCGCAGAGCGCGGTTTCACCCGCGGGACTTATTTACATCACCCGGTGCGGTCACAACATCGGAGGCCCGGGTCGCCTCAGCGCAGAGGAAGAGGAAGAGGAAGAAGGGAAGAGACAAAGACAAGATTTTTGCCTTCCACCACAGTGAGGAGGTATCTGGTAAACTCACTGTGGTGGATGTTAAATATGTGTTTATTGTGTGTTTTTCTTATTTACTATATGTATGACTGCGGGCAACGAAATTTCGTTCAGACCGCAAGGTCTGACTGACAATAAAGTTTTCCAAGTTCCAAGCTCCCTGAGTCGGTTCAGTGACATGAGTCAGAGGCCGAGAACGTTTTTTGAAAGTGGGGGGGGGGGAATGAGTGATTACTGATCACCAGCGTGGGGGGTACCCGGTGAGGGAGCGGAGCGGCCGAGTGGGGGGAGGGTGGAACAATTATTATTTGTTGTTGTTGCTCGACCTCCAAAAAACTGGGGGATAAAACAGGCCGTCCCCCCCCCCCCCCCCCCCCCTCGCTCTCGGGGACGATTCTCTCGCTCTCTCTCTTTCTCTCCCTCGCTCTCGGGGCCCATGGGCCCACCTTCCCTCCCTTCTGCTCGGCGGCAAATCACAGCGATCATCCCATATCTCATGCTGCCCCCATATCTCAACTGTGAACCACGCTGTGATTGCGTTGAGCGGAGGGGAGGGAGGGTTTTTTTTTTGGGGGGGGGGGGGGCTGTCCGCTTCCGCCATGGCTGGTCGTGGATTTGCCCACAGATGATGGAGCGCTGCTCTGCTCTATGATCTTTGATTTTGCCGCGCTCACTGTGCGCTTGTTCTGAGATTCTGGATGTCGCACGTCCTCAGAAGAAGAAGAAATATGTCACCCATTCTTTCTCTCCAGAGATGCTGCCTGTCCCACTGAGTTACTCCAACATATTGTATCTATCTTCGGTTTAAACCAGTATTTGCAGTTCCTTCCTGCACAAAGTCCGTTTAAAGATAGTCCGAGGGTCTCCAATGAGGTAGATGGGAGGTCAGGACCGCTCTCCAGTTGGTGAGAGGACGGTTCAGTTTCCTGATAACAGCCGGGAAGAAACTGTCCCCGAATCTGGAGGTGTGCGTTCGTTTTCACACTTCTGTACCTCTTGCCCGATGGTAGAGGGGAGAAGAGGGAGTGACCGGGGTGAGACTGGTCCTTGATGATGCTGCTGGCCTTGCCGAGGCAACGTGAGGTGTAGATGGAGGTGATGGAAGGGAGGTTGGTTTGCGTGATGGTCTGGGCTGCGTCCACAATTCGCTGTGATTTCTTGCGTGGTGAGTGGTGAGTCTGCGGAATTCTCTGCCTCAGAGGGCGGTGGAAGCAGTTTCTCTGGATGCTTTCAAGAGAGAGCTAGATAGGGCTCTTAAAAATAGCGGAGTCAGAGGATATGGGGAGAAGGCAGGAAAGGGGTACTGATTGGGGATGATCAGCCATAATCACATTGAATGGCGGTGCTGGCTCGAAGGGCCAAATGGCCTACTCCTGCACCTATTGTCTATTGTCATTTTGTGTCCACCTTCGATTTAAACCAGCATCTGCAGTTCTTTCTTACACACTCAATATCCATACTTCTGGGTTGGACGCAGTGAAACATGAGGTGTTGTTCCTCCATTTTGCGTTGGGCTTCACTCTGACAGTAGGCCCGACTGCTGCAGGACCTCCAGCGGCCCACTCCATCAACACCTCGACCACTTGCACGTGAGAAATGCAGTGTTTACTGACAGTGGGTCGCGTAAGGAGGCGGCAATTGGATTAATCTGCCAATTGGATCAATGTCAAGAGGTTGGGTGGGTGTGGGAGGGAGAATTCTTCACGTCTTACCCAAGAGATGGGAAGCCAATTACTGACTGATGGCTCCGAAATTCCAGGCTGCACTGAAACCTGCCACTAATTACACCCACATCCAGTTTCTTCAGAAAACAGACACAAAATGCTGGAGTAACTCAGCGGGTCAGGCAGCATCTGTGGAGAACATGGATAGGCGACGTTTCACAAAATGCTGGTGTAACTCAGCGGGTCAGGCAGCATCTGTGGAGAACATGGACAGGTGACGTTTCCGAGTGCTGGAGTAACTCAGCACTCTGTGAAATAGAGAACAACACTCAGTTGTTCAAAGGTCTCCAATGAGGTAGATGGGAGGTCAGGAGGTCAGGACCACTCTCTAGTTGGTGAGAGGATGGTTCAGTTGCCTGATAACAGCCGGGAAGAAACTCCCTGAATCTGGAGGTGTGCGTTCGTTTTCACACTTCTGTACCTCTTGCCCGATGGGAGAGGGGAGAAGGGGGAGTGACCGAGGGGGGGGGATGAGACTGGTCATTGATGATGCTGCTGGCCTTGCCGAGGCAGCATGAGGTGTGGATGGAGTCAATGGAAGGGAGGTTGGTTTGCGTGATGGATGGGTGACGTTTCGGAGTTTGAAGATGGGTCTCGACCCGAAACGTCACCCATCCCTTCTCTCCAGAGATGCTGCCTGTCCCGCTGAGTTACTCCAGCATTTTGTGTCTATATTTGGTTTAAACCAGCGTCTGCAGTTCCTTCGTATGCAACGTTGTTTTTTGTTTTTTTTATTTCCTTTGTTTTATTGTCACGTGTAACGAGGTACTGTCCTTGCGTGCTAACTAGTCAGCAGAAAGACCATATACGATTACAGTTGAGCATTCCACAGTGTAGTGATGCAGCATAAATGGAATAATGTTTAGTGCAAGATAGATTCCAGTAATGTCCGATCAAAGATAGTCCGACGGTCTCCAATGAGGTAGATGGGAGGTCAGGACCGCTCTCTGGTTGTTCTTCTTCTTTCAATAGACAATAGGTGCAGGAGTAGGCCATTTGACCCTTCGAGCCAGCACCACCATTCAATGTGATCCTGCCTTCTCCCCATATCCCCTGACTCCGCTATCTTTAAGAGCCCTATCTAGCTCTCTCTTGAAAGCATCCAGAGAACCATCCTCCACCGCCCTCTGAGGCAGAGAATTCCACAGACTCACAACTCTGTGTGAAAAAGTGTTTCCTCGTCTCCGTTCTAAATTGCCAACCCCTTATTCTTAAACTGTGGCCCCTGGTTCTGGACTCCCCCAACATCGGGAACATGATTCCTGCCTCTCGCGTGTTCAAACCTTTAATAATCTTATATGTTTCAATAAGATTCCCTCTCATCCTTCTAAACTCCAGAGTGTACAAGCCCAGCCGCTCCATTCTCTCAGCATGTGACAGTCCCGCCATCCCGGGAATTAACCTGGTGAACCTACCTGCACTCCGTCAATAGCAAGAATGTCCTTCCTCAAATTAGGGGACCAAAACTGCCACAATACTCCAGGTGTGGTCTCACTAGGGCCCTGTACAACTGCAGAAGGACCTCCTTGTCCATCTTGTTTCAAATGTTGGCCTCGCTGTCATCGTCCGTCCTGAAAAGGACGCAAGCTTGCGGCGACAGTCAGTGGAAGCCATCACTTGTTGCAGTAGATGATGGTGGTAGCAGAATTACCTCGGGATTCTCCCAGTTTCCAACCCCGCGACGTGGACACCTGCTATGTAGGGAGTAGGGAAGTAATGTTAAAATTGTACAAGGCATTGGTAAGACCAATTCTGGAGTATGGTGTACAATTTTGGTCGCCTAATTATAGGAAGGATGTCAACAAAATAGAGAGAATACAGAGGAGATTTACGAGAATGTTGCCTGGGTTCCAGCAACTATGTTACAGAGAAAGGTTGAACAAGTTAGGTCTTTATTCTTTGGAGCGCAGAAGGTTAAGGGGGGACTTGATTGAGGTCTTTAAAATGATGAAAGGGATAGACAGAGTTGATGTGGATAAGCTTTTCCCATTGAGGGTAGGGAAGATTCAAACAAGGGGGCATGACATGAGAATTAAGGGACAGAAGTTTCGGGGTAACGTGAGGGGGAACTTCTTTACTCAGAGGGTGGTGGCTGTGTGGAATGAGCTTCCAGCAGAAGTGGTGGAGGCAGGATCGATTTTAACATTTAAAAGTAAAATGGATAAGTATATGGACGAGAAGGGAATGGAGGGGTATGGTCTGGGTGCAGGTAGATGGGACTAGGGGAAAATAAATGGTCGGCACAGACTGGAAGGCCGAGAGGGCCTGTTTCCGTGCTGTAATTGGTTATATGGTTATGCAGTTGGTGATGGGATGGATCATTGCTTGAATCTCTCTCTGTAAAGTCTAGTCGCAGTCAGTGCCATAGTGCCAATCTGCACGGAAACAGGCCCTTCAGCCCAACGGGTCCATGCTGACCAAGATCATCGGCGGTCATTCGAAATGAGTGTGACTGTCCTCTCATGGAGGACGTCTGTGCGTGACTTTGTTTAACGTGGGGAGACTGGTGCACAGACAGCCCCCCCCACGGTCCGTGACAGATCTGGGTCAGGATCCAGTGGCATGGAGTCCAAGACGACCGGAGACCCTTTTCTGCCGCAGCCTTCATCCGCCTTCCCAGCCGCTGTGACGCCCCACTAAGGTCAGCCATCGTCCTCCGCCTGTTCCACTGTTGAGGCCTGGGTTGGATTGCTCTTTGTCAGAGACCTCTCCCTCGACCTTACCGCCATGGGTGGCCCTACCAGGAGCATCGCTCCAGACGGCATCGCTCTCAGGATCTCAGGATGTTAGCTGTTTGTTGGGTGAAAACGAGAAGCTGGTGCGACTTGGGTGGGGGAGGGATAGAGAGAGAGGGAATGCCAGGGCTACCTAAAGTGAGAGAAATCACTTTATTTAAGAACGCAGGTAGACGAAAATGCTGGAAAAACTCAGTGGGTGAGGCAGCATCTATGGGGCAAAGGAATAGGTGACGTTTCGGGTCGAGACCCTTCTTCTCTCCATAGATGCTGCCTCACCCGCTGAGTTTTTCCAGCATTTCTGTCTACCTTCAATTTTTCCAGCATCTGTAGTTCTTTCTTAAACATTCCTTTAAGATGCAGTGATCACTGGGGCCGATCTAGCAAAGATTCATCTAGTCCTTCTATACAGAATTTCCCTTTGATCTGCAGTATACAGTAACAAGCACTTGCTTTCCTTCTTCCAAATGGTCTTGTCAATAAATATATACTGTGCACCTCTGAAATACAATGGACAATAGATGCAGGAGTAGGCCATTCGGCCCTTCGAACCAGCACCGCCATTCAATGTGATCATGGCTGATCATCCCCAATCAGTACCCTGTTCCTGCCTTGTCCCCATATCCTCAGACTCCGTTATCTTTAAGAGCCCTATCTGGCTCTCTCTTGAAAGTATCCAGAGAATCAGCCTCCACCGTCCTCAGAGGCAGAGAATTCCACAGACTCACAATTTTCTGTCTCTGTTTCTCTGTCTCCATTCTAAATGGCTTACCCCTTATTCTTAAACTGTGTTCTGGACTCCCCCAACATGGGGACCATGTTTCGTGCCTCCAGCGTGTCCAAACCCTTAATAATCTTACGTTGCAATAAGGTTCCCTCTCATTCTTCTAAATACGCAGCACCATTACAGCCAAGCAAATGTCCAGTTCCACTTCCAACCTGCTTTACGATTGCCATTTGTCCTTTGACAACGGAGACCAGAATCTGACGAAAGTAGACTGCAGCGAGCGTCAATTACACAAACTCAGTCTCAAACTTCCTTAAAGCACAGAATTATTATAACTAAGGTTGCCAACTGTCCTGTATTAGCCGGGACATCCCGTATATTGGGGCTAAATTGGTTTGTCCCGTATGGGACCGCCCTTGTCCCGTATTTGACTGCTACTTACTCGGGTCGAGGGGACTGTCGGGATGGAGCACTGCGCCCGGCCCCGCCTCACCCGGCCCCGCCTCACCCCGTCCCATCACCAGCAGCGCCTCGCCCGTGGCCCCGTCGGTCGGTCGGCAGCCCGGCCAGCTGTCCGACCTTCCGACCTTCACTTACCGCCAACACCACCACCACCCCTCCTTCTCACGGCCGATTGTCGGTTCATGAGTTGGACGGGGCGCCGGACTTTGTGCGTGGCGTTGCGCGGCCTGGGATAAAGCTCCTCAGCTGGCCCACCGGCTGGGCTTTGTGTGCAGTCCAGCACCCGGGCCAACTCATCGTTCAATTAACGAATTGCCGCGGGGAATGAGAAAGTCGGCAACAATATTTATGACAAATTAAGCTGAATCTTAGCATTATTAGGCACTCTGTCTGTCCCTATCCCTTGCTGTCTTCTTGGCTTTGCAATTTATCTTTGACAACAGCCTCACCCACTGCCCACACATCCATCCGAGAAATGTGTTGTGACTGAAAGTAACATAGGCCTCTCCCTAATCAGTAATTGGATTAATTGTGGTGTTTAATAAGGAGAAAAAGGGCAAGAGAATCGCTCTACACTCAAGGAATGTTGGAATCAATATTGGTTCATTATTGTGACTTTATAGACCATAGACAATAGGTGTAGGAAGTGGGCCATTCGGCCCTTTCGAGCCAGCACCGCCATTCAATGTGATCATGGCTGATCATCCCCAATCAGTACCCCGTTCCTGCCTTCTCCCCATATCCCCTGACTCCGCTATCTTTAAGAGCCCTATCTGGCTCTCTCTTGAAAGTATCCAGAGAACAGGCCTCCACCGGCCTCTGAGGCAGAGAATTCCACAGACACATTACTCTCTGTGAGAAAAAGTGTTTCCTCGTCTCCGTTCTAAATGACTTACCCCTTATTCTTGAACTGTGGTCCCTGGTTCTGGATACCCCCAACATCGGGAACATGTTTCATGCCTCTAGCGTGTTAATAATCTTACGTTTCAATAAGATATCCTCTCATCCTTCTAAACTCCAGAGTATACAAGCCCAGCCGCTCCATTCTCTCAGCATTCTCTCGCCATCCCGGGGGTAAACCTGGTAAACTCCCTCAATAGCAAGCAGCGAGCCTGGGATCCCTCGCCGGGGATCGCCAGTGGAGAGCTCTGACCGCCTGCGTGCGGCCTATAACATCCTGAAGCCGCGGTCTCCGGTAAAAAAGTGCCGATTCGGGACATTGAAGCCGCGGAGTGTGTTCGACCGTCCCGAAGAGAGGGCCTGTACATCCGGCCGTCCATAGCGGCGACTACTGAGGGCTCATGGCCCCGACCACGGGTGAACAAAGGAGGAGGACTGACTGTACTTTGTGCCTTCCACCACAGTGAAGAATACTGTATGGTGGATGTTTGTGTTCAATCTTTTTAAGTGTATCGCTGCTGGCAAATTCATTTCACTGCATCTTCCGGTGTATGTGACGAATAAAATTGACTTTGACTCTGACTGGTTACATCGCGGCCTGGTTCAGCAACTCAAACGCCCAGGAACGAAGGAGATTACAGTGAGTGGTGGACACTGCCCGGTCCATCACAGTACTGACCTCCCCACCATCGGAGGTCCATCACAGTACTGACCTCCCCACCATCGGAGGTCCATCACAGTACTGACCTCCCCACCATCGGAGGGATCTACAGGAGTTGCTGCCTCAAACAGGCAGCCGGCATCATCAGAGACCCACACCACCCTGGCCACGCTCTCATCTCGCTGCGACCATCGAGAAGAAGATACAGGAGCCTGAAAACTGTGACCTCCAGGTTCAGGAACAGCTTCTTCCCAACAACCATCAGGCTACTGAACGCTGCCCAACACTGACCTCAGTGACTGTGATCTTCTACGGACTGCGCCTTGGCTGCTCTTGCGTTTTGCATTGTTATGGTCTGGTTACCTCATTATTAATAGTCATAGAGACATACAGACAACCAACATGTCCCATCCACACTAGTCCCACCTGCCCGCGTTTGGCCCATATCCCTCTAAACCTGTCCTATCCATGTACCTGTCCAAACGTCTTTTAAAAGTTTTGATAGTCCCAGCTTCAACTACCTCCTCTGGCAGCTCGTTCCATACACCCACCACCCTCTGTGTAAAAATGTCACCCCTCAGGTTCCTATTTAATCTTTTCCCCTTCACCTTAACTTATGTCCTCTGGCCCTCGATTCCCCAATGCAAGACTCTGTGGATTTACCCTGTTTACTTTTCTCTTTCTCTGCAGAAGGCACAGAGTGCTGGAGTAAGTCAGCGGGTCAGGCAGCATCTGTGGAGGAAAGGAACAGGTGACGTTTTGGGTCGAGACCCTTCTTCAGACTGAGAGTCAAGCGAGAGGGAGGCTAGAGGTATGAAACGGTTCAGAACAATTTAGAGCCGGCACCGATGGCCAAGAAAGATGAAGCCCGATTGAGGCACCATTGGACCACTGTGGACACCACCTTGCCTTGATCATTGTTGCTCTGTGCACATCAAGTCAAGTCACTTTTATTTCTATAGCACATTTAAAAAACAACTCTCGTTCACCAAAGTGCTTTACATTGGTGGAGGTACTAATGTTATACAACAGTGGTTCATAGATTAAGTAGATACATAAATACATACATATCGCCCTCCCTCAGAGGACGTCAAGAAAGACTTGAGAGTAAAGATGAGTTTTAAGTCTCGACTTAAAAGAGTCGATGGAGTCATTTCTTCTATTTACCTTCTGTATCTCTCGTTTCACTTTCCCGAGTCTCAGTCTGAAGAAGGGGCTCAACCCGAAACATCACGCATTATGAAGGGGCTTTCACCTGAACCCCAGTGTTCACGGCCTTTCCTCTCTCCCCCCACAAAATACAAACCGACGGCGTCTGCCCCTAACCTCACCCCTCCCTCTCCAACGCTCCCCTCCATCCTCCCTCCTTTCCCAACCCTTAGCCACACCGAAGATAGACACAGAGTGCTGGAGTAACTCAGCGGGGTCAGGCAGCATCTGTGGAGAACATGGACAGGTGACGTTTCACAGAGTGCTGGAGTAACTCAGCGGGTCAGGCAGCATCTGTGGAGAACATGGATAGGTGACGTTTCACAGAGTGCTGGAGTAACTCAGCGGGTCAGGCAGCATCTGTGGAGAACATGGATAGGTGATGTTTCACAGAGTGCTGGAGTAACTCAGCGGGTCAGGCAGCATCTGTGGAGAACATGGATAGGTGACGTATTACAGAGTGTTGGAGGAACTCAGCGGGTTTTTCACCCAGAGAGTTGGGAATCTATGGAATTCTCTGCCACAGAAGGCAGCGGAGGCCAATTCACTGGATACATTCGAGAGAGAGTTAGATTTAGCTCTTAGGGTTAAATGAATCAAGTGATATGGGGAAAAAGCCAGAACGGGGTACTGATTCTGGATGATCGGCCCTGTGGACGGTAACATCGGGAGCTCGCGGGTCCCTGGTGGGAGACCGCTTCTCGGAGCTCCTGCAATGGCAAATTTCGTCCGCCCAATCGAGGGGTTTAAATCGACCCGGAGCAGGGCCTTACATCGCCCGGTGTGGCTTAATCGCCCGCGGGGGGGGGGGGTTCTAACATTTAACATCAGGAGCCTCGATCGGCTCGATGCAGCAGTTTGGCTGCTTGCTGCGGGAGAGAAAACCTAGAAACATAAACAATAGGTGCAAGAGGAGGCCATTCAGCCCTTCGAGCCAGCACTGCCATTCATTGCGATCACAGGCCTCCACTGCCCTCCACAAATTCACAACTCTCTGGCTGAAAACGTTTTTTCTCACCTGTTTTAAATGGGCTCCCCTTTATTCTAAGACTGGGCACTGGAATGGAAACAGAGAACAGAGAAGAGATAAGGGATTTTGTCTTCCATCACAGTGAGGAATTGTGTGTTTTGGTGTTTTTGTTTGTATTATGACATGTTCAAATGACAATAAACAATTCTGAGTCTGATCATATTGAATGGCAGTGGTGCTGGCTGACTCCTGCAACTATTTTCAAACGATTTCTTGACTAAAGCAGCATCTGTAGGTGTTTCCTCCACTCTTGAATAGAAGCATAGAAACATAGAAAATAGGTGCAGGAGTAGGCCAGTCGGCCCTTTAAGCCTGCACCGCCATTCAATATGATCATGGCTGATCATCCAACTCAGTATCCTGTACCTGCCTTCTCTCCATACCCTCTGATCCCTTTAGCCACAAGGGCCACATCTAACTCCCTCTTAAATATGGCCAACGAACTGGCCTCAACTACCTTCTGTGGCAGAGAATTCCACAGATTCACCACTCTCTGTGTGAAAAACGATTTTCTCATCTCGGTCATAAAAGACTTCCCCTTTATCCTTAAACTGTGACCCCTTGTCCTGGACTTCCCCAACATCGGGAACAATCTTCCTGCATCTAGCCTGTCCAACCCCTTAAGAATTTTGTAAGTTTCTATCAGATCCCCCCTCAATCTTCTAAATTCCAGCGAGTACATCAGCATCTGCAGTTGCTTCCTCCGCAATGGCGGCGCTCTCTCCCAGGGTGCGCCGCGGCGGGGAAAGGGCTGTATGTCGGTGGCTGGTGGGGGAGGGGTGACGGGGGCGGAAGTGAGCGCGGCCTGCGACCCGGGCCTGGAGTTTGCTGAAGCGCCGACGCCCAGAGATCCCGGCCCGGCCCCGCAGGCCCACACACCCGCCCGCAGGCCCAGCCCGGCCCCACACACCCGCCCAGAGATCCCGGCCCGGCCCGGCCCCGCACGCAGCCCCGCAGGCCCAGCCCCGGCCCCGTAGCCCGCCACCATGATCCTGCTGGAGATCAACAACCGCATCGTCGAGGAGACGCTCAGCCTGAAGCTGGAGAACGCGCTGGCCGGGTAGGAGGAGGGAGGGAGGGAGGGGAGCGCCTCAGGGAGGGGAGGGAGCGCCCCTGTGGGGGGGGGGGGGAGGGGGGGGAGCGGCCCCTGTGGGGGGAGGGAGGAGGAGAGGGAGCGCCTCAGGGAAGGGAGGGGAGGGAGCGCCTCAGGGAGGGGAGGGAGCGCCCCTGTGGGGGGAGGGAGGAGAGGGAGCGCCTCAGGGAGGGGAGGGGAGGGAGCGCCTCAGGGAGGGGAGGGGAGGGAGCGGCCTCAGGGAGGGGAGGGAGCGCCCCTGTGGGGGGGGAGGGGAGGGAGCGCCCCTGTCGGGGGGAGGGAGGAGAGGGAGCGCCCCTGTGGGGGGGGGGGGGGAGGGAGCGCCCCCCTGTAGGGGGAGGGGAGGGAGCGCCCCTGTGGGAGGGGAGGGAGCGCCCCTGTGGGGGGGGGGGGGAGGGGAGCGCCCCTGTTGGGGGGGGGGGGGAGGGAGCGCCCCTGTGGGGTGGGAGGGAGCGCCCCTGTGGGAGGGGAGGGGAGCGCCCCTGATGGGGGGGGGAGGGAGCGCCCCTGTGGGAGGAGAGGTGGGGAGGGAGCGCCCCTGTGGGGGGGGGGAGGGAGCGCACCTGTGGGGGGGGGGGGGGAGGAGCGCCCCTGTGGGGGGGGGGGGGGAGGGAGCGGCCCCTGTGGGGGGGGGGGGGGGAGGGAGCGCCCTGGTGGGGGGGGGGGGGGACCAGAGCGCCCCTGTGGGGGGGGAGGGGAGGGGAGCGCCCCTGTGGGGGGGGGGGCGAGGGAACGCCCCTGTGGGGGGGGGGTACGCCCCTGTGGGGGGAGGGAGGGAGCCGTCCCTGTGGGGGGGGGAGGGGAGGGAGCGCCCCTGTGGGAGGTCGATGATGCAGGGAGCGACTCCTGGACGGGTGGAGAAAAGGAGGGAGCGTCCCCTGGGTGTGGCCGAGGAAAAGAGCCCGAGGGAGGGTGTGGAGGAGCACCCTAGGGTGGGGAGAGTTCAGGGGAGGGGGTGGGCTTCCTGGGTGTGGGAGAAGTGAGGGAGCACCCTGGGGTGGGTGTGAGGGAGAGGTCGGGTGCTGGGGGGCGAGGGGTGGGGAGGGAATGTTCAGGATGGGGTGTGCGGAAGTGCCAGAGGGGGAGGGAAGTGTGAAGGTATTGGGAGGGAGCAGGGAAGTGTGGTAAGGATAAAAAATGTGCAGGAAGGAACTGCAGGTGCTGGTTTACAACAAGACAGACACAGAGTGCTGGAGTAACTCAGCAGCCGGGCAGCGTCTCTGGAGAGAAGGAGTAGGTGACGTTTTGGGTTGAGAAAATTCTTCGGGCGATCTGAAGAAGGGTTTCAAACCAAAACGTCACCTATCCATGTTCTCCACAGATGCTGCCTGACCCGCTGAGTTACTCCAGCACTCTATCGTGTCTATCTTCGGTGTGGCTAAGGGTTGGGAAAGGGGGGAGGATGGAGGGGAGCGTTGGAGAGGGAGGGGGGAGGTTTGGGGCAGACCCCGTTGGTTTGTATTTTGTGTGGGGAGAAAGGAAAGGCCTTGAACACTGGGGTTCAGGTGAAAGCCCCTTCATAAGAGCAGAACTAGGCCATTTGGCCCATCGTGTCAAGAGTGTTTTATTGTCAAATGTCCCGGATGGGACAATGAAATTCTTACTTGCTGCAGCACAAAAGAATATGTGAATATGTAATATAGTACATAACGGGGAAAGAGAAAACTAATATATATAGTGCAATAATAATATAGGTTTTTGCAGTTCAGAGCTAGTTTCAATGTGCTATGTTCCATGTTCTGATCTCTTGTCTATGTTCTGAGTTCTGTATTCTCTGTTCTGTGGTCTACGTTCTCATAAGTTCATAGATGATAGGAACAGAATGAGGCCATTCGGCCCATCGTCTACTTCGCCATTCAATCACGGCTGATCTATCTCTCCCTCCTAACCCCATTCTCCTGCCTATCCCTATATCTCTCTCACATTACCCTGTCACCCGCCCTATGTAGAATCTTCATCTCGGCTTTAAAATATCCACTGACTTGTGGCCTCCACAGCCATCTGTAGCAAAGATTCCCACAGATTCACCTCCTCTCGGCTAAAGAAATCCTCCCTCATCTCCTCTCAAAAGGAATGTGCTTTAATTCTGAGTCTCGCGCGTAGTGGAATTCTCATTCTCCGCAATCCACTCTTATGCGATGGGATGGGGGTTGTTGTTGTGGGGTCTGGATGTCCGCTCGGCCCACCGCACCCCCCCCCCCCCCCCAAAGAGGGTGGGGGTCGGTGTGCAGCCAATGAACTTGTTGGCAGTAGAGGATTGGGTCAATATGTTAGGCAGCAGGGATCCCATAAACAGCAGCAGACGCACTGTTGAGTGAAGGTTAAAAACAATGTCTTCAGCTGGTGATGATGTTGACTAAGTACGTTTTGCATTTATTCAAGCTTCTAGTTGCTTGTTGAGAATGCAAATCACAATGGATTCAGTGTACTTCTGTTTTGCATTGAATGTATATTTTGGGGCACATCTTTGCCAAAGCTCCCGTCATGTTGTGCCGGCTGCACGTTGACAGACAGAAACAAAAATCTAAAGGGCAGGTTGAGGGCGTCACGCCGGCGCAGCGGGTAGAGTTTGCCGTCTACTGCGACAGAGACACGGTACGACCCTGACTTCGGGCGCTGTGTCTGTACTGGAGTTTGTTCGTTCTCCCGGGACTGCATTGAGTTTTCTCCGTGCCTGGTTAAAGGAGACACAGTGCAGGAGTAGGCCATTCGCCCCTTCGAGCCTTCAATTGTGATCATGGCTGTTTATCCAAATCAGTACCAGTTCTGCCTTCTTATTGAAACATATAAGATTATTAAGGTTTGAAACGCCTGTACGACAGGAAACATGTTCCCGATGTTGGGGGAAGTCCAGAACCAGGGGCCACAGTTTAAGAATAAGGGTGTAAACATTTAGAACGGAGACGATGAAACAGCGAGAGTTGTGTGAGTCTGTGAAATTCTCTGCCTCAGATGGGCGGTGGAGGGCCTGTTCTCTGGCACTTCCTAGGGAGAGCTTATAGGGCTCTTAAAGCTAGGGAGTCAGGGGATAGGGGATAAGGCATGAACGGGGTACTGATTGGGGTGATCCGCCACGATCACAGTGAATGGCGTTGCTGGTCGAAGGCGAATGGCCTTACTACTGCCTTTATCTCTTGTCTAAACGTGAAGCCAGAGGAAGGACTATAGGAGGGATGGGGGGGGGGAAGGAAAAAATGATGTGCGTGTCCAGATGGGGCACAGGGAAAGTGGGGGAGGGGGGAGCATTTCTA